>CM017769.1:38691572-39284072 GCA_008009225.1 Acer yangbiense | reverse complement strand
CTTATAAGCTAACAATATGTTTTGTTTATCAAAATTAATTAAATCGGATAACATTGAATCAAAAGAATTAACGTTGTACTTTTACATTAATTTTGATTTCACGAGAAGCAAAACCACTGAAACCGTTAGATGTGTCAGGTCTCGAAGGGATAAAAAGTCAAAATAGTAACGGAAAATAAGATGATATGTCAAAGCCACGTAGATATGGAGCACCGTCACCGTCACACATGTATCCATGTATATGGTTGTCTGGTTGACTAATTTCGATAAGGTTCTTTGTTTTTTTTAAATTTCTTTATTAAAAGACTAATTTCATTTTACATTTTTTATTTAAATTCAAACCCTAAAACGAAGGTGATACAAAACTCATCATGTTTATCATCTATAACCTTCCTTTCAAAGCTGTGATGTTCACTTAAAATTATTTATCTTTAATTAATTAATTAATTGCAAACATTTTATATAATTATGTCAATTTAAAGAATTTTTTTAGAATTTTAAAATATTATGTTGAATACTTTTTAATTTTTTTATATTTAAAATCAGTATTTGAGATGTTGATAATAGATTTTGTATTTGTTTTGCATTTGAAATCAAACTCTCAAAATACCTTAAATTTAAATTTAAATAATGAAAATATAATAGTATATACATATTCTCTTTGGACACTTGGATTGCACTCAAGTTCTTTGATATCATTTTATCAACTAACCTAATTAATTAGTTCAAAACTTTTGTTAAAAATCCTCTTTAATTATAATGTATCAAATTATTTACAATTCACAATGTCACATTATTTATAACAAATTTTGGACAAGATGATAAAACGTTACTCATAAAGGAAAACCGAAAACCTAGAGATCTATCAAATTTGGACATTAATTAATTTTATTCATTTGGATCATCATCAAATTCAAATACTCAATTAAATGGTTGATAAAAAAAATAAAAAATAAAAAAAAAATGATCAATTTATTATGTTTAGTTTTTAATTGAGGGGAATGGAAATTGAATTTGAGACTTCAAAATTAGTGTCTAGTTTTAAAAGACGTGATGTAATTCTTCTCTCTCTCTTTGTTTTTTTTTTTTTTTTTTTTTTGAATTATTATAATAAATTTGATAGATCTATAGGTTGGGATCAGGATCCTCTGCTATGCTGATCTTTTTCCTGATCTAAAACACTTGAGAATAGGACTTTGTATTTAAAAATAATGAAAATAAAATAAATAAAATAAATAAATGACAGCCATTGATTACACATGTCAACAGATCTATATAGGATAAGACAAAAATCAGCTCAGCAGAGGATTCAAATTCTTCAATATTAAACCGCCTCAGGCGGAGAGATGTAATTATGACTTATGAGGAGCTAAAATTGAAAAATTCAGTATTAAAATTAAAAACAGATTTATGTTATAAGGAGATGAGGTTGGTCTGAGATTTGGGGTTCAAGTCCTTCGCCTCTCATAAAACCCTGAAATTTATATAATAATGTCGTACTTAAAAAATAAATAAATAAAATAAAAAAAAGATTTGTGTTGTCATTTTTAGGTTTCTGGGTTGAAATTCTAGAAAGCAATGGGACCTCAATAAATTTATAAAATTCAGACAACAGCATCCAGGTGTTTGGACGGACCACAATTAAAGCAATTCAAGAAAAATCGTCATCTTCAACTATATATTTATTTATTTTAAAAATTCTATCATTTGTTCGCCCCCCATTCTTGACAATAAACCCTGAAAAATATTGTTCTGATATTAAATGTTAATTATTAATTTATTATCATGCAAAATTCTGGCGATGGAATCAACTGGTTATCATTTATCAAGTATAAAATAATCACATCAGTAGATATTGAGAAATCAAACATTAATTATTCAAGCAACAGGTTAACAAATATCTTTTTGATTAATTATTTTTTTTTAGGTTAGTTTTAAATTTTTTAATGTTGCTTTCAAGAAAATTAAGCAATACCATCATGTCATGATCTACTGTTAGTTTGTTTTGCCAAATGCCAGTTAAGGTAGGGCAAACAATTGAATAGTAGTACGGTACCATCAATCTCTTTCACTTTTTACAAATGGTTGCGATTTTCCTAGGATATTGTGACATGTTATTATTTAAAAATATAAAATAAAAAAAAAAAAAAAAAGTTAAGAGTAACACATCTTTTAACTTCAACCTTATCGGCCACGTTAGTTTGAGGGGTCTTATAATTATTTGATTAGAGAAGTTGAGAACACGATTTGGGCATGTTAATTGATATATAATTTCAACTCATAAGCAGTAGATTCAGCTTTTGCTTTTCGATTCTTTCAATAATTCCAAACTTTTCCGGGTTTTGTTGGGGAGGGATGACACCGGCCCCTTATCTTCAAATTCATGTTCCATAAGAAGATTGCAACTTTATTTATAATTATTCAATTTAATTGTACTGTGTTAGATAATTATTGTCCAATAGTTTTGTACTGTATTTAAATCCGTATTCAGTATCTTTGTTTTCAGTATTATATTAATTTTTAACACTCACTTAATGTTGGATATGGCTTGAATTCTCCAATGGTTACCAAACCCGATTTAGCAATGCGGAGACTTCCTCGAGACGTGAGAGCGTTTGGAAGTATGAGGTTATGATTGAGGGAGGCTTGGAGGCGAAACGAACTGAAGAAGCGGAGAACAGCCGAAACCGCTGCCAAGCCGTTGTGGCTTTGGCAGCGGTCATGGCAGCGGTAGGATACCGCTGCCAATTGTTTGGCAGCGCTACGGCAGCGGTCTGATTCCAGAATGTATCGCTGCGGTGACCGCTGTGGTTATGGCAGCAGTCCACGAGGTGAGATGCATAGTGATCACGGTTTTCTGAGTGGTCAAGTTCAACACGGTTTAGGAAGCGGGTGGCCAACTGCAACTTGAATCGTAGTTAATCACAAGCATGCGTCGAATCAGGAAATATTCATGGAAGAGGAAATATGTTGCTTCTGGAAGTTCTAATGGGAAAAGGATTTCTCCTTTACAAGAAGACTTATATTAAATAGGAAATAGTATTTATATGGAATAAGTATTCTTGTATGACTAGGAGTAGGATTTCCTTGTTAGTTTCAACTCCATGTAATTCTTATAAATAGACCATAATAACTAGGTTATGGTGTGTGTGAAAAACACCGGAGAGTGGTGGAGCAAAATAGCAAATACTAGAGAGATCTCAAAGTGAGCATTTGGTGTAATTGGGTTTGGGGTATTATTTAGAGAGAGAACATAAGTGTGTGGTTGTAACAATTTACTACATATTGGAACTTTCTCTTGTCGTCCTGACGGCCGTGGTTTTTTCCCTGATTTGGGTTTCCATGTAAATTCTTGTGTTGTGTGGGTTTGGATTTTATTTCTCTTCATCTTATCTCTTCTTTATCATTGTGTTTATTTGTGTTCTATCCGGCAACGCTTCCGCGTGTATTAGTGAAAGGTTTGTTCGCTAACACTTAAACTGTTAGCTAGGTTAAGGGATCCGTTGAAAACGGTCTGGATCTACCGAGATTAAAGTTTCAAACAGTACATGTTCGGTTAGAGGATTTGCACTATCATATATACGGTGGTGTGCGAATCAAAACCCCATCCAGAAGAAGACATCACAATTAAAGATTAATCAACTCACCACCATAATGTATACATTACATGTCACCATCTTCTAGATATTATATATATATAAATATATTCCTTCAGCTTATCTTGATAACATTCTTCCCAAAAAAACAAAAAAAAAAGGCTGACTTGGCAATGATGTTGCCTTAACTTTATCAAGTGGAAACATACTATATCCACAAATCATTTATTATTCATACAAAGTTTTGTGGTCGTGGGAAGATATGAATCGTTGTTCATCGTATACATTGTACATAGACGTTCACGTCTTACCATTAAATCATGTTAATTTCCATTAAGAAGCATTTGTCTTATTATATAAACTTGTATTTTTGTTGATTTGAAGTTTTATTTGAGTGTATTTAAAGCTTAGGATTTTGGTTGGTAAAAATGAAAATGAAAATGAAAGAAAACCCTCATAAACTTGATGTGTTACAAAAAAAATTGAACTTCTAGAAATAGATAAAATCAACATAGAAATTCGGCCTTGAATCTGCAGCCACATTTTCTACGTTATCATCAGTTTCAAAACTTGCTAGTGTTTTGTATTACGTTGAATTTTCTTGGTTCTCATAATCTCATCTTCTGGAAAAAAAAAAAGAAAAATATTGAAGGGAGAGAAAATTACAAACACTGACGTCTATTCATTCCATACATCAAGGGCATGTGGGACTCAAGAGTCAACAAGGGTCACACATAATCTAAACAAATAATCTCTAATTTTCAGGTCCAACCATCAAAATTATGAAATGACGTCTCATGACGCTATAAAAATTAAGGATGACAATTTGACCCGTAAAATAATAAACGATATCCGTTTTGAATCCATAATTTATCATTGGAATCTTAGGCCCATAATGTACCATTGAATTGTCTCAATGAGCTCCTACAATAATCAATGGATACGTTGTGCGATGTTACAGTTTTCCCAAATTCGATCGTTATTGTTTTAAGATTTGTCAATAACTCAATTTATCGGATAACTTATTGTTACTTTTGATTTTTTTTAATAAAAAATCATTCATTTGAACAAATTCTTACTGTGATTCCTGGGCCTGCAAAGAATTGATTACATTGAATTAACCTAAACAACTTTGAATAGAATTGAAAAATGGTCTTCTTTGCACCAATTTTCCAAATTAAAAAACAAAAGTTTTTTCACCTAATCTAGAAGGATGAAGAATAAGTGGTCAAAAATACGAAGTTGAATAATACACTAATCAATGATAGGTGGTTCGAGATTTGTCCACTTTCAGTCCGTGCACGAGTCTAGTGTTTGAACTCCAATTTTTCTTACCAAACAAACAGCGACAGGATTCGAGAGTTATTTTGTTCATGTCTTCTTCATTCAAACTAGTGGGCAACGAATTTTCAAACAAAGCTGCTGCTTATTGTTCAAGTTGTTGAAACGTGTGATACACTAAAGAGTGAGCATCCAAAATTATACAGAAAGGTAAAAAGAAAAACCATCCTCGCAACATTGAGAACATAGAACTGTGTAAAATCCCGCAACCGGATTTCATTCCTTACAAGAATTTCTCAATGCTTGCAGTTAGGGTGGTTTTGGGCACAGCACCAATAACAGCATCTTTCTTCTCACCATTGACGAAGACCATGATAGTTGGGATGCTTCGGATTCCATATTGGGTAGCAATAGAAGGGCTCTCATCGGTATTCAATTTAAAGAACTTGAGCTTTCCAGAATACTGCTGTGCTAGTTCACCTATTACCGGATGAATCATACGGCAGGGCCCACACCATGGTGCCCAGAACTCAACTAGCACAGCTCCATCAGCCTCCAGAACTAATGACTTCCATGTTGTATCATTCACAGTTGGAACTGCAGTTTTAACAGCCAAGGAAAGTGGTCAGTTGTAAATGGAATGAATGATATTTCACGATACCAAGTCATTCATGCATAAGTTAATGGAAGAAAACAGGAACCTTCTGACATACACCACAAACAACTTGGTTGAATAAAATTCCCCACAGAAGGAAGGTTTGGGATAAAAATTAGGAATACCCTCTCCTTTTCTCCATCCAGGGTCGAAGGGAAGCGAAATAATTGCTGCCAAGGCCTCCCTCCTATTTTACAGAGGGTCATTTACAGTTTCCTAGCATCGAAAGAAGAAATTTTCAGGACCAAAAAAGGTGCATTCTTCTGTCAAATTCTGCCAACATATTCTTGCTGAAGGAGAAAATAGGAAAGTCCAATAAACTAGTACATCTCTTACCATTTGATTAACAAAAATGAAAATTCTACGCCGAGCCTAGGGTACTCTAGCTAGACAATGCAGATAACTAGAGTAAAAGACACAATACAAGCAAAAACTATGTGATCAAGCTACAAGCATGCTGCAGTCTCTTTATACTTTATAGGTCATACTATTCTCATTTCTGCACAGTTTTTAGTTTTTGCTCAGCTATACTATGCATCAGCCTGATCTTACAAGAAGGCATTGAAAATCAAAAGAACATATTTAGAGACAATCCATGCCACAATACCCAATTGCTCCACTCTTTGTAGAAATACAGGAAGTAAGAGGCAAGACCTTGTCAATTATCAGATTCTCTCTTCATCTTATACAAAGAATATGACTGAATATAACAAGCAACACCCCCTTAATAGCTACGTATTATTTCTGGTGAAGTACTCATATTGCAAGCTGGAAACTGTAACTAGCTCTGAAAAGCATTTTCATTCTTATTTATCAACAATACAAGTCAAACTTAAACCCAAGTTCCAGACCCAATAGCTAAAACAGACAAGTTAGGCAAGGCGAACTCAATTTGATTAAGCTTGAAGAATATTGGAATAGGTCATGTAAATCATAAAAAGATAACATCAAAATAATTTTACCAAAGAGAACACCACATATGCTCAGCTCACAACAAGAATGATTAAAATTACAGTACATTTTAGGTATTATGTTGTTTCCACTAATATGAATTTCTTAATTAGGGTTGAACTTTCAACAAAACAAACTTTGTATGTTAACAGTTAACAAGCTCAACTGACTAGTTGATATTGGCAAATCGTAGTCTGGCTTCAGCTCTGAAAATCGTTGTCCCATTACGTTGTCATACTCGGCTTGGTTTACAAGTACCACTAGGCTTAGCTTAGTCACAACCTATGTAGACTCTCAAGATTTATAAAAAGCACAAAATGCTAATTAAGGTTTTTAATATCAGCTCAACAATAACACTGATAAAAATTAGAACGTTACTAGAATGACAGACCATGTCATAGTGCTGAGGGCATTTTGGATTTCATTTGTTATGTTGAATCCTCCTCAATTTCTAATTGAGTTCTCAATTTGACAAATCCAATTTAAGATTCTATATCCTCCCTAAACTCTTCCCACTTCACAAATTTCAAGTAAATCCAATGCCAGGAATTATATCATCAGAATTAGCTCAAGGCTAAAATTTTATCATATAAGTAATTCAGTGATTGTGTGTGTGGATCAAATAGTCATAGATTTTATTATAATTGGAAAATTAAACATGCGATTCAGGTAATTGTACGCTGTTTCGTTCAACACTCAGATCAGCAAACAAAAGAATAATAAGTGAGAAGATAGAACTTACTGTCGAGTGCGGTCTCTTGAGCTTCACAGACAATGCTTGTTTTGTTTTGTCGAGAAACCCTAGGAATCTTCCAACTCAACGAAGCTGCTGAAGATGACTTCAAAGGCAACTGAACCTTCAACCCTTTGAATCCCGGCAAGGAATTCACTCTCCGGAAACTAAACGACGAGAATTTGGGAGACAAGAACATCATCGCAGGCCGGAGCGAAGAACAGGACATAGTCATTGGATCGGGAATTGTTGTCATTGCTGAAGACTGAGGAGTGAAGAGACGAAGCGGGGTTTAGTCGTTTAGAGATTTTAGGGTTTATATAAAATATGTACGTAGTTTGAAGATTTTTGAAGTGAAATGAAAGTTAGATGGAGAGTGACAAGTGAAAGCGAAGAAGCACAATTGGAGGCTCAAGGAAAGACGAAAACATATGAGAAATGAGAGTTTTGACGATTAGCTGACTCTTCAGATTTAAATATATTACTAGTTGTCTAGTTCCCCTCACCTCTGAGTTATTACCGGATGTCTCGATAAAAATTATTTATTTCAGAAATATCCCCTATTATCTAACAACAACAGTTCAATTGAATGAGTTTTGATGTTAAAAAGTCTAAATTTTCCGTATTTAATTGAACATTATGCCCTCTTACTTTAACCAAATAAAAGTATTGTTTGTTAGGACTTAGTCCACAACCACAAGGGATGCTTCTGAAATAAAAGTATTTTCATCTAGACATCCAATAATAGTTTAAAGGTGAGAGGATATTTTTAATACTAAACCATATATAATGGTTAATAATAAGAAATATTTAATTTCTATAAGCTTTCATTTTTTTTTTAAATAAATAGTGCATTTTTATTTTACATTTCACTTATATAGGTGATAAAAATAAAATAACAAAAAATTACCAAACAATAAAAAGGTCAAAATGAAGTTTCTTATTTCCCTTTAACAAAAGTTTAAAATATCGGGTTTTTTTTTTAGAAACAAAGGAATAAAAACGTTTTTCGTTATTTTTCATTTCAAAAAACTAAAAACATATTTGTAAAAAAATAATGAATGAACACTTAACATTACAAATTTTAAATACTTCAAAGTATTCGATTTAAAGGTAAGTAATTTAGCTATGTTTTTTAAAATATATATATATCCAAACAAGATTATGATATAAAATAAAATATATTTAATAAATTTATATCAAATAGGTCAGAAAAAAAAAATCTTACATCAAGAGTATTTTTATTTATTTATTATTATTACTACTAACTAGTATGTCAACCTGTGCGATGCACAGGCTTTGTTTTATTTTTCTCAATTGGACATTTTTAATTAAATTATCTCCTAATATTTCATTTCATAATATAATTCAGTTATTTAGGTTATTATTTAGCTCAATTTTGGATAATTTATAGAGACCATTCATCTTTCAATTTTTGTGTCAAGTGTACTCGATGGTTTTTTTAGATTCAGTAAGTATTACATAATAATCTTAATAATTTAGATTCAATAAGTTATCTCCTAAATTTTGATTTATTTTTCTCAATTGGACCTTTTTAATTAAATTATCTCCTAATATCTTATTTCATAATATAATTCACCTATTTAGGTTATTATTTAGCTCAATTTTAGATAATTTATAGATACCATCCACCTTTCAATTTTTGTGCCAAGTGTACTCGATGGTTTTTTTAGATTCAATAAATATTACATAATAATCTTAATAATTTAGATGTTTCAAATTCTACAACCATTGAATCCGGTACATTCCTTACATTAAGTCGATCTTAAAAAATTATTAAATAGGAAAAAATTTGTTGTTATCATTACATAGGAAGTGAAGAGTCCATATAGATAAGGAATAAAAAAGAATTAACTTATTTATCTATAAAATAAAAAAATAAAAAAAAATTATGAATGGAAGAGTATTTAGAGATAAGGAATCAAGAATAATTAATGGACAATAAGGGTGAATTGAATGCTACAATTACTAATAATTTTAAAATGAGAGCAATAACAAATTAAAAACCAAATTAATCAATTAATTGCCAAACCTTCTCAGGCATGAGAATTTATATAAATAAAAAAGATTTCTTTTAATTATTAATTACCATGATGTATCCAACATTAGCAGAATCTGAGTCGGTGGTTACAACTTATAACATCCATTTGATAATATACCACTTTTATATTTATAAAAAAAATAATAATATTAAAAGTAAATTAGCAACGAAAATTAAGACCAACCACATCAATAAAATTATGATTTATAATACAAAATTACAAAATTAATTTTTTATGAGATTGTTGGATTTTTTTTCTTCTTCTACTTTTCCATACTCTTTTTTTCGGGAAATTTATGTAGTAAGTTTTATTTTCATTTAAAAAAATTTAATACATGTTTTATTGAATGTAAATGTTATATATAATACTATTTTAATATATTGTATATCGTGATATTGAACCTTAAGTGTATAAAGATTTAAAATTGCACTCAAAATTAAATTACACGAATCTTTATTTTCTTTGTCAGGCAAAACTTGCAAGATTTGCAAAGAAAAATTATTGAATCTATACACCGTGTTAATACAATTAAAATATCAACCATTATTTCTCTCCTATGCTGCTTGTGCTCCAAGTTCCAGTATCAGAGTGTGATTGATATCGTTTGCTATTGGTCTAACAAATTGAATTGGTCCTAATCAAAAATAAATAAATAAATAAATAAAGTATCAACAGATTAAGCAAAAAGGAAGCACTTTTAGTGAGAGTTCAATAAAGCTGCTTCTGAATTCACTCTATACTTCCATTTCATGATAAGATTTAGATTTTAAATAAGTAGAAATTGATTTGCAGAAGAACATAACCAATACCTGGACTAACATATCGGTTCTTGAGAGCCCACTCGTTCCTCAAAGATTCAAATTCCTTGAATAGTGCACATGATATTTTTTTCACCAACAATACAAGAATATATATAACCAATGAATCAGTTATTGGTAGTGGTGGAAACGAAGAGCCTTGTTTATTAATGGTATTACCTAAGAGTTTATTCTTAATAGCATTGGATACCTAAGAGTTTCCTAGGAATAATAACAATTATTATATGATTCAATTAAAATCAAATTCATTTTAATTAATTGATCAAATATTTTATAGTTAAACCGATCTATCATCAAAATATATTAACAATAAGCATGTAATTACTAATTACAGTAAAAAAAATTTCTTTTTTTTTTTTTCTAAAAAAATGTAAAATTTCAATAATTATAATAATCCAAATTTATTTAGGGCCCATTTTAAACTTGGTCCTCTGATCCAGTAATTAAACCCAAATGTAACCCAGCCTAGTTTTAGTTGGACCCTGTGAGAACCATTTGATTCTACCTTCAAATCTAGAAACCAAAATTCAACACACCCACCAAGAGAAAGTGAGAAACGATGCTCGCTCCAACTATAACTACAAGTAGGGCTCTCGCATTCAAATTCTCGCTGCCATCTCTCCTACTCTCCACCAAAACCCGCATGGATTCTCCTCCCAGAAACCTATTAATGAGCTCTGTTTCTCGTTTTCCACCTAGAGAAGTTCTTGTTGAAGACACCGGTGATGGGTTCGTCTCATTGCAGGAATGGCAGCGGTGGGGCTCTGTGTCTCCGGTGCCAGCTACGGTCAAACAAATTGTCGAGGATATGAAGGCTTTGGAAAGAAAAACTGATGCCCAGATGAGTTTCGGTGGCATTGGTGGCAAACTACAGGTTTTTTAATTTTTGTTGATACTGTTTTCTAATCGGTTTAGTTGCTGAATGGAGAAAATGAAAATAAGCAATTTTGAATCTGTTGCTTGATAATAAATTTCATTTCTTGAGGAGTAGTGTGTTCAATTTGAAAATTGATAATATTTTATTCGGTTTTCATGGGGTTTATAGTTTGTTAGTTTTGGAGCTAATGAAGTGGCAGACCCTGATGAGACATGAACTAACTTTATTTCAACAATTATCGGCTTCAGTGAAATGATGTGTTAATGTATATGATACGGATTTTTATTTTGGTTTCCAGTTGATATTATTAAGTTTTGAAGATGTGTCGATGCAATGTCTATAATTGTACTGCAGCATTGCTCTAGACATGTCAATTTCAATTATTGGGTGATCATTTCATCGCAATCTATGCAATTTAGTCGAAGAGTACTTTTGGATGTAAAAATCTATAATTTAGTTGTTGAATTTGAATTGTCGAGAGATTCGATAAAAGTTGTAGACAATGGTATATAGACTATCATTGTTTGAAAAGGCTCTCTTTTGAGGCTAGTTTAATGGATCTTCTTGCCAAACCCATGAGTTTAGGACCTCCTCTGGCTCTGGGTGTTATATGAATGTAATAACATTTCAAATTTACATCATAAACTCATGGACTGATTATTAAATTTCCCACAAATTTGTCTCTAAGTTTGCTCTTGGCTTCCTTTTCTCAAATCCACTTTTCTTTTCTATTTAAAGTGTTATTTATTTGTGTTTTTACATTTTGCACATTCTTTTTGTTTTTGTGTTACAATTTTTATCAGGTGTGATTTATTAGTAATAGTTTGGTTGCCTGTGGCTCGTTCGACTGGAATGTATTGTATTATTGTTATTTTTGGTTGCTATGGTTTTTGTTTTTGTTTTTGTTGCTTCCATATGCTATACTTAGATTCTTCCATTGTAAGTATCAGGGAGATTTTAAGGTCCAAGAGGATAAAAAACACAGAGCAACATATGAGGCTTTAGGTAACTCTGAAAAGAAGCTTCAGTTCTTTTCAGCTCGACAAATAGCATGTCGTTTACTTGGAAGTAGGGGTTACCTTTGCCAAAAGGTATGGTCTATCTTCGGAGCACTCGTTACATTTTTATGGGCTATTTTGTGTCTTTTCCATTGTATTAGTCTGTAGGTACTGTATTGGTTAGCAGGCACTCATTCCTTTAAATAGTTTCAGATTCTTTCTCGTCCTTGTTTTTTTTTTTTTTTTTTTTTTAATAATTGAACTTCATCAACTTGACAGTGCTGGCTTGCTATGGAAGATTGTATGTGTTCAAAACTAAAGCCATGCACTCTATGGCACGGTGTACGTTTTTGGTTGTACATGCATCCAAAGGTTTGGATATCTTTTGTCATTTTGACATTTTGCTAGGTGTTCTCCTGAGCCATAATATATTCTCATTAAGAAACTATTATGTGATCCTTCTGCAGGATTTTCTACGACAGAACAACACCGGAAAGTTGTTATGGCAAGTATTTGGAGTTCAATCTGCAACTTTGTGCCTCTTTGGCATTGCTGAAGATGAGAAAATTATGTGGGATGCTTTTAAGCGTGCAGGTTTCCTTCAATCTCTCTTTTAACAGTTCAAAATTTTCAAAACTGCCGATGCCAGAAATCGTCTCTTGTTAGTAATCATGTACAAAGTTCCAAATCTAATATATAAATGCATGTAGAGTTATTTAAAGTCCAATATCAGTGTCCCAGAAATCAAATTTGCTAGTGTTGCTACTTATAATATATAATTGTAAGAGAAACTATAATATAATATATCATATCGGCATATCCTGCAAATGGATAAGGTGATATGTCTGTGCACAAAGCAAAAGCAACATAGAGTAGCTTTTGGCCCTATCTGTATTTTATGTAAATTATACAGTGATTGCAATCAATAAGATATACTTTAAACTTTGGCATTAATTTGTGATACTAGTTTATATGTAGTTATTATTCCTTATGTTTAGCACTCGAAATCAACACCTTTCTTTTTTATGATTTCACAATACACGTAGAAGTGGAACCACCACCTTCTGATCTTTTTAATCAATTTCAGGGAAAAGCAAGGTTTGGTGCCTTTATCCCAACAAGAATGCAGTGACAGTGTCAGTCCCAGATACCTTTAGTCCTGAATCTTCAGCAAATCTAGAATACACACCAGTGATGGTATTATTTTTCTTAATACACTAGTACATTCAAATCTATCATATTTTTTTGTTATTAGAATTGTGCTCATCAGCAACTTCTGTTTTGTGTGGCTTGTACATAATAGATTGGGGCATATGAAAGCATATTGATAAGCTTTTCTAAAATGAAATATCTAAGGGAAGCATAATGAGATCATGTAATTTGGATTTTGTACCTTTCATCTGACAATTTCATGGTTTATAAAAAGTTTGGAATCCCTTATGTCTTCTTTTGTTGAAGTAGGTGGTAATTCTCATGTTGGTTCTCCTGCACAGACTGATGGAGATAAAACTCTGAATTTTGTATTGCTTGATGGTACATGGAGCAACTCTGCAGCAATGTTCAACCGTCTAAAGGTCATCCACTTTAGTTTCATACTTTTTTTGTGTTTTTGTGAAGAGATCCGTCTCTTGGAAACCCAGCAGTCTTCTGAAAAACTTAGGAATCTGGTCAAACATTACATTGAATATAACCTATAAAGCTGTATTCAGACCTCCCATCTCATATGTACCAGACAAAAAACAGTGGTATTGTCCAAAATTTGAACTAAGGTGTTAATGTACTAATAAGACTTGGACCTGTGCTTCCTGAAGCGTCTGAACTGAAGTCGATAAGCCACTCCACCCAACCCTTCAAATTTTAAGCTGTCATATGAATTATTGACATCAATTTGTTTCATGGTTGTTTAGTAAAGTGATTGGTGAAATCATGTTCTCTGTGCAGGAGCAAGCAAAGTCAGTTTGGGGAGATGAGGATATCCCTTGTATATCTCTAAATATGGGTGCATCAGCTATGCATAAACTTCGGTAAGATTTGAAACTTGTTTGTCAAATCTTTTCTTCAGGGGCTGTCATGTATAACTTTTTTCTGTGCACTCTCGCGATTTCGCCATTTCGGCAATTATTATGTATAATATTTTGAGTGCAGGCCTCAACCATCCTGGGATCGTACTTGTACAGCATCAGCAGCCATTGGCCTTCTCTCTGAGTTGCAACTCCTGCCAGAGTTTAGCGCATATGGATTGGATGAGCAGGCTGAAGCAGTTGAAGATGCCTTGGTTGTTTTGTTAGAAGCTTTAACAACTAGAAGACTTCGAATGGGCAGGTCCATCAGTCGTAAAGCAAGACATAACAGGGACATCTGTTAGCCAGATAAGGGTTTATACTGAACTCCCGAAATTCGAAACAAATACAAGGGTATGATCCCATAGTTTATAAAATCACACACCAACCTCTCTCATTACACATATTTGACTAACGACATTAACTTTCCACAGTTTTGTTGACGACAGAACTCAATGTCCAGTCTTCTCATTGTATCAGATTATTCATAAATGGTGTTTTGGTTTTATGGTGGTATTCCACAGTTTAGCATTTTTCCATAATTTGACAAATTAGTTTATTGTAATTGTGTAAAATACTGATGAAATATAATTGCACCATCTTCTTTTCATTATCCAGCCATTACCATTCTGTTGTTCAAGTAGTTGCTTGCCATCTGCATTTCTATTTACAAGTATCAGGATTGCCTTGTACTCTCATCAAGAAATGCTGGGAAAATTTGCCCAAGTGTAATAGAAGGTTATGTTACAGAAAATCATATTTTCCTGATAGATGGATGTCTCTGTTCTAAAACAGAATTTTCTAGGCTATTCTAAATATATTGAGCTATTAAAACTAAAACTTTTGTTCGAGTTATTTTCTGAGAAATGTAGCATTACTTCTTTAATAGATGGTTTTTTTTTTTGATGATTTATAATGAAATTCCAGAAATTCCGAGTTATTTTCCGACTGCACATGTAATTAGACATCGGTAGGATCAAAACCTTGATCCTATATGTTGTAATATTTCAATAATAAAAATAAAATAAAAAATCATTTCTACGTTAATGGTTTGAGGTAATTTGACTATGAATAGTTGACAACAATCTTATAACGAACCATATAGCAAGGAGAACCGACTGTTGTCACCAATCCTGCAACATTTTGCTCTACTCCGCATCTCTCTCCCTCTCCCTCTCTGCCAAATTAAGAAAACAATAAATGGAAAATCTCAAAACAAGCTGGCAATATTTTTACCAAAAATTAAAAATAAAAAAATAGAAGAAAAAAGAAAAAAAGGAAGACCCCATTGCAGGAGGTGGAGATCGATTGATCGGTCTCCAAAACAGAGAGAAAGAAAAAAAAAATGAAGCTGAGTCATTCCATACATTTCCTTCTCCTTTTTCTTCTTACTGGATGGCTTGCTGTTCTTGTTTCTTCTTCTTCCTACATTTCCTGTAACTCTCTCTCTCTCTCTCTTCTTCTTCTTCTTCTTCAGATTATAATGCGATTCTTTAATTGCATGATTGTTTTTGTATGTATCATGATTTGTTGAATTCTTGCAATGCAGATGATGCCTTTGAATCCTATGGAACCACCGGCCGTACCCTTCTTCAAACAAAAACAAGTATGTTCTTTTCCAATCCAATCAACTATATTTCTGCTTTGTTTCAATTCTTTTCTATTACCCAGTTTTCCATTTTTATTCCTTCTTGAATTACTTCAGATTTTCCCGTTAAAAATTGACATATAGATGATTCAATATTTGGATAAAGATAGATTTTTTTCTTTCAATTCATGATATCTTATGCTAACTTTCTTTCTTCAATTCATGATTTTTTTCTTCAGATTTTTTTTTTCTATTTAGATTAAATTTTTATTGATTTCCAAAGGGTGTGTGGAACAGATTATGTATTTGTTTAGATAAAATTTCATCATTATTTTTGAAATGCTTGTGATATTTATGTTAATGATCTTGCAGAATGTAGTGAAGATTTTGAGAACAAGAACTACACAATCATCACAAGCCAGTGCAAAGGACCCCAATACCCAGCTGACAAATGTTGTGAAGCTCTTAAGGAGTTTGCTTGCCCTTTCGCCGATAAGATCAACGACTTGACTAATGATTGTTCTCCGACCATGTTCAGTTACATAAACATCTACGGAAAATTCCCGCCTGGACTCTTTGCAAACAAGTGCCGCGAAGGGAAACAAGGTCTCGAATGCAAGGACGTACCAGTAAAGTCAGGATGTCATGTAGCAGCAGCAACTTCTCAGACCACAATGTTGATGCTTGCAGCCGGTATCATAGTGTTTATCACTAATGTTCTAATGGCTTAAATGTCGAAAACCACCATGCTAGCATGAATTCGAAGGTCCCATGTTTTCAAATTTGTATACTAGAGCTGGTATTGTCTAAACTAAATTACCTTAACAATATGATCCACATATGTCCATGAATGTAGTTGTATTGAAACAAGCCTTATTTATGAGACTGATCATCATGTCCTTGAATAATCGATCAATTTTTGCTCTCCTACCAATCTTTTCACTAAAGAATAATATAGTTATTTCTACAAATGGTCATTGTACACAACTGATTCTTGTACTCAAATGTTGTAAACTCAGGTAGCCAGTACATAAAATTACCAACAAATAATGTTAAAGAGAAAAAAAAAAATCAAAATGGTAGGAACTGACTGAAGTATGAGATCAAATGTTTATCTTTTTTTTTATTTTAATAACTTCCAACTTCAATCAGAATCATCAATGTCCACCACAAGTGCTGAAGACGACTGTGATAGACAATTAGGGAACTTAAAAGGAAGCTTCGTCAAGGGCTGGTCACCGGATAATCCTTGGCATGCCAGACCGAAAGTGTATCCCAATGCAATACCAACCGGAACAGCAACTGCATTCCCAACTTGTATGTACCTGAAAATGGGAAATGGAACTTAAAGTTAAAGGCAAAAAGCAGAAGAAAGTACATCCTTGATAAACTTGAAAGAAAAGGCAACTCAACATCTAAGTGCTTCTTTGAATTTAAATTGACTTGCCTCTCCTTGATAGACCCAAAAAGTTGATAGCAATCAGGGAAGCCTTGCAATCTTGCATTTTCACGTACCGTGAGCACTCGATCTTGTAAAGGGTGAATAATAATCTAACAATAAAAAAAGGATTATCAAGTGGCAGGTATAAATGTATACAAACTATAGATAAGTAGAACACAATGGCAAATTCCAAATACAAACTTGGTTGTGAGGTTCTGCTCTTGTGACAACCGTATTGACAATTTCATCCCACCATAGACGACCAAATGGCCTAGTTTCATTTAAAAGCACAGCATTCATCAGAAATTATAATACCACATATATGTGATAAGTTCAAAAAATAAAAAAAACATTAGCTCTTACTTGGGTGATGTCCCACGAACGAACGTCATTGCATAATCAGGGACCTAAACAAAAACAATTAACTGTTAAGATAGCATTGCCACACTAAGAGAAAGATAAGATAGTAACTTAGCACAATACATTACCAATGGCTTCCCAGATTTCAACAATACTCTTTCCACCGATGGATCCCATTTAACCTTGTTGTCATCACCAACCAATACCCCAGCTAGATCTCTAAAATTTGCACCCTAAGCAATGATAGTAGATGTCATTAGTCTAGAAATTTGAGTATGCACAGAAGTTGCAACACTTATGCCACTAAATAATTTGAAAAGATAAAAGCAACAAACCTTCTTTTTGGGGATGTGACAGACACGTTCAAAATCATCCGCGTTTAATTCCAAAGGTCGATGATCATACAACAACCCAGGACGTGATGCAATTTGAGCAGTAGCAAGACTAACCACATCTACAATGGGTCAAAAAGTTTATCTTCTTTAAGAACTTTCATAGGATCCTTATCTTTAAGGATTCCAATTACAAGTTATGTATAAGTATATAAAAGACACAATACAGGCATGCCACTTCCATAATTAAAACATCAAACACTTGAAAAATATACAAATTCAAATATCTGCATTGGTACTTGGATAATTTAAGAAACAGCATCTAATGACTTGAACATCAGAATTAATTAGTAAGTAGATTTTCATAGACTCACTGTTCCGTTTTAATCTAATAAACTTTTGAAATTCAGTGCGTGCTGTTGTCCCATAAGTCCTTTCATCTTCTTTCGCATCATTATTGACCTAAGATAAGTAAAACAGAATTCCAAAAGACAATTAGTAAAAAACTCTCAAATGTTTTGTACAAATATAATTGATGCATTGACTTTGGGAACCTTTCAAACACAATTACACAATACCTGAGGCAGATCAGATATCGCATCACCAAGTGAAAGAGCCTTTTCTAGCTCACAAGGTTGATTTTTAGCATACGCAACAGTGATTTCCTGAATGCATGACAAGATTGTGTGAATATTTTAGAAAAGGTTACCCTAATATCAACTTAAAAAACACATACCTCAAACTCATTTGGAACTCCACCCTTTCCTTTGTCCTCATGTGTTGGTAGAGGATATTGTGGTAATTTCTGAAATTTAAAAAAAAAATGGCATTAAAATCACATAGCAAGTAGTGCAACATTAACCAATATCGAAATGTCTACTTGCCTTCGATGGTTGGGCACCCCACAAAAAAACTCGCATCCGAAATTGTGGTAAACCATAAGATCCAGCTGCCATCATCCCTAGTCGTGCTTGATAGTTCATGGAAACCAAACGTCCTATAGCATAACGGCCTAAAAACCCACCAGCAAATTTTAAAATATCTACAACGTTCTCCATTAGAACGTACTTTGGCTTTAGATAATCAATGATGTTCATATAAACCACTAACTGACGATTTTTCACATCTTCTAAGGGAGCTTCCGGGTTTCTAAAGCGATTGAAACCGCTGATTCCTTGACAAGGGGGTCCACCACAAATAACATCGACATCACCCTAAGTAGAGATACAAAAGAACATAGAGTTAATTCCCTCATTTAGCCTCTTACATGTTTTGAAACATTCATTTTTGGCCATTCTAAATAAGTTAACTAAACAAACTTGTCAACTTTTGTCATTGAGTTAACATAAATTCCCCCATAAATTATGTTTGTTATGTTTGTTGACTCAACTATCCATCAACTTTAATTAACTTCTTTTTCCCTTTAGGTTTACTCTCTCATCAATTCTAATAACTTGAATATGCACCGATGCTTTCTCTCTCTTTAACAAAAAATGTTAGCTCTCTCTTCAACTTTCTTCCCTCCCTCCAATAAGTTTCTCCCTGTTTTATGTCACTTTTCGATTTTAAATAATAAAACTCATCCGAGGAGGTTTTTGTTTACAAAACGAAAATATGGTCTAAAACAATAAATTTATCGGGATTTGAGAATGAATAAATTTAATATTTCAAATAATCTAATGGCTACTTATGAAAAGATGCCAAGAAGATAAACAACAGTAACAAAAAAAAGGAAATGGATACGGATACGGATACGCAAGTAGATAGAGCAGTAATTGCAAAATATGACAAGATAAGGAACTCACAGGAAAGGGCAATATGTTTGACCTATATCCTTTGGTCACGAATTCTTTCACCTTCTCCTGACAATCACTGATGGATAAATACAAGTATACAACAACACACATCAGTTGAAGATATTCAAATCAAACAAAAGATATAAGAAAATGCAATTCGATAGAGTACCTAAGACCATCGATAGGCTCCCAAGTATCATACTTTGGACCATAACCCATCCATCGTACCTAAAAGTCTCAGATATTAAACACAATATAATTAACAGTAGAAAAAAATGACAGCATCCAATTAATTTTTGAAGTCCCACAGTATCATGAAATGGCTTCTAAACTAACCTCCGGCAACACATAAGACCATTTTTAATTAAGTTTACCGGTATATGCATTCTGATTTGACAACATTGTCAATGTTACTTAAGCAATGCAGCCAATGCTATAAACTTAGGCAAGCTAAACAATTAAGTGAATCGATAAAATGCAAATAAGTCAATAACAACTAAACTAAATAACCAACAACAGAGTTACAAAGAATAATTGAAGAAGTAGACTTTGCTCAAGAAGGGCCTTGTGCAAAAATAAACATAACCAGACTAAACAACAAAAGAGGAAATTTAAACAAATGACCGGTTTTTCTAAAAACAAATATGGAATACCTTAAAATATACTCCAGACTTCTTCACTTTGTTTGGATCACCATAACAGATCGCAAGTAACTTCTCCACTTCGAATTCTCCATCAGAGACACTAGAATCTTCATTATTGTCATTTTCTCCTTCTTCTCCTTTTTCTTCTCCTTTTTCTTCTCCTTCTTCTCCTTCTTCTTCCTCTTCTACTTCAGTCACCAAATCAGGACTTTGGTCTAGTTCTTTGCCTTGAGCATATTTTTTACACAAGATTGGCCATTCCTTAAGTAAAGACAAAAAGTCTTCCGCTGCCTCATTCCTTACCTAATTATCAAACAAAAGATATATATTGGTAAGACATCAAAATGAGGAAAGTAAGGATATTTGTTAGTTTGTAGTCTTCGTCCTATTTTGATGCAAGGTTTGTTATGATGCAAGTCCCATTGACATTCCTTATCCAGCTAGCCTTCCATTGATGAAACCATAGTACCATACTAAGGTTTCCTAGGACTTTTTAGGTATGTCCCTCCAAAACACTAATTATTAATGCTCAATAGAAGATCGTCTCTCCTAGCATCTCTTCTCCTAGGAAACATTTTCATGTCCATAGACGCTTCTATTTCAGGAGCTTTTTGCCATAGAAAATTGAGTATCAACACATAAAATAAGATATGTAGTAAATTAGGAAGACAAAATTACCTGTGTTCCAGGGTGATTTTTTTTCAAACTTTTACATGCATGAGGATTTATGTCTACAGCCCAGCCCTGCATGAACAAATACATAGAAATAACATACTCTGGATTAGCCAAAGGTAAACCATGTCTACTCCCAAAATATGATTGCATTTATTGATAAGTTAATGAAAATGATATCAAAATTCAACTATTAACTTACAGTGACTAGTTTAACTCCAGATAGAGATGCACCAATGCATAAGCCAGTAGACATTGCTCCACAGCCGGAATACAAGTCCAGCAAACGCATCTCAGGAACAACAGGTACGTTATTTGAATCACTCTCACTTGAAATAGTAGACGATGTATCATTATCTCCTCCATTAGTTTCTGAATCATTAAAGCAGACGTCAATAGATTGAAAAGTTAATGAAAATAGAAGACGATAGTGGTGAGCAATGTTTTAAAAAGCGTAAGGCGGTTCAAGGCATTTTGTACTAGTGACGCGAGGTGGACAAGGCTGCCGCCTCAATTTATAAATATTAAATAATACAAAAACATTAAAATAATTCTGAATGTGTGAAATTTGGGTAGAGTGTTGTTCAAGTTTTTTTCTAGACAGAGGTGTTTTTTTTTTAAAGCAGAGATGTTGTCATTTGATGAGTATGAGTGAGCTGTTAGGGTTTTGACTTAGACAACCTCAAAACGGTGAGTTTTGATTAAAAAACATAAAAGTCTTGATTAAAAAATCCCCATTTCACCACCCAAAACCAAATTGGTTGACACCAAAACTCACCGCTTTACCATCCAAAACCAAATTAATATAGCAGCACTCCGCCTCAACCCTAAGGCAGAGTCATTTAAAAACAGCCGCCTGCCAGCCTCAAGGTGATGAAGGGCCAAGGCACACCTCAAGGCAGCTGCCTCGACAAATTTTTAAAACATTGGTGGTGAGACAACAAAATAATAAAAATAGAGCTAACATCACTATCAATAAGTCCTCTCGCCATGATAAAAATCACCGTTTAACCACCCAAAAACAAATTGGTATAACACCAAAACTCACCGCTTTACCACCCAAAACCAAATTGATATAACACCACTCCACCTCAACCCTAAGGCGGAGTCATTTAAAAACAGCCTCAAGGCGATGAAAGGCCAAGGCGCACCTCAAGGCAGCCTTCAAGCGCCAGCCTCAAGGCGATGAAGGGCCAAGGCACACCTCAAGGCAGCTGCCTCAACAGGTTTTTAAAAAATTGGTGGTGAGAGAACAAAATAATAAAAATAGAGCTAACATCACTATCAATAAGTCCTCTCGTGATAAATATCATTTCTGAATAAAACTATATAAGGGAGTAAAATGAATCACCATTTATAATATTTGAAAATGTCAAGTATGGCAAAGAGTATTTCATATCATAGTATAAATCGCAAGGAGGGATCTTCTTTTCTTTTGCCTCCAAATCAATCTGCAATACGTAGTAAAGTAGTTATGATCATTCATGATGATATAATGCAAATGATTAAAACTATCAAATGGGGGAAATAGTAAGGGAATATGTGAATGCTCATACATTTGCTCCAACTTTGGCAATTTTGATTTTCGAGACAATACAATTCAAGGGATTGTCGTCCCTTATATCTGAAAGAAACACTCTTTTTTTATCTATAAGATCCTCGTGATCCTTGATAACCTAAAAACAACCAAAGATTGCAAGCTTAATACACTAGAACAAACAAATCATAAACATATCAGTAAGCTAGAAGGGGAAATAATCTTACAGTGTCTTTGGCTCTATAAAACCATTGAGCCGAAAAATATGGTTCCCCATCTGTGGACTCAAACAACTCAACGATTCGTGCAATGTAGTCAAGATCCCCCTCGTCAGCCTGAAACGATACAAAGATTGGGTAGTAAAAACACACCCACGAATTGAGGCATATCATATTGAGCAAGATTACAGAATTTAAGAACTTACTTTGACATAAGCACTGTCACCAAGATTGTACACACACCCATCTACCATAGCCATAGTATAATGACACTTCGCTTGCAATACCTCTCCTTCTTCTTTCGATCCTCTGTACTCGGAACACCAAATTCAGCAAAACAATGACAATAATAATTTGTTGAGAATAACAACTTTGTTATGAGTTTTGAGGTCACAAATTCAACATATTATCTCGCATCACAGCAATTTTCTTTTTCCTTTAATTTTTTCATCATCTATCTAACTTAACACATGTAATTCCTAGTTATATGCAAACATTTCAATGTCCAAACAAGAACACAAATAAAATAAAATAAAAATGACAACTCTTTTAAAAACTCATTAGAACAAACTCTCAAAATCGTCAACCCATTAAAAAAAAGGGGCAGGATTTAATGAATTTTTAAAAATGAAAAACTAAACACATTCTAAAAAATCAACTGAAACCAAAACATCAAACAAAAAACTGACCCTTCAAGACTCTGCACCGTCCCCTTCTTCTTTGACGACGAGACCTGCAAACAACACGAAAAACCCAAATAACGAATCAGAAATCCTGAAACGACCACCTTTTTTTTTTTTTTTTTGAAAACCCAAAAAACCAGGGATAGAAAAAGAAAATGCTGATACCTTGGAGGAATTACTGTACCGACTGGGCCATCTCTTGAGAGCCTCACTAGCCGGAACGGGTGGGCCCACAAGGGAGAGCTCGGAGTCGGGTATGTTCTTCTGTGTCCTCCGTTTCTGCTGGTTCAACAACTCCTCCTCCGGCTCTGGTTCCGGTTCCGCTTCTTTCGCCCTCTTGGATTTGGAAGAGTCAATTGGATTTAGGTCAGACTGGTTTGGTGTCATACGCTTTCTGGGTCGACCCATTTTTAGTTTCCAGAGAATCAAAGTTTTGAAGAAGAAGAAAAGATTGGGTTTTTTTCAGGGTTTTATAAAATAATTTTGGTTTAGCTTCCAGAGCATCAACGTTTTGAAGAAGACGATAAGATTGGGTTTTTTTTTTCAGGGTTTTAGAAAATAATTTTGGTTAGGAATTGGAGGGTTTAAGAAGGAATTGAAAATTTTGAAATCCGAAACGAGCGGGAAATCCGTACGACTTGTGTGGGACTTATTCGGTATTTGTGTCCAAATGGAATTATAAGATTTGTTTTTACTCTGATTTTTCTCATATTTGTATAAAAGTCAAAATAAATTATTTTTTTTCTATTTTTAGATTTTAGCCAAATTTGATTGATTTTAAATTTCATATATTCAAATCATAATTGTATATATTTCTTGGTCCATTACTAAAATTGATAATCCTAACAAAAGAAAGAGAATTTAATTTATGATTTGTGATATTTACTAAAACTATTGAGAATAAGTTCCAAGCACTTCACACACGAATCAAATGTAAGTTTCTATAAGGAAAAAAATAAATTCCATTCTCCTTTGCAAGTATCAAGTATGTAATTATTGGTTTCGATAAAAATACCATGAGTTCAAATTTTTATTGGAAATAGTTACATTATCCTCAAAATATCAAAGTATCGATATTTATTTTATTGCTCATGCATAACAAATCAAGTTCCATTTCCCGATCTTTTTTCTAATGGAACTTGATTCTATCGGTGTTTGTTTTTCTGTTTGAAATCTAAATAGTTATGAAGTCTCAACAGATTTTAATGGATAAAACTTAATAACATAGTTTGTTTTTTTCATTTACGACGTATGAATACAAATATCTGAAAGTTAGTAATGTTGATGATCAAATCTACAATTAAATTGGAACAAGGCACCTAAAACTTACAAAATCAAAAGCACGATCCTAGGTAAAATGAAAGAGGAAAGTAAATATAAATGATATTACAAACAAACAATAGGTCGACACCCTGCGTATACTAAATGATGGAGGGACATTCGAGTGTTGAGCGGTTGACAATGAGATGCCAAATGGAATATCTCTTGAATCTTGATGAAAGGGGGTCTGCTATTTTATAGAGAACCAGAGTGAGCCTTACGGTTGGCTTAATGATGTGATATATGAGATCACAGATCGAGTTTATGAGATTATCCCGCGATCTTCGAGAATCAATATGACATTACTTACTTCAGTAATGGATGTTTGTTTAATTGAGTCCAATCAAACTTGGTCTTCGCTGAATTTTTTATTTTATTTTTTTAAATGTTGCAATTAATAATTCATGGTTTGGAGGGACTCGAACCCACAATTTCATGGTATAGGTGTGAGAGACATACTACTGAGCCAACCTCATCGGATCCAGGTAGACTTGATATTTGGGGCCTTGAGAAGGCATTGGACCAAATTTTATAATTGGGCCTCTTTTTCTTTGCAAAATTGATGAGGACAGATTAATGATTTGTTATACCACACCAAAAAAAAAAAAACTACTATTTTAACTATTGTATGGATTTAGGTAGAAATCAGGAACTGTGTAATTGATATTCGGTAATTAAAGAGAGTTGCTTTATTTTGGTTTTAAGACCCTTGTTTTATTTGTTGGTATAAAACATAATTAACTGGGCCACATAATTGTAATATATTTTTGGTTAAATTAATTCAATTAATATAAAATTATTTTTAAAATATAAACAACATAAATGATCTCTTTAAAAAAAAAAAAAAAACATAAATGATATTTTCAAATGTTATAAACCAGATAAAAATAATATTTAACAATTTAAAATTAAATTAAAACATATTTTTTATTCAAAAAAATAAAAAGACAACATTAGACCTCTCCTTTGTCTCCAACAGAAGGAAGGCACACAGTGGCCTCCTTAGTGTATGTATATGTATAAATTATTACTATTTTTGTTTATTTAATTATGAGAGGGTATTTTGGAAAGAATTGTATTAAAATCCATCAACTTGTTTACTAGACATATAACTTTGCTGCAAAACTTTATTGGGAATTTTTTGTAGTCAAAAGTGACTTTATTTTCAAAAAAAAAAAAAAAAAAAAAAAAAAAGTGACTTTAGACACATTAAAAGGAATACTTTTTGACAAAGTATTTAAATTGTGCTATTAATATAATATCTGTAAAAAAAATTAAAAAACCTTAAAAAAATGGGGAAATTATTATTCTCCCCCCTGTAGTTTGCCATATTCTCCAATCTCCTCCCTCCAATTTCCCCCCTCCCATGCACAAATACAACCAATCCCACCATATAAAAATAGGCATGGGAGTGGGGAAATTGGATAATTTTGAAACTAGAGGGGGGAGATTGGAGAATATGGCAAACTACAGGGGAGAGAATGATAATTTCCCAAATAAGGAAATTAAAAAATAACAAATTAATTCTCCTTTATTGCATATTCTAAATGCTTTTCAGTTTTCACCATAGTAATCTCTCCTTTATAGCATATTCTAGATGCTTTTCACATTTTTCAATTACATATGCATTTCATTTACAAATTACAATCAATCAAATTTCGGCAAGTGGAAAGTTGGTCATAAATCAAATTTAAAAAATATATATATATATCATTGAATCGCCGTACGGTAGACAGTAAATATATAAAATAAATAAATAAACTAAATAAATAAATAAAATTAAAAATATAAGATAGTCCAGAAAATTGAAAGGGACATTCTTAACAAAAGATCAAATCAGTGAAACTAGTATTACACGAACCTGAAAAATTACAGTTGTTTCTATTTGTCAATTCTCTCTCTTTCTCTCTTTTTTAAAATCTAGCAGAAGATATCTAAAATTCTTGTTTATCTGTGACCAGTGACCAGAGTTTCAATGAATCTCAACCCATCAAACCTTGGAGCAAATTTCTCTGTTGATGATGATGATCTTTGCGTTGCTGAATTCTCATGATCTTTTTTCTCCTGAAATTCAAAATTACAACAAAGGGAATTTAGTGAACATCGGAAATCGACAAAAAGGGGGTGATTTTCAATTTCCAGGAACTGACATGGAAGAAGACACGTGGCACGAATCAACACTTTCTGATTTGCAAAGAGAAAAAGAGAAAAAGAAAAACGAAAATTGTTTGGATGCCGAGAAAGAAACCGAAGATCGAATCTTGTGACGACATCAGTTCGTAGAAAACCAAAATTGGAAACTGTTTGACTGCAGAGATTTTACCGGTCACTGTTTTCTATGCAGCCAAACAGCAAAAAATAGAAAGATTTAAAAAAAAAAAAAAAAAAAAAAGAGAAATCCTAATTAAATCAAACGAAATTAAAAAACAGAAAGAAAAAAAAAAAAAAAAAAAAAAAAGCCATGAGAAGATTAAAGATTTACCTGATGAGAAACTTGAAAATTGGAATTACAGACGTAGTTTGACGAAGAAGTAGAGATAGCTGTAGCAGAAGCAGAAGCAGCAGCGACAGAGGCAGCGAAAATTCCAGATTTCTTCATAGTTGGAGGTTGAAAATAAAAAGAAAAAAATATTGATTAGGGAAGGGAATCTTTGGTGAGGGTGAGAGAACGTTTTCTTGGAGAAAAAGAAAGAAAGTGAGAGAAAGAGAAAGTGTGAGAAAATTGGTGTGTTTTGACGGCATTATATAAGTGGAAGGTATGGTTGGTTAGTGGTAATTTCGAACATTTACGCGGCAACTGTCCTGCCTTAATCTTACCGCAATTGATTTTACTTTCTTGCCCTTCTTTCATTTTGTTATTTTCCATTTTTTTTTTTTTTTTTTTTAATGTTCTACCATTCTACTTACTTTGAATGGCATATTGAGTTTCTCTTTCTGAGAGTTATTTATTTGTTTGGTAGAAATTATACCTTAGACAATATACATTCCATACCTAAATTTGGTATCCAAATCTGGTGTCCAAATGATGTGCAATTACTATAATTAATTCATTTAAATTGTATTAGATTTGTATGATTTAAATAAATTGATTACAGTGATACCACATCATTTAGACACCAAATTTAGATAAAGTAGCATTACTCTATATATTCTCTCAATTAGTAAATGATTCATAGTATTTTATCTACCATTACTATTATTATTGGATATAGATCCTCTCATTATCTTAATTGTCCCCACTTCCATAATCTATTGACACGTGTCTAATATAACAAATCAATGGTTTGGATTATTTCTATATAATTTTACATGTTTACTCTACTAATAGAATTAATCAAGATCATTGATAAATGTGACGATAAGATGGGATGAAAAGGAAATTCAGATCCATTAATATTATTATCTTGTTTATATAATTAACCAATCCATTTCCAAGATTCTTTCATCATTATGGCCATTAGGGAGGAGCCGTAAATTTATAGTGTTTTTTTTTTTTTTTTTTTTTTTTTGGTAGGGGTCATTGCACTAAAACAGAAAATTTAGAAAGTGACAAAGTATAAAGTTTATAAAATTTAATGTTAAAAATATAGATTAAAAAAACATTTAAAATTTATTTTATGGAATAGTTAATCTATATAATAGTTTTTATGTTTTTATTTATTTATGTAATTTTGATAAATTTTCAACATTTTATCATCATTGTGATGGCTATGTCATTTTATTTTATTTTAATTGTCGTTAAGAATTTTCCTTTCAAAGATAATACTCTAATATAATTATTATTATCGTATTATAAAGTTATAAACATTTCAACAATTACTATTACTATTATCATAATATAAATATCGTGGGTTTAACTTCTCTAGGACCTCTAGGTTCCATAATTGTTGCTGCAAGCATCAATTGGTCATCCTTAAATAATAATAAATAAATAAAAAGTCGAACAAAGAATTTAATACTCTCATTTTCTTTTATTATTTTAATCTCTTAAGAGTATAAATGTATAATTGTAAATTTGTAGAAAATTTGATTATAGAATCTAAAACTTATGAAGAAAAGGGCAATTTCGTAATACTGGAATGTTAGGAAGTACTTTTCGCGGCACATCGATGTTGATTTTTTCGAGACGACTGGTTTAGAGGTTAGTCGTGATAGGCTGATATTTTCTAGTTGTAGTCAATTATTGATGGACACGTGTATGGACCAGATCAGTCCACGCCAATCAACACTACTTTCACAACTTAATTGAAAAATAGGCCTAAATGTTCGGAATTTAATGGGTGGAGTAGCGGAGTGGGACATGCAATGCAACAATTTTATTGTTTGCATTTGCAATGTTGACCCTATATTTTCCCATATTTACTTTTCGATACCATATGATATTTTGTGGATTTTTATGAGCTTCTTGTTATATAGTTAACTTGTCACTATCAAGTCTATAATTTTAGAAGAAAAATAGCAAAGAATTACGATTTGGTGGGATTTCTTTTGCTTCGGAAATTAGAACTCTTTTCGGAATATGCTTATAGCGATTAATCTTAGATTCTAATAAACTATCGACCAATTATTGGAGTGTATGGGATTGATTGATGGTTTTTTTTTTAGTGTATGAGATTGATTGATGTCAGAACAATATACACATTATTGATGCCAGAAAAATATACTCAGAGTTGGGACAATGATTGATTCATATATGAGAGATAGATTATAAAATGCAAAGGCAAGATTAATATATTTCATGTCACCAACAAATGAGAGGCAGCAAAACACACCGTTTTGAGTGAAACACATTACACACCTCATAGACCTCATCGCTTGAAAATAAAAATGGGTACATTCAATCGTCTGGTTGTTGTTGGCAATCAACAATGGGACCCAACGTTGTTTATTCATGTGGTTAACATTAATCCGACACAGAAGATATAATCAATTAGCTTATATGAGTTGTCGACACGTGTCACGCCAACTGTTCCTGTCGAATTGATTGTATTATATGTTTATTGATATTTTTAAAAAACTTGTAGTGGGAATTGGGTGGTTTGGTCTTTGGTGACGACAAAGAAGAAGAAGAAGAAGACGAAACAGGTAAGAAAAAACAAAAAAGAATAAAAAGTTAAAAAAAAAAACAAAAAAATGAACAAACACATGAAAGCCAAACATGGTGGTGGTGAAGTTGTCGTTGTTGTCATCAACTTTAAATGAATTCAGAGTCACACAGACAAGTGGTCAGCTTATAAGTGGATGGAGAGCTTTCGGTTTTTCGGTTTGAAAGCAAAAGCAAAAGCCAAACATGTTGGTGTTGTTGTTGTTGTCTTGTGATCGTCCAAGAAAAAAACAAAGTAGAAATGATTTTTTTTATTTTTTTTTACATTTTTTTATTATTATTGTGTTTTGAATTTTGATTGGGTTGGTTTTCTTTTCTTTTCCATATAATAATATAATAATTAATAAAGCAGATATTATATTTTGAAAGAAACCAAATCAAAGTTGGTTAACCCGTGCTACGGATTAGGTGGAGAAGAGAGATGAGAGATTAGGTACAATTCTCTTTTTTAGTTTTTATTAATTAATTATTAAAATTAACAGGAACGAGATTAATTTAAACCAAAACAAACAACAGCCTAACAATATTATATTAATTAGGGTAGAAACATTTTACTTGTTCTTGTAAAGAAGCAACATAACCTAACATAACCAAACAGCTCTAACAGGAAAAAACTCGAAATCAGATTAAGACTTTAATGACACAAATCATATACCAATTAGCAAGTTGGGTTATTGCAATTAGACGCTAGCTGCTTTTCTTTGACATAGTCTTGAGAATCAATTAAAAGTCATATAATAATAATCATGTTTAACACTTTAACAATGCTGAATAAATACACACCACAGAAAATGAGATAAAAGAGATCGTCACTAATCTCTCAGAAAAATAATAATAATAATGGTGATTAAACATATGAAGTCAAACAAAAAGAACATGATTGCAATTTGCAAAGAAATGTCTGACTTCATCAATCATAATCCAATAAAGCTCTTTTTTTTTTTCTTTTTTTTTTTTCATATTGAAAAAACCTAGTCAAACCCATAAAAAAAAACCGTCAGAAATGATTCAATGATAATAATGATTAATGATAAACACTAAAAATAAAATAAAATTAAAGTTTTTAAATTGGAAAAATTAGAAAAAGAAAAGATGATGAGGTCATACACTCACACTACATAAAAAAGCAAATATTAAATTATTAATGGAGAAAGAGAAAGAAATGTACAGCCGAAAAAAAAAAAGATGTATAGCCGACAAATGCACATGATCGAGAAAAGTGTGTGACGTTTTGATGAAACAGACCTCCACGAGTTAATATTAGATATTATTTTTGTAAATACTGGCATGAATGATGATCGTAGGTAAAGTAATTCCTCATCATTATTATTATTTTATTGAAATATGATATCGTGCCACATATCTGAGAAAATTAACCGCTACGAGAATTGTTGGGAGTACAACTCTCGCTATAGATAGAGTAAGGGTATTCCTACATTTGTAGTTTAATGAATAAATACGAGACTCAAACCTCTGTCATATAAGTGAATCGAAGCGAAAATGCCTAAGTGTGCAGGTAAGGTCCACAAGAATCAAGATTTTTTTGCTGAATGGTAGAGACTGTTAGGTTAGGCAATGCTCATCAGCGCGTGATACTCTGCTTTAAAAAGAGCCCAATCCCAAATAAAATGAGCAAAGTAATTCAACTTGAAGAATAAGTTGACCTTATTGTTTGCAACTTTGCACCGACTATACTCTATCTCTATTGTCTTTTATGGTGTCTTGATTTGGTCAAAACTCATTTTCAAATGCACAAATCTTGTTTCTAGCATCTTTAGTTATTACTTCTTATTCCAACCCAAACTCAATTTGAAAGCTATTTCAAGTCTTTGCATATATACTAATCCATCAATTTACTATAAAATTCAAGGACTCTAGTCAATTTTCTAGTTCAGAGCGGCTGAATCATTCAAGGTTTTCGATTCTGATATACGAGTTAGGTCCATAATAAACATCTAAGAGTTTGTTAAATCGAAGGTAGGACTAGGTTCATCCTTCTTATAGAGAAATACTTCGGTGCATCTAGTATATACGTTCAAACCAATCAAATCATGCCACGTGATATAAATAACCAATTACATAAGAGATGCATACCACGTGACATTGATAAATGGATTGGGCTCATACGTCCATACATATCTAAGCTTTTCTCCTGTTTACGAACCTAGAAGACTGCTCTGTAGACTACAGGTTCATTGACAATGCACAGACATGCGCGCGTGCAGTGTATGTATGGACATTATGTGGAACACCTCAAAAGTTTAATAAAATATGAGTGTCAATTCGATTACAAGGATTACAAAAGAATAAAGGGAATAAGCAAGAGCATATGCTTGTCACCTGTGTACTGCAGAAAGTGAACTGATAAGGGAAGAAAAGATTAAAAAAATAGATAAGTGTACCAACTACCAAGTGCAGTTCGAGTCAGAAAATTAGGATTTTTGGACTCTTCTGGCCTTTTATACAAACCAAATGTTGAGTTGACATCATATATATATGCATGTGTGGCCTATGTTTGTGACATCTAATCAAAACGAGACTGCTAAGGTAATCCAATCATATTCAATAAGAAACTCTAGTTAAAAAATCTAAGGCCACCATTGATGTGCAGTATTAGGATATTGTTTGGATTGAATGACAACTATAACAATGTACTTTTTCTACTTGATGATTAGATATGGACAGACGAGAAAGCATTTCAAAACACAGGATGATTTCTATATAACTCTATTGTTTTGATTCAATCTCATTCTATCCCAACTAATAATAGTCCAATTCAATCCTACACACCAAACATACACGGCCCTACGAGTATGTTGTATTGACAAGAGTCGAGCGTAGCATATGTATATCGAATAGTGCTGGGATCAAAAGTTACCACCCTGGAGCACAAAACAGCCCAACTGCTTAGTAAAGTCCAAGTTCTAAGTCCAAATTCTAAGGGCTAATGAAAGTTAGAGCCCAAGAATAGATTATCACAAACTCCATGTATTGTTTCTGACATCAGTGAACTCTTTGGGACTTCACAATTAAAATTTGTGTTCCAAAGGGTTGTATGATAGACATTACCTAATATGACTTCCTTTCAAGAGACCAAGTCCAAATCAGTATCTAAGAAAATTCATTTGTTGTGTGTGTCTAAACTAATTGGAAATTTCTTACTAAAATCTCAATCACAAGGCATACTGTAGAAAAGTCATAATACCCAAAGTGCTATCCCTATACAGAAAGTAACTTGAAATATCAAACGCATTCATGCCATGCTCTATTTCCATACCAAAGGATCTATAACTAAAGCAGTTGCTGAAACTTGTTTAGTTAATTTGGTGCAGAACATCGCTGCTCACTGCTAATCAGAATATAAACATACTTAAGGTATGTTGCTTCCTCGATATGAATTAAAACAAGAGAGCTGCCACTGCCTTAATGATGTTCCACTGCCTCCAAGTTTTATCAATATTGTAAAATATGTAAAGAGTGTAACAAGCTGTAAAGGCAATTCAGGCTGCATTCAAAGAGATCTGGTATGTTGAAACGAGTTTTTGACGATCAAACAAAAACAACCTATAAGAATAACATCTCATTTATAAATCCACCTATTAGCATTAGTACATTTGTTTCTCTTCCTTCCTTTCTTTCTAATTCAAATTCTTTGCATTCTTCTTATGTAGCTTGTCTAGTAGTTAGAAAAATGCTTCATCTCCATGGCCTCAATCCCAAAACCATCTGCTGGTTGAAGAGCAAAAGTAGTGAACTACAAATATGCCATGCTTGAGAAATTGAAACTAATCTCTGACTAGCATGATATGTAAAATTCATATGAAAAGCAGAAGATTGCAATCTTGAAGATGCTTTTATAAATTCATTAAGAAATGAAGATCAAACTTACAAAGATCATAAAGTTATTGAGAATTTATTTAGGTTGCTTCCAAACTCTCCTATTGAAGCCAATTCAAGGAAGAACTGTTCCCAATTACTTAGGGGTATTGCCTCCCCCAATTCTTCCAAATGTCATCAAATTTCCACCTTAGAACATAACTACAATTATAACACGACTGTCAACACAAAAATCAGTGTACTAGGCTCTAACCAAATGTCATAAATCATAATGTTTCCACTCTAGAACATTACAATAATAGCATGTATGTTGATACAAGAATCGGTGTACTTAGCTCTGATCGATCAACGTCCACAGAGCATCAATTGCAAGCAGCAAACAACAGCACTTATTAACTATATCATAATTCAAATCAACCTCTCAATCACCAAAACTAAAGCAAAAAATTATAATTAAAACAAACAGCAATGCAGTATATAGAACACATTTGACTACCTTCAAAACTGTCATGAAACTTTGATAGAATCCACAAATCCACTACTGAGAAGCCTCTCCACATACTTGCCCAGAATATCCACCTCCAAGTTCACTTTTTGCCCAACTTTCTTCAAAGGAATGACCACTTTCTTCTGTGTATAAGCCACCAACATGAAATTAAAACAGTCCTCGTCATCAAACACATCCACCACCGTCAAACTAGTCCCGTCCACAGCTATGAACCCTTTAGGCACAATGTATTTCAACAAGCTCTTCGCCGTCTTCACTTTAATCCACAAAGAATCCTCCTCCGCCTCCATCGACACTATCTCCCCAGTCCCGTCCACGTGTCCCTGCACGAAATGCCCACCCATCCGGCTCGTGGGTTGCACGGCCCGCTCCAGATTCACCAGCGACCCGGATTTCAATTCGATCAACGAAGTCTTCCTCAGAGTCTCCGGAGACAGCCCGACGGTGAAATCCTCCAACTGGGTGTCGAATTCCGTTACCGTAAGACAAGTCCCGTTGACCGCGATACTGTCACCGAGATGCACGCCTTCTAAGACGGTTTTGGCTCCGATCTTCATGTCAAAACCTCCTCCGTCAGCGGAGGCGCCCAGCTGCTTGACCTCTCCTAGCTCTTCGACGATGCCAGTGAAGAGGGAGCGAATCGTGGTGGACCTGGGTCTGCATTTGGTGATGGGTAGGGTTGTGAAGAGAGAGAGTGAGGTGGATGTGAGACTGGGTGTGATTCTGAGGTGGGTTTTTGTTGTTGGGATGTGTACAAGATTGGAGAAGATTGGGGATTTTGGCAGAGAGGGTTTTGGGATTCTATAGAGTGATGTGATGGAAAATGCAATTGCCATTTTCAGAGGTCTAACAAGTAACCACCACTACCTCGTTGACGTGTTTTGTTATCTCATATGTCGTTTTTTTTATTTATTACCACTGGTGACCACGGACCAATTTCCGATTCCAAATAACTGGGTCAAGGTTTTAGGCCATGGTCGGTGTCGTTTCCGATAACAGTTTTTTTTTTTTTTTTTTTTTCGTTTTTTTGAGTAAAAAACTTTTAAAAAAATGTGTTCTGCACGTGTTTTTTTTTTTTTTTTTTTTTTTAAAAACATTCAAAGTGCATGCTAGTCACTTCATTATATTCAAGAAGTTTTTGCAAGCTATATAGACTATAGTAAAATTCATTCATTGTTATGCTTCGTTATAGCTTTGAAGTCCTTCCTTTAAAATCAATACTTGAACATAAAGATATAGCTTTAACAAGATTTCTATACCGAATATTTCTTGATGTTCTACACTCGGCTATAAAAATCTTGTAAGCTTCTTGTCGCCGGAGGCTTAATTATGTAGTTATGTCATGCCTACTAAAGTCGTCAAATTTACTGATTTATTGGTTGAGTGTTCCAAGTCAAAAACTATCATTTTAAGGTAAAGTAAGGGATTCGATAATCACATGTTAGAAATTTACTTTAAAGATTAGGATTATAAACGGCTAAAGAGTATTTGTATTTATCACGAGAATATCTACATTTGTTATGGGAATGTCCGGATCAATAATTACTATTTTTAATGTGTGACGTGATGGTGTCAAATGGCCACCGGCTCACTTTGTGTACAAGGGTGGTTCTCGCGGCTCCCCCATATCTTTTCCACTCCATTCCCTAAATTCAAGTAGCTTCGATTCCTTCGAGAGTATGATCAATGTTTGATCGAATAAATAAAGGGAGTTATAAGATGGGAATAGCTTTTTAATTTTACTTTTGACTCTTGTTGTCCTCATTTATCGTAATAAAATAAAATTAAATTAAATTAATGCCAATTCATTACTTAACATGCTAATGAATCCATAATCAACTATTGTTTTGTGATTGATGGCAACTAGCCAACTAGGCAACTATAAATAATTTCAAAAAAAAATCATCAACTTAGATGATCAATTAAATATAATTTGAACCCATACAAACCAATATCAAAATAGAAGATTCAAAATTTGAGTGGAGATGATTGAGGATTGTTTGCTACCTATAACACAAATGAAGAATAATGAATAATGAGTTGTGTAAAACATGAACAAAAAGTCTAAATTATATAGATGGAAATTTTGGAAAGTTTGTAGGCGACGACGGTGGTGGCAGTTGAGAATTTCAACTAACAAAAGCAGAAACCAGTACCAATACTAGTCATCTGCCTCTCCTAACTCTCTCTATATTTCCTAGTATGTACCAAATTTCAAACTCCTATTTCTACCTCACCTGTCTCTTAAAATAATAATAACACTTGATCAGCTAGCTAGCATGACCACCATGGCCAAAACCAAGAGAATCTGCACTCTTCTGCTAAGGCTACTGGCCTTGGGCGCGACGCTTTCGGCTACTATTGTCATGGCTACAAGCCATGAGACAGTTACCTTATTTGCAGTGTCGTTCGAAGCAAAGTACAGTGACACACCAGCCTTCAAGTGAGTTTGATCGATCTCTTTCATGATGAGGTATAATTATTTTCATTATTGTTTGTTTGGATTTTGAAAGCTTTTGTTTGTAGGTACTTTGTGATTGCAAATGCAGTTGTAAGCATCTATGGCTTTTTCGTTCTCTTTCTTCCTTCTCAGAGCTTGCTTTGGCGATTGGTTGTTGCACTTGATCTGGTATGTAACATACAGTACTACTACATCTATAAATTTATGAATTCACTTATATTGAACATGGTTTGATTGATTGGATGATGATGATGATGATCAGGTTTTCACGTTGTTGCTGAGTTCGAGCATATCGGCAGCCTTGGCGATTGCTCAGGTGGGGAAGAAGGGGAATTCTCCTGCAGGTTGGCTACCGATCTGTGGGCAAGTCACCAAGTACTGTGATCAAGCAAGAGGAGCTTTGGTTTGTGGTTTCATTGGACTCATTATCTATCTTTTGCTTCTTCTCTATTCCATACACACCGTCTTGAATCCTCTTCTTCTTCAACAGACTTAGTTATTGGTTTGGTTTTGATCGGGCACCAGCTCTTAGATATTTTTTCTACTTTTTGTGATCACCAGTCACCAGTTTGGCAATTTATGTCTGTAATTGATCATCTGAGTTATTGCATATATATTATTAATAGCAGATTAGAAGAAACGTGGATATTAATTATTAACAAAGAAAATAAAACCGTTGACCAATTTTGCATCGTTATATAACCATTGACAGATGTGTTAAACAATTACAAACCAATTTGTAAGTTACAATTAATATTATTGCACCTGAGAAGCATTAATTAATTATTAATTTTTAAAAATTAAGATGCATATATGAATTATGAATATGCATGCGTAGGTAACCTTATTCTTGAGATTAATGAACAGAACATGAGAAATCAAGATTCCTTCAAACAAAATGACAACCAAAACTATTCTCAGGAATGAAAGAATGTCTGTTTCTATTAATAAAGGAGCACAAAAATAGAGGAATTGGTCCAAAATATCACCTTTTTAAAGTGAATTGGTGAGAATGTCACTGGTTTAATAAGTTAAGTTTAAAAGACACCTATTATGGTGAACTACCAAAATTGCCCTTAGTTAAACATTTATGTTATTCTCTTTGAGTTGTTCTCTGCAACTCAAACGAAGGCTTGAAATACTCAGTTACTCTCTCTCTACAAATAAAAGTTCAAGGTCTTGCCCCGACTTTCTTCTTCAGTAAAATAAGGTAATATTTCTTGAACTTGCTTCTTTGAAGTTGTTCACATTTTAGTATGTAAACTTGAAGCCATTTTGAAAATGATTTCGTGCCTTTTTGAAATATTTTCGTGCCTTTTTACACTGTCATCGTGCCTTTTGAAGTTGTTATCGAGCCTTTTTGAAAAAAATTTCGTGCCTTTTTGAAATATTTTCGTGCCTTTTAACACTGTCATCGTGCCTTTTGAAATTGTTATCGAGCCTTTTTGGAAAAGTCTCGATAACTTTTCCAAAAGGCTCGATAACTTTTCCAAAAGGCTCGATAACTTTTCCAAAAGGCTCGATAACCTTTCTAAAAGGCTCGATAACTTTTCCAAAAGGCTCGATAACCTTTCTAAAAGGCTCGATAACCTTTGTAAAAGGCTCGATAACTTTTCCAAAAGGCTCGATAACTTTTAACACTGTCATCGTGCCTTTTGAAATTGTTATCGAGCCTTTTTGGAAAAGTCTCGATAACTTTTCCAAAAGGCTCGATAACCTTTGTAAAAGGCTCGATAACTTTTCCAAAAGGCTCGATAACTTTTAACACTATCATCGTGCCTTTTGAAATTGTTATCGAGCCTTTTTGGAAAAGTCTCGATAACTTTTCCAAAATGCTCGATAACCTTTGTAAAAGGCTCGATAACCTTTGTAAAAGGCTCGATAACTTTTCCAAAAGGCTCGATAACTTTTAACACTGTCATCGTGCCTTTTGAAATTGTTATCGAGCCTTTTTGGAAAAGTCTCGATAACTTTTCCAAAAGGCTCGATAACCTTTCTAAAAGGCTCGATAACTTTTCCAAAAGGCTCGATAACTTTTCCAAAAGGCTCGATAACTTTTCAAAAGGCTCGATAACCTTTCTAAAAGGCTGGATTGATTTTCAAATTTATTCGTGCCTTTTAACAATGTCATCGTGCCTTTTGTAGTTATTATCGAGCCTTTTTGACAAAAATATTTCGAGCCTTTTTGAAAAAAGTTTACAGCCTTTTGGTTGATTTCGAGCCTTCTTCAAAAAATATCCGTGCATTTCTGAACAAAGTTTCGAGCCTTTTAACAAAATATTCGTGCCTTTTCGAAATTGATTTCGAGCCTTTTTGACAAAAATATTTCGAGCTTTTTTGAAAAAAAATTCGAGCCTTTTTCAAAAAATATTCGAGGCTTTTCATGTAATATTTGAAGACATTGTGTAATCATGGGTTTTTGTTAATGGTTTGTGATTATTAATTTGACAGCCTCATGAATCGGGTTAGAATAGTAATATCTTACAACGGTCGATGGGACCAGTTACCCGACGGAAGTCAGAGGTTTGTTGGATCCGATAACCGGGGAATGTACGTGTCAAACAATATGACTTACGAAGAATTGGTGACGATCGTGCATACTATTGTGAACTATGATGTAAACAAATACAATTTTGAGTTGTCATCAATATCACTCGTTCCTGGCAGTACGTGTCGCACATTGATAAGGAATGACGACGATGTCCAGTTTATGCTAGGGGAAGATCGAGTGATCCCTCAAGTATGTGTCAGTCTAACTGAGCGGACAGCTGGAGATGTGGTAGGGAATAATATTCCTCCTCCTGAAAATACCCAACAGTTTGGATCCTTTAGCGGTAGCAACCAAGTGTTCACCCAAGGGGGTCCCAGCGAAGGTGTGGGAAACATGTGTGGTGTCCCAGAAGTTGCGGTCGACCATGCACATGCAGCTGAAATTCAATTGGGTGATGTGGGTGATGTGTTTGGCAGTCGAATTGAGCAGTACAATGAGCAATACGATGTGCAGTACAATGAGCAGTACGATGTGCAGTATAATGAGCAGTACAATGAGCAGTACGATGCACAGGACAATGAACAGTACGATGCGCAGTACAATCAACAGAGCAATTACCCGAACCATGAACAGGTTGATACTGAGGCAAATAATGAACATGTTCATGATCTCCAAAATGTAGATGAAGAGCCTGCACAAATGCAAACAAGCGGTAGACGTGTACAAGGAGTTAGTTGCACTGCACCAGATATGCCTGGGAGTTCCGAGGTCCGTTGTAATATGACATCATCTGATTCTGTTAATGCGAGAACTTGGGTTATTCCAGGAGCAGATTCATACTCGTTTGGTATTGGTACAAGCAGCACCTTGGCAGCGCAAGAACCGAGAACCATGATTTATAAAGGTCAATTTTTTCCGAGTAAAAAGGATTTGAAGAGGCTAGTTGGCCATTTTGCGATGCGGCAGAACTTTGAATGGAAGGTGAAAAGGTCTAATAAGACAACTTTACATTTGGTTTGCATCATTGACGACTGTACGTGGAAATTAAGAGCGGTGAGGAGAGAAGAAGGTACTTACTTTCAAGTCAGAAGTTTTGTCAACGAACACAGCTGTCCCTTGGAGGAGATTCACCGTCGCCACCGACAAGCTGGTGCAGTCATAATCGGAGAAGTCGTTGCCCCTAGACTTCAACAAACCGATGGTCGTCTCATGCGTCCGAAGGACATAATCGCCGATATGAAAACAATGTATGGCATCCAAATCATGTACAGTAAGGCACATGATGCCTTGCAATATGCATTGTCATTAACCTATGGAACGCATGAAGAAAGTTTCCAACTGCTCCCATCTTTTGCGTATGTTCTCGAACAGCAAAATCCGGGCACAATCACGGACTTACAGTGCGATGATCATGGTAAATTCCTCTACTTTTTCATGTCGTTAGGGTCCTCAATTAGAGGTTTTCGGAGGTGTATGCGTCCTGTTATTGCAGTAGATGGTACCCATTTGAAGGGAAGATTCGGGGGTACAATGTTTGTGGCAACTGCACAAGATGGAAACGAACAGGTGTATCCAATTGCTTTTGGGTACGGTGACTCAGAGAACAACCTTTCATGGGAGTGGTTTTTAGAATGCTTGAGGGGTGCCCTTGGTCATATAGATGATCTGGTTTTCATTTCCGATCGCCATCCAAGCATTGAAGCAGGGATTTCTAAAGCGTTCCCTTATGCAACCCATACCGTTTGTGTCTGGCATTTTGGTGAAAATATGAAGAAGCGATTCCACAGAAAGGATGTTGCCCAGATAATGGATTACGCTGCTAGGTCGTACATTGAAATCCAGTATGATCGGCACATGGAGGAGTTACGTAAGCTGCACCAGGGTGCATACGATTATGCCATTGATGCCGGTCCACAGAAGTGGTCCCGCGTTCACTGTCCCCAAAGAAAGTACAGGTTGATGACCACAAATGTTGCAGAGTGCATAAACTCATGCCTAAAATTCGCTCGGCAACTGCCACTAATGACACTGGCAGAGTTCATTCGGAATATGATACAGAAGTGGTTTCATGATCGTCATGCAAATGCACAGTCCATGCGTCATCGATTGACCGACGCCGCACATCTTTTGATCCTCAAACGTGTCGAGAAGTGCGGTTATATGACCGTAAATCCAGTTGACTGGAACATATTCTCCGTCAGACACAAGGGAAAACAGTGGACGGTTGACTTAGCCCGGAAGACATGCACATGCAACAAATTCCAAATGGACTTTTTACCATGTAAACACGCACTTGCAGCGGCAAGGTACATTACAATTTACAGTTAACGGTTTATATTATCCAAACGTGAGTCTCACCCTTTTCATTGTTGCAGGGAGCGAAATTTGGATTTTACATCTCTGTGTGCGGACTACTACAAGAGGGAGACACTTATTGATGCATACTCAGTTCCTATTATGCCTGTTGGCCATCCTGCTTCATGGGTTGTGCCATCCGACATCGCATCACGGGTGGTTTTAAATCCAAAGGCGAAGAGGCAATCAGGTAGACCAATGGAGGGTCGACATGCCTCGTCTTCGGAGAGGACAACCACACAGTCGTGTAGAAGGTGTGGACAACCAGGACATAACAGCAGGAGGTGTTCCAACCCACCTATGGTTAATGAAGGTCCCAGCACAATTGTCCCCGAGGAATACCGCCGCAAGTGCAGTATCTGTCATAAAATTGGACACAACAAACAAACGTGCCCTGAGAAAGACTGTACCGTGGAATGAATGGAGCCTTACTTACAAGAGGAAGACGAATTGCCACCCTTGGTTCTTATGTTTTATGTAGAAGTAATATGATTGATTTCATGTTCGAATTTCGTTTGTTATAGTGTTTATGTATATCCCAACTTTATTTATGGATTTCAATGTATGAAATGTGTTGAACTTTTAATACATTAATCTCTCCAGCCACCTTCATTGCTTGAACTTCCCCAGCCACTACCCCCAGATGCTACAGATAGACCTGGCAAGGTTTCGGTTCTAACCGTCGAATCGGGGGGGTTCGTAACCGGGAAAACCAGGATCGGAACCGGATTTCTGGTTTCGATTCAAGAACCAGAATTGGAACCGGGGGAGGCCGGTTCCGGTTTTGGTTCTAATTTTTTTGAAAATATATTACAAAAGGTTCGGTTCTAAAACCGACGGTTCCGATTCCAGACCCGGTTCCGATTTCGGTTTCGATTTCGGTTCCACCAAACCTTGGAACCGAAACCGTGCCACCTCTAGCTATAGAGGAGCCCCCAGTTGCAGGGCTTCACATTGGTACCATAGCAGCAACTGATCTAATTGATGGTGCTGACTCATGCTGAGGATCGTCGATATGCCTCTGGAAATATGCCACAAGCCGATCAATGTCCTCAAACATCCTTTTACTGAACTTAAATCCCTTGGGATATAGACCAATATACTCATGATGGGGATTTGTACTTCGTATATAAGTTAGAATGAATGTTCCCGGATGCTCATGAGAAATGCCAAAACAGTAAACTATCCGTGTGGGATACTCTGCTTTCTCAATCCTTAGATGCTTATCAACTTCCGCAATAGTACCTTTGTTTTATGAGGAACATGTCTCCAACCTGATGTCTTCCAACATCGTTCAAACTTTCACAACCATGCTCGATACAGTTGTTTGGTGAGACCCTTGGTTCTTATGTAGAACTAATGTGATTGATTTTATGTTCGAAAATATATTAGAATTTAGTTGTTCGTCTAATGTCATACTAGATGCTTTATTGAATTTGCTGTATTGTTTATGGATTTCAATGTATGAAATGTGTGTGTTTAACTTTGAACTGCAAACACTTCAAACACTTGAAGAAAAAAAATTCATCATTTCATTACTCAAAAAATGTTATGTACATCAACTACATCTACATCAACTATATGGGCTTCGAGTTACAAAAAACCTCGACGGCCATCTTCTCCCGGATGGTGGCCATATCAGCTTCGGACCAGTCGAAGGTATCCCTGTTCGCCACCAGGTACTCAATAATTTTCAATGTATGGGCCCCACAGTTTCCCCTGCAATTAACCACGTGAACAAACATTATAATGGGATGCTATTAAAACCGATTGTGATAGAATAAGAACTTCAAACAGTCATACCCCCGTTCCTGTTGCGGCACACGGTTGGCGTGCACGTAGAACATCCGGAACGGCTTTTCTTTCCTTTTGTACGTCGCATCACCTCTCTGTCTGTTCCGGTGAAAGTGTACCGCATCCAGCATCGAGGGTAGCAACCACCTTAAGCACGCGAACTGGGTATTCCTATGGCTATATCGGACCTTCTGTCTGAACGGGTCAAACACGAAAATGTGCCCTTTCACAAGGTTGACGCTGGCCACGACCCAATGGTAACCTCCGAGGTTGCAAGGAATCAGAACCTGCAGGTGTTTCTCCAAAGTGTTAGCAAATTTTTTTATTATACAGATGGACGCAAAGTCAAATTTACACTGACCGTGTCAACGTCGTGCCATGGCAGGTTTGCCTGCGGGAGCAGGCCACATACCACCTGAAGCTCATCACGAGGATACTGGCGATCCAACACAGTCCAACCATCTGGGGGTCTCTTGTCCTCACCCATGCAGATTCTCTGCCAGCTATGATATGCCAATGTCTGTACATAGAAAATTAACCGACACGTCAGGCAAAAGATATTTGAACACATCAAGGTAGAAGAGAAAACCGTACTCAATAAACACTTACATAGAATTGTGAATCTAGTATGTTGGTCCTCCTATCATACACAGTGGGGAATGCTCGTTGACGTTTCCGGAGAACGTTGCAGTATGCGTCAATGTGCTGACAAATATCAACAATTCGTATTGTTAGGATTCAACCATTTGTGAATGAAACTTCTACAGGTGAATCAAGTGAGGAACATACCGAATCGTCCAACTCCATGAAGTTGGTTTGAAACCGGTGGAACCAAGTCACATTGACACCAACTGGGTGGTGCAGATCCACATCACGTCTGCATAATTGGAAACAAATTTAACATAATACTTACTTGTACCTGTGGACGAAAAAACTATAAACAGATTGTAAGTTTTTAGATTATACTTACAATTCCCCTGTCATGCTCCTCTTGTAGGCTAGGTACGCCGCAAGCTGGTCAGGATCTACCAATTCGTGTGGCATCCATTCATGTGCTGGCTGCGGATGCGGCATCGTCCGTGGCCTCTTCGGTTCACAGGGGTTTGTGTATGGGCTCCGCTCCATCCAACCTCGACGTCGAATCCGGTCTCCACGCCTCAGGGGTGGTGGACTCCGGTCCAAATCAGGGTGATCGGGGTGGTGTGAGGAGGAACTCGTTCCCTGTTGATCACCTGAAATCGATCGGTGGGGTGTCAAATGACATACCGGAGGTCGGTTGGGGGGGGTCGGCTACACTCGGGTCGACCGAAGGTCTATGCTCGTAGGAGGAACCTCGTACGCTGGGATCGACTGGACGATCGCGCTGGGTTGTGGCGTCAGGGGTGACCTCCTGGAAATGTATAGGTGTGAGCTCCTGGAAGTGAACAGGATCATCCAGCAGCTGTGATGAGCGGACTGTGGTGATGTCCTCAGGCAGTACCTGCTCCTAGGAGTGAACAGGATCATCCAGCAGCTGTGATGAGCGGACTGTGGTGATGTCCTCAGGCAGTACCTGCTCCAAGACTGCTGGCTCTATATCACCTGCTGTCTGTGTACCACCGCGCACCTCCTCTCGTGCTGTCACATCATGACCTTGCGGATCTGAGACTGTGTCTGTGGTACGTGGCTGCCTATGGCTGGTCCCTCGGTCTGTCCACCCTGTACCTGTGGGAGTAAATGCTCCGTCATGGTCATCAAATGGTTGGTCATCGAATGGTGGACCATCCATACGGTGCTGCGACGTCGGACCCTGTTGGGCCCGGATCAAATCCAGCAACTCCTGATGCTGCGCAGCTCTTTTCTCTTCACTCGTACGGAAAGCCTCCATGACATCCGTACGTAATGTTCGAACAGCATCCATCACCTCTGCCAATTTATGCTCCCAAGCCTGAAAGGAATTCGGACTCTGTCAGTACTAAAACTATTAAGTTAATTGAAATTAAATCATGTGGTCCTAAAAATGCTTACGTACCTGTGGACGCTCTCCGACGCCTCCCCGTGAATGACCTTGAGGTCCAGGCTGTCTGTCCAAATTGAATCGTACCCGCCTACGCCTCACGGGAGTAGGACTGCTAACCTCCGGTTCTGAATCACGTCCAGCTGTAGGTTGTCTGGGCAAAGTCACGCGTACCCGCCTAGACCTCGTGGGACTCCCACGGCCATTGCCGACATCCGGGTCTGAGCCCTCCGTATCACTGGGTCCAGAGTACGAAGGATCCATATCACTAGGTTCGCAAGAATCCTCCGTATGACTGGGTCCGCTAGTCCTATGTAGTTCCGGATCCGGGAGGCCTCCAGATAAATCTACAGCATAGTGATCATACATAGTGGGTCCCTGATCTATGCCTTCGTAATACCGTTGACCCATCTCAACAGCTGTCGCCACCAATTTAGACCGCGCAGACATCTGCAATTGGAGTTACATCATTGTAATTACATCATTGTAATTATACACATACTAAAAATTATAAACATTAACAACAACAATATTTACAGTTTCAGAGAAAATCTCATCCAGCTTTTTCCCTCGCGGTCGCTTAGTCAACTTCCATTTCAGAATACGTGGAGGGGGTAGCTCGGGGTTAACCCTGCGGATCCCACATTTTTTAATGCCAAGGGAGGGGATAACCTCAAAAGCAAATACCTGCGTAATAGACAAGTACGATCACAAGTAAATACATCAGTCATATAAAAAATTCTCAATTAAAGTACGGATGCAAATTGTAAATGCTAACCAATAGTGCGTGCGCTAGACCGTATATGTTGTAGGACTCGATGGTGTCAACGCCCTGTCCTGCCTGTCGTGCTGCCTCCCGTGGACTATCCAAAGCATGCATGTAACCATAAATAGACCGCCTATACACGTATGCGCCCCATGGGAACGCATCAAAAGTGTCCAAGTCCTCGACTACTCGAAACTGCCATGCTGGAACTTTAAATCTCTCGTCCACCCCCATCAGTATCCAGTTCAGCAAAAACAATAATGACAGCTTCACTGCATCGTACTGCGAATGGAAAACACCAATCCGAAGCACCCCTCTCAGCTCTTGAAACTCGATGACTCGACGCTGAAAGTACCGGTCGTGTATGCCATTCTGTACCACCATATCATAACTCGCTGTGTCGGGAATCACTCCGAACTTCAATCCGGTGATTAGACAAAACTCAACCTTCGAGAACCGGACCGTATGGTTCCCTAACAGAAATCGCATCTCATCTTCCGGCCCGTTGTGATGCAACTCACGTAAAAGTAGCCGATGGACAATGCCGCCAGAAAAATTAATCTCACGATGCATCCGGAGGAAATGACCGAAACATGACTCAGTAAACCGACGTCGGTCTTCGATCCTTAGATTTTCAGGTACTCTTTCAAGTGCATTGTCGATATCTCTAAGGTCATCAAAATGGTCATGCCGAATAATTTTTCCATTGAACCATTCTCCCACCGGGGTTTTAAGGAAATCATTCGGATTCGCCATCTGCATATTGACGGAAAAAAAGCAAATAAGTTACTGAAAAGACTTGAAAACTGACGGTAAAATTCAAAACTGCACGATAACAGTGCAAAAAGGCACGATAAAATTCAAAAAGGCTCGATAACACTACAAAAAGGCACGATAACATTACAAAAAGGCACGATAACATAAAGGTTCAAAAAGGCTCGATAAAAGTATAAAAAGACACGATAACATCAATGTTTAAAAAGGCTCGATAACATATCAAAAAGGCTCGATAACAGTTCAAAAAGGCTCGATAACAGTAACAAAAGACACTATAACATATAGGTTCTAAAAGGCTCGACAAAAGTTTCTAAAAGGCTCAATAACTTTTCAAAAGGCTCGATAACAGTAACAAAAGGCACGATAACATATAGGTTCTAAAAGGCTCGATTTTGTTTCAAAAGGCTCGACAAAAGTTTCTTCTAAAAGGCTCGATAACTTTTCAAAAGGCTCGATAACTTTTCTAAAAGGCTCGATAACCTTTCTAAAAGGCTCGACAAAAGTTTCTTCTAAAAGGCTCGATAACTTTTCAAAAGGCTCGATAACTTTTCTAAAAAGGCTCGATAACCTTTCTAAAAAGGCTCGATAACCTTTCTAAAAGGTTCTAAAAGGCTCGATAACCTTTCTAAAGGCTCGATAACCTTTCTAAAAGGCTCGACAAAAGTTTCTTCTAAAAGGCTCGATAACTTTTCAAAAGGCTCGATAACTTTTCTAAAAGGCTCGATAACCTTTCTAAAAGGCTCGACAAAAGTTTCTTCTAAAAGGCTCGATAACTTTTCAAAAGGCTCGATAACTTTTCTAAAAAGGCTCGATAACCTTTCTAAAAGGTTCTAAAAGGCTCGATAACCTTTCTAAAGGCTCGATAACCTTTCTAAAAGGCTCGACAAAAGTTTCTTCTAAAAGGCTCGATAACTTTTCAAAAGGCTCGATAACTTTTCTAAAAAGGCTCGATAACCTTTCTAAAAGGTTCTAAAAGGCTCGATAAGACTGCAAAAAGGCTCGATTCAGTTTCAAAAACTCTTGGAAACCCAGAACTTCATCGTTTTCACTACCAAAAGGCTCGAAATTTTTTCCTAAACTAAAACCCTAACCTAAACTCATCAAACAAACATAATGGACAACAAATGCGTGAGAGATAAAGACATACCGTGGTCGGTATTGACTTCGCCGGTACGTCGGTACTGTAGCTCCGTCGACGGCGGTTCGTCGTCACAATTTGGTCGACTGTTGCGCCGTCGGGGTTTTCTCTCAGAGCTTTTCTTCCAAAGTTTCAAAACAAAGAAACAGACAACAAAGGGGTATTTTCGTCTGGTCCCATTAAATGGTGCCTTTTAAACTTAACTTATTAACTTGGTGCCTATTCCCCAAAAACCAACCCAAAAGGTGCTATTTAATTTTTGAGCCCCACAAAAATATGTTCGATTATGCAATTAATTAGACAAATTCTGGAATCTCAGAATCTCAAATCATTCTTTTTCTTCTCTATAGAATGTTAACTTTCAGAACATCTCCAACATTCTCCCTTGAATAAGGGTTGGATGTTGTTGTAAGAGGCCATTAAGAGAGTATGTGTTCAAAGAATACTCCCTTAAATGACTACCTTAATAATTTTATTATTATTATCTTGATATTTTACTTTGTAATTATTATTTTATATTTTTATACAAATAATTTTAACTTTATATAATTTAAATATTATATATTTATTTTCATGTTATAGTTTCTATATCTATTTATTTATTATAATGAAACCGAAAACAAAACAACAAAACCAACTACTCATGTCAACATGGGCGAATGATTGTGGGGGCTGCACGGTGCTGCAGCCCCGTCTGCCATTTAAAAAAAAAAAATTAAGTTTTTATTATATATATATAATAAACAATCAAACTGTAATCAACAAGCAAGAATAGCTCAGTTAGGAGAGCATTAGGCTGAAGGTTGAGTGTTCAATCTACGCTCAACGCCTTACTATTTTTCCTATTATCTTTCTCTCAAATTACATTTTCGCCGTTATCTTACCCTTATTACACTTAACTTTCTCTGAAATCACAAATTTACCCTTTAAATTGTTTCTATTTGTTTATCTAACCATATGAATGTCATACGTTCCATTTAGTTCAGTCCCGCCGGATAGAAAATCTTGGATTCGCCCTTGCATGTCAATAAGATAAGATCAATATAAATTTTCCAAATACAATAAGATTTTTCCATTTTTCATACACATTAAACAAAGTCTAATTATAACTACCACCACCAAATTCTTTTTGCAATGACTTCCATTTGGAGCTTCTTGGATTTTTTGATTTTTTTCATACAAGATTCAATGATCCATTTTGGTGCGTGCCTTAACTCATTCCAACGATGTAAAAATTGAAAGCCTATTCCCTGGATATCATGGAACATTTTCATGCTTGTAAAACCTGAGTTAAAAAGTTATGTAAGTTTATCTAATTAGAATATAAAAAAACAAATAACTCATTGGATAATAAAAGAGTTATTGGGATTTAAAGGATAAATATCTTGTACTTTTCAAAAGATAAAATAAATTAAAATATATGGAGTCCACCTAAAGAGGCTGAATTCACCCATTGATTAAGAGAGTGAGTTTCACCAAAACATATTTAAGGGAGCCTTTAAGGGACCTCGAATCCACCCATCGATTAAGCGAGTGAGTTTCACCAAAACACATTTAAAGGAGCCTTTAAGGGACCTCTTGGAGCAGCAAAAATGCTGCATCTCCCTTAATTAAGCTAAGGGGGGTCCAAGGGAGAATGTTGGAGATGGCCTTACTATCTTTTACGATTCTTCTTATAATGATGTGTCATTGATCAAATTTCACATGATAATAATTCAAATACTAGTGTTTTTTTTTTTTTTTTCCTTATCTACAGTTTTAAAGATATTTGTTGACAAACGATCTGGATTTGCCTTAAACTTTAAGCAAATAATTTGAGAGGTGTACCTAAAAAACTTTAGTACTCCCAATAAATATAGCGAACCAACCCTCATTTGACTCTCGTAGAATTGTAGTCTCGTGATTTAAAATACCCACGCTTAAATTTTATATATCCATAAATATAACACCCACAAATTATTAATATTATCATCCCATCACCATCATTACCATTCTCACTTTATAATAATCACACGACAATTAAAATGTTTACCCTTTTTTCAATCTAATACAAAGTCATGGATTTGCCTAAAATTGTCGAAACAATCACTACATCATGTAGTGCTGTTTGGATATCCGACGGCGATAGACATCTACTCGTATATACCATGAGAAAACTCCCTACACATTCTGGTAAGTGGTAACTGCGTATGGTAAGACTTGAACTACAACACTATAATTAATGATGGAGAGTGACACACCACTTAATCTAAGAGTGGATGTTTATATTTACCCAAGTTTTAATAATAATTTTTTTTTTTTGAACCATTGTATATATATATATATCGAAGTATTACACACACAATTATATAAATTCGGGGTTTTTATTATGAAGGGGATGACTCGAACCTGTAACCTAGCAGTGCAGACGTGATAGGTTTTACCACCAGACCAGCCTAATATCGTGAACTTATTTAGTATGTTACGTGAACTTATTTAGTATGTTACGACATCAAGTATAGTCAAAAGCCAAACCCTTACCTACCAATACTCCAAAAAAAGATTCCTATTCATGAAAGTAAAGACGACAAATAGATAAAAATACAAGGACATATTTGCAAAAGGCAGGGTCGGTTGGATGAGGTCAGAACTAAACAATTAAAAAATCAAGACTCATCCTTATCTTAAATCTTAAACTTGAAAAACTCCTTCGAGACCAAAAATATCACATTCGTAAAACGTTTTTAATTCCTCGAAACCCCCCCGAAACTACACCGTTTCAATTCAAAGACACGAAATTTCCCTTTTAGTATTCTTTGCAGACAAGCCAAGAAACTTTTATCAGGTTTTATTTCTCTATTTATTTATTACAATTATCTGTTTCTTCTCTTAGCTTCTCTCAAACAAAAACCCTAACTTTTTTTGTCCTGTGTGATTGATCTTGTTCACGCATTCGAGATTTCTTTATCGATGGCTTCAGGATCGTCGGGTCGGCCCAATTCGGGCTCCAAGGGATTTGATTTCGCGTCCGATGACATTCTCTGCTCCTACGATGATTTCTCCAAGCAGGAGTCTTCTAATGGAAATCTATCGGATCCTGTTACCGTCTCCAGCTCTAATAAGGTAGTTCCCTTATTGTTGGTTTTATTTTTCAGCTGTATAGGGGTGTTCTTGCGAGATTTTGAATCTGGGAATCAAATTTATTTCATTCAAAGGAAAAAAGTAGTTTGATTGTGTTAAGGATTCCTATACCGATTAAGAGATCTAGTTCATTTACAAGTGAAGAGTGAAATTTAAGCTGAGCTGAGTCTATAAAGATTATTTTCTAGGTTTTTATTTATTTATTTGTTATTTTTTTTGTCGGGGATTAGGATTATTTAGTATTGATATTATTAGACTATATTTAGCAGCTTGATAAAGGTAACTTATTATCGAAAGATGCATTTTTGAGTCAAGAGTAAGAATTTGAATATGTATTCATGTGAGTGTATAAGCATGTTTACCTGTTAAGAGTCCTAGAGTGTTCTTGTTTCCTGAATTTATTGAACTTTATAATTAGAAAGTTTAATTATGCTTCAAGAGCATTATATTTATAGCAGACTAGATTTTGTACGCATAAGAGGACAAGAAACTCAAAATCTTTGGTTAGTACTTAATGCATTACGAAAGAGGTATTAGAATCCTCAAGATGGAATTTTATTTGTATCTTTTCGTCTGCAAAACCACTAGACATTTCTATCTGTCTTTCTCATTTGATGCTAGCCATTGTTATTCATTGATGCTTTGTGCTTTGAATGATCATCAATAATATTACTTTTATATCCACTGAGTCTGCTGCGTTTTTATCCAGAATGATTTTCATAAGAGCAGAATGACAAGATCATCAGTGTTCCCCACTGCTGCCTATAGCCAACCAGATGATTCTCTCGACAGAGATGTAATTTCTACCGTTGAAATAACCATGAAAAAACATGCTGATAACCTCATGCGTTTTCTTGAGGGAATCAGTTCACGTCTATCACAGTTGGAATTGTACTGCTACAATCTGGATAAATCGATCGGAGAAATGCGATCTGAATTAGTTCGTGACCACAGAGAGTCAGATACAAAGCTTAAATCTCTTGAGAAACATCTCCAGGAGGTTAGTTTTATTGTTATGCATTATATTGTATTATTGTAGTTAGAGCTTTGATTGAATGTAAAGTGGGAAGCTAGTTGCATATCAGAAAATCTGATGTAAAGTGTGAAGCTAGTTGCATATCAGAAAATCTGAAAATGCATTTAGAACCATTTGATTTGTCAAAATTGGGAAAATAAAATTGAGTCAGCTCAGCTGTAATGTCATTATTTTCTGTGTGAGAAACAATCAGTGGATTGGTGAATACATTTATACTGTTCTTGGTCTATCTCAAGATAATTAAATGTTCTTCTTTGTTGTTCTCTTGTTTACTTGTATTGCCTCTTTGAAAATATAGATGAACTCCATTTTCATCCTTATTTGAATCTTGATCAGTATTTTGTTTTGAATTCTGTTCTCTTAAATTATATTTAGGGTTATTTTTTGTCTCAACAGGAGATGAAGCATAAATTGAGAATTTTCTTATATTTAAGCTATACTTGGCATGGATCTCAAGATTCGATCGTTTATTTTTGTACACATTATTTCAAATATTAGGTTAGGGTCATTCCAAATCGAACTTGGCTGGGAGCTTGGTGTGTATTGATATATGCTGTTAAATGCAATAACAGTCTGCTTTTTTGGTGCATTTGGATTATGTTTTTGCTTCTCATATTAAGCTTAATGTGATTGTGAAGTAGTTTGACTCACTTAATGTTGGAGAATTTTTTTTTTCCCTTTTGACCCATTGCAGGTCCACAGGTCTGTGCAGATCCTAAGAGACAAGCAAGAACTTGCGGAGACTCAAAAAGAACTTGCTAAGCTTCAACTTGTGCAGAAAGAGTCAACTTCTTCAAGCCATTCGCAATCCAATGAGGAGAGAGCATCACCGCCTGCCTCTGATGCTAAAAGGAATGAAAACACATCTGACATGCACAACCAGCAGTTAGCTCTTGCCCTCCCCCATCAAGTTGCTCCTCAGCAACAGGCAATGGCACCCCCTTCTCAGCCCCCTCCTCAGAATGCGACCCAACAGCAATCTTATTACATGCCCACAACTCAATTACCAAACCCTCCAGCCCCGGTACCAACCCCATCCCCGGCCCCAGCTCCTGCTCCAAGTCAGCAACCTCAAGGTCAGTATATGCCTTCTGATAATCAGTACAGAACTACCCAATTGCAAGATCCCTCTAGAATGGCTCCACAGCCTACGCAATCTCAGGTAAACCCAGCACCACCTGTCCATCAATACCCCCCTCAATATCAGCAACAATGGCCCCAGCAGTTACCTCAGCAGGTACAGCCAACACAACAGCCCTCTGTGCAGCCCCAGATGAGGCCCCCAACAACAACAGTTTACACTCAGTACCCTTCCAACCAATCAAACCCACCACCTCAAGAGATGTTGCCAAACAGCATGCCTATGCAAGTGCCATTTTCAGGAGTTCCTCAACCTGCATCTAGCCGAGGTGATGGGATGCCTTATGGGTATGGTGCACCTGGTAGAACAGTTCCACAGCAGGCACCACCTCAGCAAATGAAAGGCAATTTCGGAACACAGCCAGGTGACGGATATGCAGCTACCAGTTCACTTCCTTCTCTTCCTCCAGGAAGTGCATACATGATGTATGATGGTGAAGGAGGAGGAAGAACACATCATCCAGCCCAACAATCCCACTTCCCACAGGGTGGAGGATATCCTCCAAATTATAACCAGAATCCACCACCTACTGCAGGCACTAATATGATGCCAAGGAATCCAAACCATTCGCAGTTCATTCGCAATCATCCTTATAGCGACTTGGTTGAGAAATTTGTGGGCATGGGCTTCAGGAGTGACCACATTGTGAGCGTGATTCAGAGGATGGAGGATAGTGGCCAGCCTGTGGATTTTAATGCGGTCCTTGATGTCCTTGAAAGGTTTAGTGGTGGCCATACCTCTGGTCCTGGAGGTCCTCAGAGAGGATGGTCTGGATAAAGAAAAACGATTGGGGTTATGAGTTACGAAATTAGAGTGACGATTAAGAATCATGGCATTGGCATTTCATTTAATAAAGCTTTTCCAAACGTGTATGTAAGTAAGTTTGTATGTGACCTTGTTTTTCGTATTTGTGTCACAAACAAGGTTTTCTTTTCTTTGTCTATTCATAGTACCATTTCTCTCGCAGAAATTCTGTACACTTATGGAAATTAGTGTGTTGTATTGGGGGTGTCTCCATGGTTGCCACTTATTTTACCAGGTTCAACCAAAATCATAAATAAGAATTATTAGATTGACAATGATTTATTATGGGCTACAAGTCTAAACGAATACATGTGATCGAGCTACAATTTTGAATGTAAAGATGAGCTAAAACTAAACGGAAAAGAAAAAATGAAAAAACAAAAGAAATTTTCCGTTGCCGGGACTTGAACCCGGGTCTTTCGGGTGAGAGCCGAATATCCTGACCAACTAGACTACAACGGATTTGTTGGCAATTGTAGTGTATGTATTTATTTATTTTGTGCAACAATGTAAAGACAAACCCGAATAAATAAAGACGGAAAGTTCTCTCTCCATCGAAAAATCCAGAGAATTTGGTGTTTTGCTGCCTGTTAATTCTAAATATCTGCATCAAAGATTAGAAAATTAGATTTACCCATTACAATATCTAAATAAACTTGGTTAAGAAATCTAATTCACCACCGTCCAAGTCCAATATAGTTTGGTGATGAAAAGTGTACATTAGTCCGTTAATATCCTAAGTTTAAATTGCTTCCATTGCATATATATATATATATACCGTCTTTCTATTATCAGTTTATTGCATGTGGGCCATTGGATTTAAAAGATGATTTGACAAGTGCATGAAGCCAGATCACAGTATTTAAATCAAATGACCCGCATGTAAGAAACTGATATATCTTTTGTTAGTTCCAATTGACAATAGAAAAATTATATATATATAAAACAAATTCACATTTTATCTATCTTCTAACACTATTGTTCGTGTTATAGTATAAAATTTCTTGTCTTGAATAAATAAATACGCATTTTATTTATTTATTATTTATCTTTTCAAAATTATCATCATATCAAATGATCTAAACATACAAAATAATTAAGGTAGCAAGAACATTGAAGATACATGCATGCATGCATTTTCTGTAATGGATTAAAAAACAAAAAAGCACAACAATACACATGTTCATCGGTCGTGTATCTATTTTGGAACCCAATAACTAGAAGACTTTGAAATAAGAGAACTACTACTTTTGTGTCTTCGTCCCTTACCACTACAACTGTAAAAACAGAGCTGATTCAAGGCGGCAACGTGTATATGTTTCCAAATAAATATAGGAAAAAAAAAAAAAAAAAAAAACCAAATAAAAAGGTGCGTTAAGTGTTCTAAATTTGTTACAAATCAAAACAAGCCAGATCTTGTTGCTCGTCATTGATTATAAAAAGAAAAATTAACATATGTTTATTGAAAGCAATGTATATACATGAAGTTATTAAAATGCAAATTATCACGTGAAGGCCCGCTTAATTAGGGCTTAAAATAATGGTCAATAATAAATCTCACTTGATCATATGATTACAAAAGAAAAAAGTATTCAAATGACTTAATCATCCTTTGCTTTTGTCTTCGTTAAATTGTCAACTTCTTTAATATATATATATATATATATATATATATATATATATATATATATAGTCTTTCTATTATCAATTCGAACTGACAATAAATATATCAGAACGAAGAATGTAGACCATAGATTATGGAGAAGTTTTGACAAGTGCATACATTTTAAATCAAAGTATGTAAATCTAGTGGTTCACATTATTCGTCCTTATATATTTATGGTCAGTTCGAACGGATAATAGAAAATCCGTATATATATACATTAAAAAGTCATAATTTCCACCAATGTTATTGACAATTTGACAATTGACATGTTCTCGTGGGTATCATCAATAACAATTATCAAATTTATAATAGATAAAACAAAATAGAATTCCTTAATTTCTTGACGTAATGATAAAGAAGGAAGAAAAAAAAATTCCAAATTTTGATAACCAACCAGGAATTTTCGTGGAGAATCCAAAAAAAGCTGTACTTTTGAGAAGTCATTTGATTTGTATTTTTGTGGATGACATGTGAGTCCCAATTTTTAATTTTCTTTTATAGTCTAGATTTCCATTATATATTATACATAATTTTATTTGTTGTTTTATAAAGTTATAATTTTTTAATCTTTTTATTATGAGTAATGCTACTTTGTCCAAATCTGTTGCCCAAATGACGTGGCAACACTTTCATCCATTCATTTAGATTGTATTGGATTTGCTTGATTTAAATGAATGGATGAGAGTGTTGCCACGTCATTTGGACACCAGATTTGGGCACCAAATTTGGGCAGAGCAGCATTACTCTTTTATTATACTTTTAATTTGTTATCTAATTAGGTTCTCCACATAGTGATAGCTTGGATAAAATAATTTAATGTGTTTGATACAATGATTTAAAATGTCATTCGATAAAAGAATTTAGATCATCTTCTCACCTCATTTTGTCATCACCTTGTTCTCACATAAATCAATAGTATGGATTAATTTTATCTTTTAATTGTGGAAAACTTAAAAATTAATAGAAATAATCTAGATATTTGATTTGTTATATTAGACATGTGTCAATAGATTATAAAGGTGATGAGAGAAAATGTGAGGAGGGGCTCCAGATCTAAAATGGGTTGTTTTTTATTTTTTATTTTTTATTGTCTACAATTGGATTATGAGTAAATAAATTATATTTATATATATAATCATTTTTAATACGTTTTCATTTACATCTCTTCAAGGAATTTTGATGTACGGTTTTGATGATCTATTCTATGCAATCTATGTATATTTTAGTTAAATCTTAATATTAATTCTTAAAATCATTCTGTTTCGTGAAAAAAACAAAAAAACAAAAAACTTAAATCACTTAAATTTTAAGTCTCAATTTTTTTTTAATGGCGTGTTTACTTATCAGAAATCCTAATAGGAAATGAGAATTTAATTTATGATTTGTGATTATAGTGTTTACCAAAATCACTTGGGAATCAAATTATATGAGTATGACACACAGATTATGAATAAAGTTCCCGAAACCTCCTCCCACCTAAGAAATCAAGTTCCCTTTCATTCTTATTCATATGCAACTCGATTGTCTTTTATTTTATTCACGATTAGTAAACGGACTATAAGCATTCTTATTTAATAATTTCCTAAATTAATTGTATAAATTTTACCTAGTAAGCATAAAAATTAAAGATTTAGTATACACGTTAATTATTTACCATCATAGACTCATAGTCCACTTGATCAATATATGATATATATCAAAAAAAAAAAGAGATCCACTTGATCAACAACCGTCCACGTGACCACGTCATCGAGATCTCGGCAAGTGGGCCATATTTACCATATGTCATGTGATTGCACGTGCCGAAAACAAGGATTTGCCTTTTGTTTTTTGTTAGTACTTTTTTGGAAACGAGAACGAGTTGCTGTTTTTAAAATTGGAAGTTGCGATTTAAAAAAGGCGCGTAGACCGTTTCTTTGTTCAAAATTTGAAGAACACGCACGGTACAACAACGAAATTACTTGCAAGTTTGACCCTTAAAATCAAATATTCACACTTTTTTTAAAAACAAATCACAAATTCACATTTTGCTTGCACCGTGCCTCAAATGTCTCCAAAAAAGGGTTGATTAGGAAAATCTAACTCCACAATATTAAGGATAATAAATTATAAAAGTTCATTTTTAATTTTATACTTTGATATGGTTTTGATAGAATACAAATTAAATTGACTTATAAGTTAAATACATTTTTCATTTTTTATTTATTTTTATTATCAAAAGATATTTTCTTCTATTACACCGGAGAAAATCTATCGCATGCGATGATAACTACAATATGAAATAACAATTCGAGATAAAAGGAGATTTACATGAAATGCATTTTTCTTGTCAAAGTGATCAAAAAAAAAATAATGTAAATCTTCAAATATTCATTAGGGGTAATTACCCTAGTGGCCATCAACTCTTGCCACCACTATCAAAATGGCCACCAAATGGGGATTGTTACACTAATGGCCATTCCATCCATTTCCATCCAATGAGTGGCATTTTGGTAAATATGAGGATGACATTAATTTATTTTAGATATTTTTTGGAAATCAATTTTTTCTTTTGTTTTTTTTGAAACAAATAATTATATTTAGTGTGTACATATACATATAGCATATCTCAAACATATATATATATATACGACAATAAATATATCAGGACGAAGAATGTAGACCACTAGATTTACATACTTTGACTCAAAGTGTATGCACTTGTCAAAACTTCTTCATAATCTGTGGTCCATATTCTTCGTCCTGATATATTTATTGTCAGTTCGAACTGATAATAGAAAGACTATATATATATATATATATATATATATTTCTTTTCAACTTATCTCAAATATATTTTTTAGAATTTTTAGATTTTGTAACCTTAATCTTTTCAAAAAAAGAATATATATATATCTTTTTAACTTATCTCAAATATGTTTTTTAGGATTTTTTGGTTTTATAGCCTTAATCTTCTCAATATATATATATTCAACTTATCTCACATATATTTTTTAGAATTTTTAGATTTTGTAGTCTTAATCTTCTCAAAAAAGAAATACATATATACAGTATATATATATATGTTTGAGATATACTATACGTATATGCATACTAAATATAATTATTGGTTTCAAAAAACAAAAGAAAAAATTGATTTCTAAAAAATATCTAAAATAAATTAATGTCATCTTCATATTTACTAAAATGCCACATATTGGATGGAATTGGATGGAATGGCCATTAGTGTAACAATATTTGTCAAAAATGGCCATTTTCCATCTATTTCCCCATTTGGTGGCCATTTTGATAGTGGTGGCAAGAGTTGATGGTCATTAGGGTAATTACCCCTATTCATTACTACGAAGTTTTCACAAGTAAAATACATTGAATAATCTTTTTATTTTATGAAACATTACACGTATACATACAAATCACACCGATTATTTCTTTTTTTGATTTGGAGAATAATAATTTGAATTTGAAATGTCAACATCAGTAGACAAATGGGGGAGAAGCATTGACTGTTAAATCTACAAATTTAGAACTGGAACGAGAGGCATTACTTAAACCATAATTTTATTATCATTGGTGCGAGAGGTTTACCACTAATACGTAATGTTTATTGAATTTGTCATTATTGTGTTGTAATTATAGTTTTTTTTTTTTTTTAAATTATTGCAAGTACCAATAAATTATGAAATTGAGATTTAAACAGTTGAGATTAAACAACACATATAGAAGATATCTACTCTCACAACATTGAGAGAAAACTCCTTATACATGTTTATAAAATGCGAATTATAAGACTTGAACTCTCAACCATAAACGTAGAAAGGAAAGTGCACTAACACTTTCGTTTGATTTTATCGTTGCATAATTATAATTAAAAATTATTAAACGTCTATATAATAATAATAATAATGATAACTTAATTTCTTGGTTTCGTTTTTTCAACTATAGACATCGTTTTTGGTTGCAGGTCACATTGTCAAAATGTCACATCTGAGTTGGCTCTTATTCTCACAGGCTATTATTATTTATTACTACAAATCCTAAGATTTCTTCTCGCAATTGAAAAACATACCCCAGTCAATTTACCAGTAAAATACCAATTTAATCCAGACCGTCCACGTCATATAATACCCATAAACCCAAGGGCCCACACGCTGCCGTGGAGCTCGTTTAAAAATAAAAAGCGCGTTTGACTAGAAGCCGGAAGTGGATCCACTATCCACGCCCTCAAACTATGGGCGCCAATAAGCAAAAGAGAAAAAGGATAAAATAGTAAAGTTGCGCCTTAAAAGAAGGAAAAATAATAATAATAAATAATAGTGTACATACAGACCGTAGCCGTTCTTTCCATTCCCAGGGACCACGCCATAAATTTATGACATAACTTAGAAGAAAAGAAAGATTCAAAATCAGAAAGCGATTGGGGGCGACAATTTCCAATATGTTGCCTCTATATTTATCTATTTAGTCCCTCATCTTTTAGATATCACGAAATTGCTTCTTTTTGATATTTTGCTTTCATTACGAGAACCATATTCAGTGTTCAAATAAAATTCATATGTGTACTAATTCATGAATCATATGTTGTTTTAAATTAAAATATCCTTTTTTTTTTGTTTAACCCGAATCATTTAAAGTATGTAGAGGTCTAAAATATAGTATTTCTTTCTTTTTTGTGTGTGTGGAAGAGCTATAAAATAATAAACCTATACTTTTATGTCTAGATTTAAGGCATAACAAACCAGTACATGAAATCACAATTACAAGAAGATAAGTTCTTGAGTTGATTTCATCACCTCTTCTTAGACAAAGTTGTGAATAAGATATATGATTTCAAGATCTAGTGCAAGGATATTTTGCATATATTGCATATATAAAAAAGGAAAATAAAATGTTGTCTTTAGGTTTGAGAGCTATGCATTTTGACAAATTGAGAATGATTGATTAAAACTAGACACGAGATATTTGGCAAATAAACTTAATTGGCAATCTTAAAAGTATGCCTATTTTCAACTTTGGTGGAAGAAACAACTTGAGTGCAAGAATTTTAAGCTATTTGATTCTTTAGCTTTCAAACAAGTCAATATTGTAGCAAAGTAAATACATAAAAAAGGGAGAAAATATAGGGATTGTTATTTCAATTATAACTATAATTCAAGCTTGTTTTAAATGTAACTTTTTACTCATTTTTGGTTGATTTTTTTTAATGAATTTTTTAAATATCAACTAAACCTCCATACACGATTTAAAGAGCTAATAAAATAACAAAATATCTTGTTAATTGAACTAACTTGTGTTCACAATCCATCATAAGCTAATCATCAAGAAAATAAATAAATAAAAACCAACAATTGAATTACATATTTAATTTGAAATTTAATATATAAAACCTAACATTAAATGAATCCATATTTAATTTGAATTGATCTAGATTATGTTATTGATAAAATTTTGTTTTGCTCAAACCCATATTGTGGTCAGATGTTTAGCTACTATACAAGGTTAGTTGTTAATCACTGGATTTCAATTAAAAAGTCTACAAAAATCAAATATTTAAAATTAGTTAAAATTGGAAACTAAAAGATAATAACTCTATCATAATTACTAAATAAATCATAAGATCTTACATTCCTAAACAATTTAAATGTGATATTATAATCTAATTAAATAATAAAATTCTATTTATAACGGGTTGAATTATAATGGCAGAAAATTAACTTAATTCCTGATATATGATTACATTCATGGCACGTTTACTAATTGAGAATGAGAGGAATCGGAATCAAGTTCCGTCAGAAAGGGAATGGAAGAGAATCAGAATTAAATTACTAAATTCCATTACTGTATTTACTAGCTTTTATTAGAAATATAATCAAATTTATACAAAGTTGATTACAAAAATATCTTTATATACAAAAAATAGCCGTATTTATATATACGAGAGATGTATGAGTGTAGTTAATAAATAAAAAAAAAGTTTTATTTATTTTATTTTATTTTTTTTTAAGAAAAAAAAAATTCAAAGCAAAAACAACTGATTTTTTGATGATTCACAAATTTTTTGTTTTCATGTAGTATATTGTTTTTTTTTTATCAAACTTTTTTATAATTGACGGTTCACATATATATATATATATATATATATATATATATATAATCAAGGTAGCTGTTCAAATTTTTTTATAATATTATGTTCACTTTTTTTTTTTATATAGTTCGCAATTCATTTTTAGTTTTATATACATAGTTTGTTTGTTTTTTCTAAGTGGGGATATTTTTGTAAAAATGTTGAATTCAGAAAGGGAACTCTATTCCTAGGGTGAGTAGGGGAATCAAGTTCCTTTTCATTCAATAACTTAATTCCTGATATATATGTGGGGTCTATGGAACTTAATTCTCCACAAATTTAGTAAACACATGGATTTAAAAATCAGTAACTAAATTTCCTTTCCCAAGTAGAATTCCTGATCAGTATACGTGCAACTGATAAAAAAAAAATGAAATAGATTATAAAAGAAATATTGTAGGAAAAGATCGCAATTTCCCTAAAATCAAAGACAAGAAGGAACAATTCCATCGTGGCATTGTATGTTCTTCTTTCACTCCCGAATCCATCTTCTCAGTTCACATGACCTGTCTTCTCTTCTCTTCTCTTCTCTCTCTGTCTCTATTTTTCTTTATTAGCATCAAATATTCAAATCTCCTCTTGAAAAAAAGAAAAAACCTAAAACACATGCTATTATCATCATGAGCAATCTCCGTCACCGCGCCAGCACAGCAGCGCGGTCGAGACAAGGCCGTCAACCCGAAGAAGAAGAGACCTACAACATAATCCCCGTCCACAACCTCCTTGCCGACCACCCTTCCCTCCGCTTCCCCGAGGTCCGCGCCGCCGCCGCCGCACTCCGCACCGTCGGTGACCTCCGCAAGCCTCCCTACTCCCAATGGCAACCTCACATGGACCTCCTCGACTGGCTCGCTCTGTTCTTCGGATTCCAGAAGGACAACGTCCGCAACCAGCGCGAGCACTTGGTCCTCCACCTCGCCAACGCGCAGATGCGCCTGACACCGCCGCCGGATAACATCGACACGCTCGACGCCACCGTTCTGCGACGGTTTCGTGTCAAATTGTTGAAGAACTACAGCCACTGGTGCTCGTATTTGGGTAAGAAATCGAACATCTGGATCTCGGATCGGCGGGAGTCCATATCCGACCAGCGGCGTGAGCTATTGTACGTTTCTTTGCATCTTCTGATTTGGGGAGAATCGGCGAATCTACGGTTCATGCCGGAATGTATCTGCTACATCTTCCATAACATGGCCATGGAATTGAACAAGATACTGGAGGATTACATCGATGAGAACACAGGCCAGCCGGTGATGCCGTCCATCTCTGGAGAAAACGCGTTTCTGAATTCCGTAGTGAAACCCATATACGAGACGATAAAGGCGGAGGTGGAGAACAGTAAAAACGGGACGCGGCCGCACAGTGCGTGGAGGAATTACGACGACTTGAACGAGTATTTTTGGAGTAAGAGGTGTTTCGAGAAGCTGAAATGGCCTATTGATGTGGGGAGCAACTTCTTTGTTCTAGCGAGTAGAAGTAAACACGTGGGGAAGACTGGGTTTGTGGAGCAACGGTCGTTTTGGAACTTGTTCAGGAGCTTTGACAGGTTGTGGATAATGTTGATACTGTTTTTTCAAGCTGCAGTAATTGTAGCTTGGGAGGGGAATGAGTATCCATGGCAAGCACTTAAAATTCGAGACGTCCAGGTTCGTGTCTTGACTGTGTTTATTACTTGGAGTGCGTTAAGATTCTTGCAGTCTTTGTTAGATGCTGGAACACAGTATCGTCTTGTTTCTAGGGAGACTTTAGGGCTTGGTGTGAGGATGGTGTTGAAGAGCATTGTTGCAGCCTTGTGGCTTGTGCTCTTTGGAGTGTTTTATGGCCAGATTTGGACACAGAGGAATCAGGATAGGACGTGGTCTAAAGCTGCAAATAATCGTATAGTCTCTTTTCTTGAGGTGGGGTTTGTTTTTATTTTGCCTGAGTTGTTGGCATTGGCATTGTTTATAATTCCTTGGATAAGGAATTTTCTCGAGAACACGGATTGGAAGATCTTTTATGCATTGACTTGGTGGTTTCAGAGCAGGAGTTATGTAGGTCGTGGATTGAGAGAAGGGCTTGTGGATAATATCAAGTATTCCCTGTTCTGGGTGTTAGTCTTGGCAACTAAATTTTTATTTAGTTACTTCTTGCAGATCAAACCCTTGATTAAACCTACAAAAGAAATGCTGCGGCTTAGGGACATAAAGTACGAGTGGTTTCATTTCATCAGTGACAGCAACAGATTTGCTGTTGGGTTGCTGTGGCTGCCTGTAGTTCTGATTTATTTGATGGATTTGCAGCTTTGGTATTCAATTTATTCATCCTTTGTGGGTGCAGCAGTGGGGTTGTTCCAGCATTTGGGCGAGATTCGAACTATGCAGCAGTTGAGGCTCAGATTTCAGTTCTTCGCTAGTGCTATGCAGTTTAATCTGATGCCTGAGGAGCAGCTTTTGGATGCTAGGGGGACACTGAGGAATAAGTTTAATGATGCCATTCATCGGTTGAAACTGAGATATGGGCTCGGAAGACCCTATAAGAAGCTTGAATCTAACCAGGTCGAGGCAAACAAGTTTGCTTTGATATGGAATGAGATAATTTCAATTTTCAGGGAAGAGGATATTATTTCTGATAGAGAGGTTGAACTGTTGGAGCTGCCACAGAATTCTTGGAATGTAAGGGTTGTTCGTTGGCCTTGTTTTCTGCTGAGCAATGAGCTGCTTCTAGCCCTTAGCCAGGCCAAGGAGTTGGTGGATGCTCCTGATAAGTGGCTCTGGTATAAGATTTGCAAGAACGAGTATAGGCGTTGTGTTGTGATAGAAGCTTATGATAGCTTGAAGTACTTGATTCTTCATATCCTCAAAGTTAACACCGAAGAGCATTCCATTATGGCGGTCTTGTTTCAAGAAATTGATCACTCTGTACAGATTGAGAAGTTCACTAAAACGTTCAAGATGACTGCGCTGCCCAAGATTCATGCCCAGTTGATAAAACTTGTTGAGTTGCTGAACAAGCCCGAGAAAGATCTTAACAAGGTAGTTAACATGCTACAGGCCCTTTATGAGATTGTTGTTCGAGATTTTTTCATAGAGAAGAGGAGCACAGAACAGCTTGTGGAGGATGGCTTGGCTCCTCGTAATCCAGATGCCATGGCAGGTCTACTGTTTGAGAATGCTGTTGATTTGCCTGATCTCAGTAACGAGAACTTCTATAGACAGGTTAGGCGCTTGCACACGATTCTAACATCTCGGGATGCTATGAATAACATTCCTGTTAACATTGAAGCAAGACGCAGATTAGCCTTCTTTAGTAACTCACTCTTTATGAATATGCCCCATGCCCCTCAAGTTGAGAAGATGATGTCCTTCAGTGTTCTCACCCCTTACTACAATGAAGAAATTCTTTTTAGTAAAGAGCAACTTCGAACTGAGAACGAAGATGGGATATCCATCTTGTACTATCTAAGGACAATTTATGATGATGAGTGGAAGAATTTCTTGGAGAGGATGCGCCGAGAAGGACTGGTGAAGTATGACGAAATCTGGAATGAGAGGTTGAAAGATCTCAGGCTCTGGGCATCCTACCGGGGCCAGACACTTGGGCGCACTGTAAGGGGAATGATGTACTATTATCGGGCTCTTAAGATGCTGGCTTTCCTTGATTCTGCTTCTGAGATGGACGTTAGGGAAGGGACCCGAGAGCTTGGTTCAATGAGGCGAGATGGCAATTTGGATGGTATCGGTTCAGAAAGGTCACCTTCTTCCAGGAATTTGAGTAGATCGAGTAGTTCAGTGAGCCTGTTATTTAAAGGCCATGAGTATGGGACTGCGCTGATGAAATTCACTTATGTGGTTGCGTGCCAGATATATGGTCAACAAAAGGAGAAGAAAGATCCCCATGCTGATGATATTTTGTATATGATGAAGAACAACGAAGCTCTTCGAGTTGCTTATGTTGACGAAGTTTCCACAGGGAGGGATGATAAAGAATATTACTCCGTTCTTGTGAAATACGATCAGCAATTAGAGAGGGAAGTTGAAATCTACAGGGTTAAATTGCCTGGTCCCTTGAAGCTTGGGGAGGGAAAACCAGAGAACCAAAATCATGCCCTTATCTTCACCCGGGGGGATGCAGTTCAGACTATTGATATGAACCAAGACAACTACTTTGAGGAGGCACTTAAAATGCGTAATTTGTTGGAAGAATTCAGGCACTACTATGGTATAAGGAAGCCTACCATCTTGGGTGTCAGAGAGCACATTTTTACTGGCTCGGTTTCGTCGCTTGCTTGGTTTATGTCAGCTCAAGAAACCAGTTTCGTTACCTTAGGTCAGCGTGTTTTGGCAAACCCTCTGAAAGTGAGAATGCATTATGGCCATCCTGATGTCTTTGACAGGTTTTGGTTCTTGACTAGAGGTGGGCTGAGTAAGGCTTCTAGAGTGATTAACATCAGCGAGGACATTTTTGCTGGCTTTAACTGCACGTTGAGAGGAGGTAATGTCACACACCATGAGTACATCCAAGTTGGCAAAGGAAGGGATGTTGGTTTGAATCAAATATCCATGTTTGAAGCCAAGGTTGCTAGTGGAAATGGTGAGCAAATTCTCAGCAGAGATGTCTACAGGTTGGGCCATAGACTGGACTTCTTTCGGATGTTATCATACTTCTACACCACTGTGGGGTTCTTTTTCAACACTATGATGGTCATTTTAACCGTGTATGCATTCTTATGGGGCCGACTATATCTAGCTCTTAGTGGTGTTGAGGGTGCTGTGACAAACAATAACAATAAAGCTCTTGGTGCTATCTTGAATCAGCAGTTCATTATCCAACTAGGTTTGTTCACAGCTCTCCCAATGATTGTGGAGAATTCTCTTGAGCATGGATTCGTTCAAGCTATTTGGGATTTCCTGACTATGTTGCTCCAGCTTTCATCTGTTTTCTATACATTCTCCATGGGAACTCGCACTCACTACTTTGGCCGGACTATCCTTCATGGTGGTGCAAAATATCGGGCAACTGGGCGTGGTTTTGTTGTGCAACATAAGGGTTTTTCTGAAAATTATAGGCTGTATGCACGTAGCCACTTTATTAAGGCCATAGAGCTTGGATTGATACTTACAGTATATGCAGCGTACAGCACTATAGCTAAGGGCACATTTGTCTATATAGCCTTGACAATCTCAAGTTGGTTCCTAGTCTTTTCGTTTATAATGGCTCCATTTGTCTTCAATCCTTCTGGCTTTGATTGGTTGAAGACTGTATATGATTTTGATGATTTCATGAACTGGATTTGGTTCCGTGGGGGCGTGTTTGCAAAATCTGAACAGAGCTGGGAACAATGGTGGTATGAAGAGCAGGACCATCTAAGGACAACTGGGCTCTGGGGAAAGCTACTGGATATAATTTTAAACCTCCGCTTCTTCTTTTTTCAGTATGGGATAGTGTACCAGCTAGGTATTTCTGCTGGGAATACCAGTATTGTTGTTTACTTGCTCTCGTGGATCTATGTTGTTGTGGCTTTTGCTATTTATGCAGTAGTAGCATACGCTCGCGACAAATATGCAGCAAAAGAACACATCTACTATCGTCTGGTTCAGTTCCTCATCATCATATTTGCAATACTTGTCATTATTGCCCTGCTGGAATTCACAAAGTTCAAATTTGTGGATTTTTTCACTAGTCTGTTGGCTTTTATCCCTACTGGTTGGGGACTTGTATTGAATGCTCAAGTATTCAGGCCCTTTTTGCAGAATACTAGGCTTTGGGGGTCTGTGGTTGCAGTGGCTAGATTATATGATATCATGTTTGGAGTGATTGTCATGATCCCTGTGGCGCTTCTATCATGGTTGCCTGGATTCCAGTCTATGCAGACAAGGGTGCTATTTAATGAAGCATTTAGCAGAGGTCTTCGTATAACCCAGATTGTTACTGGAAAAAAAGCTTCAGGCGACTTGTGATTAGGTAATTATAGTTCATCACCTTTTATAAAAAGTTTTGATTTTTTCTTTCTTTTTTATTATTATCTGTGGTGTCTGCTTGATTTTCCTTAATATTGACTAGACAATAATTTGCCAGTCAGTAAAATTTCACTTTCGCATCATGCAGTTGAAAGAGTGAGCATGAATGCTCTTTTAGGTTGAATGAGTAACATTTATGAACACTGTGATCACATGGCTTTGATAGAGGTAGTCATTTTGCGATATTATTGCCGGATAGAATTATGGATCTTGTTCTGTGGGATATTTTCCCTTGTCTGATCATGATTCCTTGCTCCTAGTTATATATGATTATGTCTTAGTACTCTATATTGGAAGTGTGGTTTATATATCTTGATTCATTCTATCACTATCATATACAGAAAGGGCTCATTTAGATATATTGAACTTCTAGGATTCAATATTTCATAGTCATCAATATAATTCAGCGCAATGGTGTTTCAATGAAATTTCTGAAAGTTCCGTCTGGCTTGGCTCGCTCTTATATTCTGTGATACCCTGCTTCATTTTGCAAGCTATACTCTATTTTAAGAAAGCAGTGCACTCTCTTATTGTATGCTTTTGAATTGAATCCTGGGCCCTGGCTCTACCCTTATGCTCTTCTGTGCTCACAACTAGCCCATCAATTTTGTTGGCACAGAATTTTAAATCATGCAGTGGTGTTGAACAGTGAGTACAATTATATTTGTTATGACACTGCTAAGTGACTTAAATCTTTGGCTAAGTATTGAGTGCGAAGAACTTAAAGAAACGAGGTGCATTTAATCTTCAGATATCTGTTTCCAGAGTGGATCTATGCGTGTTTCTAGAGTTTGAAGTCCACAGTACCCAAACAATCGGATCCTTAATTTATAAACTTCTTAAATCGACATTTTAAGAAGGCAAATTGGAGTATATTTGATGTGGTGACGGATTTAAATGTTTCACCCTAAGGAATCTTGATAGCAAGACTGGTTCCATAAAATTTGTAAGTTTAGGGTTTGTTTGGTGAGAAAGGAGAATTATTGATGGTTTGAAAAGAATGTGAAAGGTTCAAGTTTTGATGGCAAATATATGTCTGGTTGTTAAGAATAGTGTTTTTCGAACTTAAGGTTGGCAAAGGAGAGAACTTCTGGTCTTTCACACCTATTGGAATTGCAGGTTGCAGTACACAAACTCAAAGAAAAGCTCAATAGCTTTTTTAAAATTTTTATAAACTATTCTTAAAGAGACAGCATGATATAGATTTTTAGGGTTGTAGCAGTCCATTTGAATTTAAAAAGCCGTGGCATCTGGCAAGCGTCACTGTTATAGACAATATAGTATTGATAAGCGTAGCTGTTTTTTCACTCGGGTGTGGGTCGATGATAACTATCTGCTTATAATATGCCTCAAATTTTTTTAATGCTTTTGTAAAAATGCATCTGTTTTCCATGCATGCAAAAGTTTTTAATATTCCTTGCATCTCACATGAATGGAAAAGGCCGTTTTGATGCCAGCCTGGAAAAGTTATTATCTTTTCATGCAGTGTTCTTTTACTCAATTTGATTATTAAAATGTGCAATACATCTGTTTTTGGGTAGTTAGTTTGATTGTATATTTCATAGCTGGATATCCTGTTATCTGTTTACTATATGGTTTCAATCCTTTTGTTGAACGTTTACCGACTGAATTAGTTATAGTCCTATTGACCTTAAATAACTTAACCTGTTGCTGAGAATAATTGATCATGTTTGCAGGTCTGAAGGCGGCGGCGTGTGAGGCCAATTCGAGGCTACGGATACATTTCGTTTCAAAGGGGAGAAGAAAACTGTTTTTGTTGTTGATTTTGGAATCAACTTCCCATTAGTGCTTGTAATTAGCTGTATTTCTCATACTCTTAACCGTTGGTTATATTGGGTAGTGTTGGTTTTATATCCCCAGATTTCTAAAGGTACAGTTCAGTCAGTCATAGTGTTTATACTAATTATAGATTAGTGTTCAATTTGTCGAGGTTGCTAGAGTATTTGTTATTCTTTCATGTATTCTTTTCAGACCTGGCTTTGCTGCTTGCATTCTGCCACTTGTTTTGCTAGCTTTTACATTACACAATGTTCTAATTAAGTGTTTGGTCCTGATTTTGAATTTTGATACGAATCTGATACATTAATTTCTTATTATGTTAAAGTCACATTCTTGGTTCTTGTCTGAATTATCATCTTCCACGTCGATCTTTGATTTATATAATCTTGAGTGAGTCTTCTATTATATGGTCCCCTTGCTTAATTGTCTTTCACATTACTGGGAATGTGACCACATAAATTATCGTTAACGTGTATTATTAAACATGGATGAGGCACACTGTCCCCAGTAAACAATATCCGAGATAAATTGGTGGAAATAAATACAAAAAGAAAAGATGATAAAGCATTACAGATTTACAGGGATGATCCACATGGCTAGATCCGGTGATGGAGGAACCAGTAAGTCACCAAGTGTGGGGTCGTGTAATGGATCCCTGTTTATCCATTACCATTTATACCCAAAAATCCATTACCAGTGAGTCACCAAGTGTGGGGTCGTGTAATCGATTGGACACTCACCGCCCTCTGGCGTCTGCCTTTTTCTCAAATTCAAATTGCCGACATCAATGTCATCCTTCCCTTGCTTAACGTTAACGTTAACGTCTAACATCTTCTACACAAATTATCTTGAGACGTGGCACTGACACCTGAAAGTATCCGTAGATCTCTCTCAAGATCTCATACAAGTTCAACGCCGCAACACGTCACGACAAGCACTGTTGAATTCTCTTTTATTATTAATTTATTATTATTACGATTAGATCGCCGGCTCCTCACTTCACAGTTCACACGATCTCTCTGTAATAATAATAATAACAAATAATACATAAATAGTGAACTAATACACTTGATTTAGTTTTTTGAACGTTGAAGTGAAGATGGATGAGGCTCTGCTGGTGAGTGGAGGAAGCAGTGGTGGTGGCAGAAGGAGGGAGGACGCTTCTTCCCGTTTGTTCCATGGACGGACGCAGGCGATCACACGAGGCTCTGCTTATGAGAAGGCCGCTGCACTCGTCGATCTGGTCACTATTCCATTCTCATTTCTTCTAATCTCTCTTCACATTTGAAAACCAGTTGCTTCACTTCCACTGATTATTGCTTCAACTTTCATTCTTGCAGGCCGAAGACGGAATTGGTCTACCTGAGCAAATTCTTGAACAATCAAACTTTCAGAGTTCTGCTAAGTTCTACTTCTTCTTTACCAAGTTTGATATCCTCTGGTCTCTCAATTATTTTGCATTGATTGTCTTGAACTTCTTGGAGGTCAGAATCTTTCTCTTGCATAGGAGTTCCATGTAAACACTAAATAGATGAAAGAAACAAAAGAAGATAATACTTCTGTTAAGAAGACTTGTGATTTGTTGTTTGCTTGATTGTTATGTTTTTGTAGAAACCTTTGTGGTGCTCAAGGACTGCTACTACATATTCTTGCAATGATAGGGACTATTTTTATCTCGGGCAATTGCCTTACTTGACTGGTGCAGAGTCTCTTGTTTATGAGGTAAGATCGAACATATTTTTCACAATTTTCATGGTGTGATGTGCTGTTTACAAGTTGTGTGAGTGTTTCTGTTTTCTAATGCAGGGCATAACTCTCATTCTACTCATGATCCATACTCTCTTTCCAATTTCATATGAAGGGTTCCATATCTATTGGAATAGTTGGATAAATCGGTTGAAGGTACAATTGCCTCAACACCTTGAATTTGACTACTCTTTGACTGATTTTTTTTGTTTTACTCGAGATCTGATAGATTGATAAATCTACTAGGTATGAAACAAACTTTTAACTGAGAAATCAAGGAAAATGGTCAAAAGCCAGCTAGATTCAATTATTTTATTTTATTTTTGTGTTCATTGTGTTTAATTCCGTTACCTTTTCTTTTACGGTAATAAAAATAAATATATTCAAGCATATGTGCAGCTTCAGCGATTGCATATGCAAGGGAAGACAGTTGTATACTTTATGTTCATAACCAAAAGCATAGGCAATCTAAAATGCTTCTTGCAGTTAGTGTGGATAAAATCTACTGTTTAAATGCAAAACTTGTAGAAAATTGTTCCGTACTCAGGTGTCATAGTTTTCTACCTTTTGTTATCATATTCTAAACATATTACTTTACAAGTAGCTAACTGCCGTTGTTCATCCCTGAAAGGGAGCTCCCATTTGAAGTGATTTTTCTAAAGGAAAAGCCCAAATACCTACCGTGTGTCTCAATGTAGATGATACTATGATGACCTATGGGAATCATTTAACAGATGTGATATTGTGTGCCGTATCATGTATGTACCTTTATATGTTCACGCTTTAATCTCCATATATTCTATGTTTTGTATAAGTGTTTTTTTTTTTTTTTCCATAAAGAATAAGGATAGCTTCATGGCTTTATTTTTCTGAAGTTATATGATTATAATCTTAGTTTTCTTCCTGATTTGGATGGCAATGTAGCTCATATTGGCATTTTTGTGTTGATTTATTTAACATTGAACCTTCCTTGTCTAGTCTTTGATATGTGCTGCATTCTTCTTTATATATGTTGTCTTCCTTCTGTTTTTCATCTTACCGTCTAATGATACTTCTTTTGTCTGGTTGATTTTTCAGGTGATTTGCTTATTAATTTTGCTTGCTGATCTTCTGGTTTATGCTCTCTATTTATCTCCAGTGGCCTTTGCCTTTCTTCCTCTTAGGATTGCGCCATATGTCAGAGTTGTCATTTTCACCCTAAACATTAGGTATAGTGTGAAAAATTTATACGTTTTGTCATTGTAAATTCATCCATGTTTGTATATGAGCACAAGTATTTGATGTGCGTGCATGCTCATATGTGTATGCATGAGTTATATCCAGTATCTTACATTTTCCTTTTTCTCATTTTGCTCTCAACTCCAGGGATTTACGAGATAGCATCCTGATTCTAGCTGGAATGCTTGTCACATACTTTCATGTCTTGGTTTGTTCTCCATCCCAGCTTTGCACTTCAATCTTCATTGCAGCTGCACTTGCAAATGTTTTCCAATTTCTTACACAACATAGTGCATTTTGTTTTCCTTTCATCTGTTTATCAATCTCTCATTTCCTTAAATTGCAGGCTCTAGGACTTTTGTTTCTTCTGTTTTCCAGTTGGTTAGCCTATGTCATGTTCGAAGACACACAGCAAGGGAAAATAGTATTTACATCATATGGTACCACATTGTACCAGATGTTTGTTTTATTTACCACTTCCAACAATCCAGATGTCTGGATACCAGCATACAAGTAAGTGGGACTCTGAAAACTGGTTTAGTTTTATTAGTTTTTCATTTGGTTTCCTGATTCTAAATCGAGAAGTATGGTTAAATCGAATTTGTCACAGTTCTGCTGCATTTATTTCAGAGTTGTACAATTTTTGGACTTTTCAAATCTTTGTTATTATGTATAACTGAGCTCCCCTGTTAATTTTTCTTCTTATAATGTATGGCATGTTAATTGAATGCTTGTTTTATGTTCATGAGTCTACATTAATTATCATATTTTTCTTTTTTAATATTATACAGTCTATTGCTGTATTTTTCTTGTATCAAAATATTGTGTTTTTATAATTGATACTTCCATGGTGTTAAACTAAGTTACAAAATGTAGACATTTGTAATAGGTTGCATTTTGTTACAAAATTTAGAAGTCATGAAAATTGAAGATCTTAGGGTGTATTCTGTACCATACACACCCTCGTTTTCTGTTTTTAGAATCTAAAAACAGACTAAATGCGTCTGTTAAAAAAAAAGGTGTCTGTTAGACATTCTATAAAAATGCACAATGGAAACAGGACTCTCCATTTTTCACTTTTAACATGTAAAAGTCAAACAATCCATTTTGGCATTTTCACTTTTTCACTCTTCAGGTATTCAGTTCACGATCATAAGATTGATGTGACAACATTATGAAAACTCTTTCTCCTACTGTAGTAGGAAATGAGGCAAGAGTCAAAACACCAACTAAACTGTCTAAATTATTAAAACCTTGGGCACATCACAAAATTTTAGTTATAACTTTAGAACTATATGTTCATTTTCATTATATTTTCTTACTCAATGCCTCTACTGATATAAGTTGATTAGAGACTTATGATGTATGTTTCAGCAGGTGTTGAATTCTTACCCAAACATTTAAGTGTTCTGTCTCTACACTTCTGCCAAGTGAAGTTCATATATAGCTGATGTTGCCATTTGTTGGAGTCCTAATATTTTTCATTAATGGCTACAAATTTTTTATCTTAATATTTAACAACTGTATCTCTTTTAAGGGATTCACGCTGGTATTCCTTATTTTTCGTTCTCTACGTGCTATTGGGGGTTTACTTCGTCACCAACTTGATCCTTGCTGTTGTGTATGATAGCTTTAAAGATCAGGTATATGTTTTCTGTTTTTCAGTATTACTCTTCTTACAGTGAAGAAGAGTAGCAATGATGCAACTATTATATACGTGTGTGCTCTTCTTTTTTCTTCTCTCAGCTGTTGATTAAGTGTTTATTTGATGTTCTCTCCATCCTGGATAATATGCCCAACGTTTTCATGTCGTTACACCACCCTAAGAAGTTGAACCATATTCTGTTTTAAATTATCAAATTGTCTCCATTTTAATGCTTAATTTGCTTTTGCAAGTTTTCTACATAAGAGTAATCTTGGAAAGTATGTTATTTTAAGTTTGCATATGGAATCAATTAAAGAGAGTCCTTTAAAACATTGGATATGCTAGTATGGATGAATTGTTTGGGACATAAGGAGTATCTAATTAAAGAACTTTTATAGTTATTTTGTTCTGGAACTGTATAATTTGCACACGTGTTTATCTCTTTTTTATTTTTACTTTCTTTTGTAGCTTGCAAAACAAGTTTCTAAGATGGATCACATGAGGAGAAGTATGTTGGAAAAAGCTTTTAAACTCATAGATAAGGATGTAAGTATTAACACCATCTAATTGATTATATCTATTAGTATGCTTTGAAACAAGCTTTATTTCAATCATAATTTTGAAAATTGCATATGAATGCAACATGTCTGGTTTCCATTTTTTTTTATGTCTGTTTCCATATAAGCAAAGCAGTTTTTCATCAACTTGGTCATGATTTTTCTATATATCTTTTCTCTAATGTCTGAAAGGAGCATTACCCATCCATTAGTCAATTACAACCACAAAAGTGCAAGAGAGTGCCAGATTTTGTTAATGATTGAGAATATTAAAAAATAATATAATTTTCTCATTGTTAAGTTCTTTTGTAATCCCCAGTAGTCTCTTCTTAATCCATTGGCGAACTTGGTGCTGACCAATGTACCTCAGCACCAGATGTTGGAAGCCACCCTGTGTTATCTTGTGGCAAAGAGTGGGATTGAGAAAAATATTTAAGAGAGCCTTTCAACATGGTTTGGCATGTCTAAAATGGAGACTTATGATTGCCTGCTATTGAGGACTGATTTGTTCACTTTCAAGTGGCAAGAGGAAGGCCCATGGGGGATGTAGATAGAGGCAGTGAGAGAACATCATTGCTAAGAAACTAATAGAGGATAAGTTCTTATATAGAATTGAATAATCAAAATAATGAATTATGAAGCTCACGAAGTATTTTGATACTTATTTGATACAAGTTAAACAGAAGTTTGTGAATATTGATATAATACTGCATTTTTAATCCTTATTTTCTTACATTTTCCCTGCATATATTTGTTGTTTTATAGATTAAAAATAGCCATTCTTGACCTGGCTTTGTTTTTTTTTAGTTTTGTACAAACGACTACCACCGCAAGTTTGTTAAATTGGCAGTAGAGTGTAGTTTCTTTTGTGTCATAATCTAGTTGTAAATGTTTTTGTTAAATATTGCCCGTCTGTTTTCTGTTCTGTCACATGTTTTGTAAGGGCCACTTTGTTATGCTTAACAGAATGTTGGATTCCTCGATAAGAAGCAATGCATTCAACTGTTTGAAGAACTTAATAAATACAGGTATTGCTTGTATCACTTTCTTCACTGTACTTTAGAAAGGATATGCCTATACCATCTCATAAATTGATTTGTTCTAATACATTATGCACGAATTTATTTGTTCTCATTGATGTTCTTTTGTGTTTTGGGACAACAAAATCGTAAAGCGGTCATCCATATTAAGAGGAATTGCCTAGTTGATTGGTTATTTCATCATATTTTGGCAATATTTCTTTTCCTTTTCCCTCAAATTTAAAGAAATTTCAGCAGAGATACTGGCAGAGGAACCATAAAATTGGAAAACAGCTAGAAGATAAACCTATATTCAAAGAGATGCTGTAAGCCTGTAACTACCAGCAGTAATCACATCTCCTTGTCATTGTTTATGGAGTTCATCACATTCTCTATCTAATTAAAAGGTGTTAGTAACCAACAGACCAAAAAGCTTAAGCTGTTAGGAAAGGGCCCAACAATAGTATTTAAACCTTTTAACACACCCCCTCACGTGCAAGACCATATGGCTTGGCACGTGGCCCAAGCCCAAACACATATTCAAATAACAAATTACAAATGCAAAAACAATCACACGAGGGGAGTTGAACCCAGTACTCCTGGGACAACCAATGTTCTGATATCATGTTAGTAACCAACAGGCCCAAAAGCTTAAGTTGTTAGGAGATGGCCCAACAATAGTATTTAAACCTTTTAACACACCCCCTCATGTGCAAGACCATATGGCTTGGCACGTGGCCCAAGCCCTAACACATATTCAAATAACAAATTACAAATGCAAATGCAATCACATGAGGGGAGTTGAACCCAGTACTCCTGGGACAACCAAGGCTCTGATACCGTGTTAGTGACCAACAGACCTAAAAGCTTAAGCTGATGGGAAATGGTCCAACAATAATATTTAAACCTTTTAACAAAAGGATCTTAATCATCACCTCGACATCTGATTTAAGCTTTCCACCTCCTTTTCTTTTGACTTCATTTATTATGATCTCTTATGAGTATCTGATGCATTTCCTGAGAAATTATAAAGATATGGTAAATACATGTTTGATTGATTGTTGCTATAAGAATCGGCTTCTCAAGGTTCTTGTAATTCATATGTTTCAATTGGGCCATTAACTTGTGATTTTGGTCTTTTGGATAAGAAAGCATGATTTTATTTATATTATGTTTAGGACTTTGCCAAAAATATCCACAGAAGAATTTGAGTTAATATTTGATGAGCTGGATGACACCCATGACTTTAAGGTACACTATTTCTCTCAGCTTGTTTAAAAAGTTGCAGCAATTTTTTCATTTTTTTTGTGCTATCGATTTTACTTTTACATATGATGATAGAATTGTGGTCACTGTTACAATATCTACATTTTCCATCATTCTAAGCTTTGTCCATTTATAGAGAACCATTGTTTCTGTAGTCATATATGTCTGCAAATACATAAATATAAACTCTATAATTAGTTAGGAATGTTTGTTATTGCAATGAAATGGACTTATTCTACTTGGCTGCGGATATGACAACATGCATTATCTGTATAGAACTCTGTAGAAGGTAAATTAATAAAATGCTAAGAAATAAATCATAAAGCAAAAATATAAAAATAAAAAACAGGAAAACCTTGCAAATTTCTACCATGAAGTTTCTGTTACACACCTCCCAGAATTTTATTATTTTGTAATTGTCTACTGATTGTAAATCAATTTAATTTGGCTGCCGGACTTGATCAATTTTTTAATTTTAATTTTGTAGATCAACTTGGATGAATTTGCTGACCTTTGCAATGCCATTGCTCTAAGATTCCAGAAGGAGGATTGTGTAAGTCCAAACACATAAAAATACTTAGATCTTGCTCATTTTAAATGACATTTAACATTCTAGATTTCATCTTTGATACTCTGCATCTGGTTGCAGCCATCTTGTTTTGAATATTTTTCATCAGTCTACCATTCATCTTTCTCGAAGAAGTTGAAAGCCTTCGTTCGAAGCCCAAAATTTGGATACATAATATCCTTCATTCTCATTGTGAATCTAATTGCTGTTATTGTTGAAACAACGGTATGGCCTGAACCTGTAGGACTATAGTTTTATATTTTCTGTTTTGATCCGTAAGATTCATTTCAATTATTTTATAAATATATGTTTTGTGATAATTTCCTTTTTAGATGAAACTAGTTGTAAGATACTTAAAATCTGTATGTGCATTTGCTCATTAATGCTGTGATTTATAGATGCTAGTCATTATCAAGTTTGTGCATTTGCTCATTGGTAAATACCTTTTGAACTCTGCTGGTTTCATATAAGTTTGAAAGTTGATAACTGTTTATATGTGGTATGTCAGTATAAAGTTAATTCTTTTTCAACAATGCATGTTAAAAATCAAGTTTGAAAGTTAATTATTAATTTTTAGCGTTGAATGGCTTCTAGTCACTAATTGGCATATCATTTACCACACAGAAGACACTACATACTTGGGGTGGCTCCTTTACCTGTTAGGATAGTAGAAATTAATAAGTATTAGTAACTGCTAGACCCAAAAGCTTGAGTTGTTACTTGTTAAGAAAAAGTCCAACAATAGGTTTTTTTTTTTTTTTTTTTTAGGAATAACTTGTGTATATCTAATGAATGAACAACTGCATTGGAAATATTATCCTTTTGGCCAAGACAGCTTCCAGCCAAGGGCACAACCAATGTGCTCATAGAATACCCCCACTATGGTAGCGGTGCAGTTTTTTTTGGGTCATTTTTTGTTCTTTTCCAGCTGTGGCTGTCTTCCAGTGATGTGCTCATGGAAAGAGGGTTGTCACTCGTTATGTAGCTAGCTGTAAACAAGGAAACCATCCTTGATTTTTGTAGTTGTACATTTAATTACATAAGTTATTATATGACATTATTGATTTAGGAAATAGGTTATTTCACCTCTTAACTCCACAATAATATTAAATGCATTAAACTTACTGGCTGATTGACAAATTTGATTTGAACGGCGGTATACACTCTTCTCCTTTTGACATTATTGAGTGTTAATTGTTGCCCAGCCTTATGATCTCAGACTTCTGTTCTTTTTGACAATGACTGAAAGAATACAGTTGAATTTCTTTTGCCCGAGCTGCTTTTACATTAATATTTAGGTATATTGTGCGGATTGCTTTGCTATCATCATAATTCTCATAGCTCTAGTTGAGATTAATGGGTTACCTGGTAGCTTGCTTTGCAAATGTATATTCTAGCTTGCTTATGTTCATGCTAATTTGATATACAAGTTGATTTGCAGCTAGATATAGAAAACAGTTCTGGTCAGAAGGTCTGGCAATCGGTGGAGTTCGTCTTTGGTAAGCATATTGCCAAGGTGTAACTTTTCTAGTTTGTTGCTTTTCCATTTATACATGTGAACAAGTTCTTGGTGACAACAAGATGTTAATGGTTAGCATGCCTATGCTATTCTAGAATGTAAGTGTCAAGAAAACATATTGGTGCTAGTTGTGGAGTGGATTTGTATTGAGATGTGTTTGTAACATAAAAATATGTATATCTGTATTACTGTTTGTTTGATACTTATGTTTTCATTGTATATTTTTATATTATCCATTAGATGCCCATTTTTTAATGGCAGTGAACAATTTGTTATCACACTTTATGCTTAGCTTCTCTCTGTAGAGCTCATTGGTTGCTTCTTATTCAACAGGGTGGATATACGTATTGGAAATGGCTCTTAAAATTTATTCATTTGGATTTACAAATTATTGGAGGGATGGTCAAAATCGCTTTGATTTTCTCGTCACGTTGGTAATAGGTAACCACTTTAGAAATCCATATCCATCACGGCTTATACTCATTTCCTTAAATGCAAATAAGTAAACTGCACAATATTTCTTTGTTAAATTACTTGTGAGATTTTCACCACTACCATTTCGATATAATGATTCTTTGTTGTGTACTTCTTTAATTGATGAATAATCACTTCAATTGAGTGTTAGATTGACGGAAGGTGTAGAGTTAGGTTGCTAATACTCTTAAAGTTTATATGAACTGCTTCTATTGAATCTCTCTTGAATGGAGCCAATCAGGTGCTTTGTGTTGTACATAGTTTCTCAAATTTTTATAGATAAGAAAATGGACTAATTGCACAAACATCCCTTGAGTTTAGATGTAATTACAACTATATGGTACTTTTACATAAAATCACACATATATCCCCTACCGTTAGTGTTCAACGGTTATTTTTAACCTTTGACTGTCCTATTGTATGAAAAGTCTAAAATACCCTTAGTTATTATTTATCATTTATTTTATTATTTATTTATTTTGTTAACTATTTTATTATTTATTTCATAAAACAAAATCAATCAGATGATATAATAAAATTTATCAAAAAAATAATATATAATTCAAATAATTAAAATTAAAAATATAAAAGCCCCATAAAAAGAAGGAAATGAGATCAGTTGAGAATCTCTGTCCAAACTCCAAAAATAAAGATAGTTTTTTTAAGTAAAAATAATTAAAAATCAAAAAGATAAAACACACATAACAAGGAGATAAGATCAGTTGAAAAATCTAGATGATTTTCAGCTATGATCCTTCACCTGTCAAAAACAAAATCTCACCATTTTGATTTTCAAAACAAAATCTGGAATCGGTGATCTTCAATGGTGATGCGCAGGAGACAGATCTCCTCCAATCGGTGGTTTTTGTTAGCTTTTGCTTTTGGTGATTTTTTTTTTCCGAATTTTTTTTTCAGACTGGAACTGATTATGTTGTATTTGGCATTGATGATGTTGGGTGATGAGGTTTGGGTTCTGGTGGGGTGGTAGGGAGTTGGGTGAGATGAGGTTTCTGGGTTTCTGGAATTGGTTTTGGTGATTTTTTTTTTCAACAACAAACTGGTGATGTTGTGGGGTTGCTGATGGGGAGAAAGGAGTTGGGTGATGAGGTTTCTGGAAAATAATTTTAACTAAAGCTTTGGTTCTACTAGTTTCTATTTTTTTTTTCCTTTGAAAAGTGATTCTACAAGGTTTTATTTTGGAAACTTGTTTATTTATTGTTTTTTGTTTTTGGTTTGAGATGGTGATTAAGTGGTTGGGAACGTGAAGGAGTCGTCGATGGTGGTCTGGTGGTGAAGATGATGTAGGTCTGAACATCCGTCTCTGGACTTTTTTTTTCTTCCCAATTACACAAATTCTCACCAAAACGAAACCATGTTTTCACTTGATTTTGAAAAATCTGTTGTTCTGTTTTCAAATTCCCATATTCTGGGTCCGTGGGTCGTATATTGAATTGTTTAATTGTAGCATTTTGGGGGCATTGGTTTAGGTCCCGATTATCTGTTAAATATTTGTAATTTTTTTGTTTTTTTTTTGTTTGGTTGGTGAGAAAATATAAGAGAAAGTGGAAGGAAAAATTGAAGTTTTATATATATATATATATATAAATTCTTTTCATAAATTTAGCATCATCTACGGAGGAGATTAGAAGTTGGATGGATCTCATCCTTCCATTTTCCTTTTTTTTTTTTAATATAAATAAATAATTATTATATATATATTATTAATAAGTCAAAAGACTGTTTTGCCCCTCAACCGGTAAGTTATAACTGCAATCTACTAACGGCAGGGGATATTGGTGCAATTTCGATCAAAAGTTCCATATAGCTGCAATTACACCTAAACTTGGGGGGTGTTTGTGCAATTAGTCCTAAGAAAATTGATCTGTGGATTCCAGTTTTGTACAGGTTTTTGATCTTTCTAATAATTGTACATATATTAACTTAATGAGTTAATGTGGTTCATATAGGTTCTTAAATTTCTCCATGTGAAATTCCTGAAGCATTAGCTTACCATTGCGAATTGATTCAATTGTCAACAAATTTAGATGCATTGCATAATGATGTTGATTATCTCTCATGTGGATCAAATGACAGGCATATGATTCTTCTCTGTGTTGGCGAATGAATGTTATATAATATGAAAAGATTGAAGTATCTAAGAGAGGTCATAACTTGAAACTGAACTGTATTCATAATATGAAAAACAAAATCAAGAGATTTACACAAAGAAATTGATAAAAAAAATTTTGTCTCACTGAATTGAACTCTGGCACAAAATATTTAAACTGAAGTGAAATGAGTACCCCATGCATTAACAGTAGGCAATGCTTATGCTGTTAATATGATTAAGATGCTGATATATATTTTTTTTCATTGTCAATAATCTATATATATATATATATATATATATATATATATACACGCACATATAGAGCGGTTCTCTCGTAAGGGATCCCTTATTTTAATTTCGGTAAAGACCTTGATGAAATCACGTCAATTTCTATGAATTTTGAACTGAATTTTTTTGTGGTTGATAAGTTCAATGACATCTATCTATCAATAAAATTTAAGAATTTTTCAAGCACTACAACTATTTACCCGATTTTGTTAAATATGAACGCATCGGAAAATGGGCGAAATATAGGAAAATTCAAGAAAAATAGTTGTAGTGCTTGAAAAATTCTCAAATTTTATTCATAGGTAGATTTCATTGAACATATCTTCCATAAAAAATTCATATCAAAATTCATAAAAATGGATATGATTTCATTAAAGTACTTACCAAAATTAAAATAAGAGATCCCTTATAAGAGAACCCCACACACACACATATATATTTGAGAATTTTGGTATATTTGACATAACTTAATGTCTTGTATTTGATTAGTCTGAGATGCATTAGAATAATACTAATTGTTATCATTTATGGTGTTCAATGTAGTACTAAATAGTAACTCATACGATGGGTGGAAAGATTATACAAGTGCTCCTCATCTGACCGTAGTTTGTCCCTATGAATGTTTTTTGCGGAAATAACTCACTTTCCATTTGCCACATAATTTGGGAGAAATGGGAGTTTGTGAAGATATTGATCTAGATACATTTTGGATTAAAACAACTCATCTGTAGTTCTACAATTATACTCCTAAAGGGATGGATTTAATTTAATTGGTATCTGGGTATTACAAGAAATGGAAAATATGATAGCTTTGGACGGATTAGTAAGTTTAATTTTATTTACATGATATATTTATTGAATTTTATATCAAATTTTCTTTTGCAATGACTTATTGGCTGTTGCTTTGAAGATTATGCTATCAGAAAACTGTGTGTTGCAGGTTAGTATTATGTTAGATAGCATTGTATTGTTTTGACTGATGGTTTTTTATGTTTGCAGTTATTGGAGAAACCATTACTTTTGCTACCCCTCATGGACTGCCTTTTTTTTCAAATGGAGAGTGGTAGGAACAGATTCATTATAATTGTTGTGAATACCTGCTATCTTATTCAATTTTCCATATTGAGCTGGTCCTTGTTTTCCTTCAAATAAATGTTCTTTACCAATTAAGGGGATGCTTTCAGGAATAGCATTTTCTTTCAGGAGAGATGGGAAAAGAAGTGGGATGATTCAAATTTGCTCTTTCTATGCAATTTTTTTTCTTAGCAATTTGCTTGCAAGATGAATTGTTTGTATGAAAATTTTACGGATTTTAGTAGTAATTTTCCTAGTTTCTGGAGCATTGTTTTGTTACAAACCCTTGCTTATCTAAGAATAGCATTGAAATTGTTATGCTGTCGGACAGAACAAAAGTGATAATTGTTGAGGTTCCCATAGTAATTTAACAAGAAAATGAAAAGAAGAAAAACAAAAATAGTTATAATTGAATGACATGATCTATATGGAACATCTAATTTCAGTAAGATTCTGAAATACCATATAGGCATATATTGAATTCAAAAGGTTATTTAGGCATGTATGAAATTTGGCGCTTTTTTTTGTAGTTGGTTGGCGATTGTGAGGAATTGAATGGTTACTTAATTGTCTAAATCAACATCTAAATTTAATTTTAAAAATTTAGAAATTTTCGATAAATATGAGCAAGCCAGATTCAGCCATAAACCCTTAGGGATTGAACTTCGTTACCTAGGTTTTTTGGATTATATATGAGTATGGATTAAGTCTTTTACATTGGATTGGGTTGGGAGATGTAGGGCCTGCCAAAACCTGGTCTATAGAAACCCTAGTTGTGTAACCCTCAAGCTCTAACGATGTTACCATACCAACCCTTGATGGTATCTTACAATTTTGTTGTAGTTTGGATGTTCGTGTTGGAGGCTCATAGGGATGTAATGCCCTATTTAAACCTCTCATAAATTTTTTGCTTCCACTGCAGCATAATGGTGTTAACATGTCTCACTTTGCTACTTTAATTTTTAAACGTAATCTTTCAACAGCAATTTTGTATCAGAAAACCATCTTTTTTTTATCTCTTTTTTTTTTTGTTTTTTTTGTTTTTTTTGTTTTTTTTGTTTTTGTTTTTGTTTTTGTTATGTTTTGAAAGGAAGAACAGAAAAACCTCCTGATTAACTTTCATGTGTTTTGCTTCTATGCTGGTGCTTAAACTTGAAAGCCTCCATCCTATATTTGACCCTTGGAGGATGCAAAATAAATAAATAAATAAATAATAATAATAATAAATGAGTGTTACCTCTTCGGTTCACATTATTGCTAGTGTATTATGAATAGGACAATGGTAATTCATTTTTCAAAATTAACAAAATGCAAGTAATTTTGCATTTCAGCGTCTCCAGACAGTGCTAATAGCATCAGAGATAAACTTCTGCATGTGATCGAATTGTGTTTCTTTTCATTCTAGCAAATTATAATTTGATTTGTATCTTTATTTTTCTCCATTTTTCTCATTAACAGGATTCGCTACCTTCTTCTTGCAAGAATGTTAAGATTGATCAGGATCCTAATGCATGTCCAACGTTACCGAGCTTTCGTTGCCACATTCTTGACCCTCATACCAAGTTTAATGCCGTACCTTGGGACCATATTTTGCGTCATGTGTATTTATTGCTCTCTTGGTGTACAGGTAAACTAGGCATAGACAAAGTAAAATGCTCTTCCTGTAACTGTTGCTTGTCTTCATGGTTCATGCTCCTCAATAGAAGGAAACCTAAGTACTTGAGTTTTTCTTGTCACCTATCTGCTTCATTTTTATTTGTTATATAAAAATAATCATATATCCATAACATTCTTGGACGTTTATATGATAAATATGTGGTTAGAAAGTGATTATCTTATATTGATTATGATTTTGGTCCCAAATCAATCATTTTGTCTCGGTTGATGGTTGTTGTAATCTGCATATTTTACCAAGTAAATGGCATATATCTGAAACTTCTATAAAAAGAATTACTTATCTGAAACATGACATGTCAGCATTATTTTCATCAATTAAATTGGATGTTTCTCCTACATGTTGCTCTTGGAAAATTATTTACGAATTATTTATTGTAACTTGTAGGTCTTTGGCGGCATTGTCAATGCTGGAAACTCCAAGTTAGAACAGACGGAGCTTGCTGATAGCGAGTATCCTTATTAGTTGATGCAAATTTTTATTTTTTAGACTTGTGAATTTTATATATCTTCCCCTGTAGCTCTTTATCTTCTTATACATCACCATAGTTGTAGAAGCATATTTCACCAATCTGCAGCCAGCAGTTATCAAAAGTTACCATTCTTTTGTATGTTCGATTATCCTTCCTGAAAATCTGTTATGACAGTTCCATAAATCAGTTTCTCTTGACATAATCAGCTATTTACTTTTCAATTTTAACGATTATCCCAATGGAATGGTCACACTTTTCAATTTGCTGGTTATGGGAAACTGGCAAATCTGGATGCAGGTATCACTTTTGTCTCACAATTTCTATATTTTATCATTTCTCACTTTGGTTAATATGTTTTCTCGAGCATGATGAGGGTCATATTTTTTATATCTGTTGTCCATCAGTGTACATTTACATGGTGTATTCTTCTAGATCAGGATTCAAATCCCAAATTATTGGCCATTCTTTACATTTTTCTTTTGTGATTGTTTGTAATTGTGGGGGATTCTTTTTAACTACCCTGATAGCAAGAGAAGATCTTGATGCATTTTTTAGATAGATCAGACATTGAGCTAGATTGGAAACTCTTAAAACCTAATCTAGTCAAAATAGATGGTAATTCAGGAAGCTAAACCATCTATACATCCGGTGTAGATTCGTTGTCAATTAAAGAATATTTTTCTAATACCTACTCAAAATTGATTATTTAGGCCAAGAGGATATATTAAAATATCTTGGCCATGCTTAAGAATATTCGTTTCTCTACAAACGATGTCACACGGGTTCACACATGATACACTGATTCAATGTATATTTTTTTTTATAGGAAAGAAAAAACTTTATTAAAAAAGAAGAAAGTACAAAAGTGAACCAGTAGTCCACCCAACACAACAAGCTAAACAAAAATAAAAATTACAATGAACTCAAATCAAAAAACAACCACCTTCCAATACAACATGATGAAAAATAGAGAATTGTCTCTAAAATCTTCAGAGATGGATGCTCATAGAGAAGCTTTATCCCACAAAAAATTGTCCTCCTCTTTAGCTTCCTCAAAAATCCTTCTATTCCTCCCTAACCAAATAACCCATAAAATAGCAAAAATTCCACAATACCAAAGAGTCATAGCTTTCTTTCCTCCTCCAAAAGCTTTAAAATCTTCCAACAAGAAAGAAACCACCAACCAAAGAGCAACCCATTTTAATCCCCCAAGTAAACAACTTATTCCATAACTTTATGGCCACCGGACAATGGAAAAAAAGACGATTCAAATTTTCTTCAAAATTATGACACATAACGCACCAAGAGGGGAGAAGGCAAAGATTAGGGTATCTCTTCTGAATGATATCACAAGTATTAACTTTGCCATGAGCTATCAACCATCCCAAAAATTTGATCCTGTTAGGAAACTTTGACTTCCAAAATACATTAGCATGCTCAGGATGAGACTCATCGGTCACCAAACACTCAAAGAAAGACTTACAAGTGAAGATTCCTTCAGAATCCATAGACCAGGCCCTCCTATCTTCTCCTTTCATATTTAAAGAGACACCGTCTAACAAAAAGAGAAGAGTAGACAATTCCCCATTCTCTCTATCATTCAAGTTTCTCCTAAAATCGAAACCCCACCCACTATATTCCCATCTATTTTGAATTAAGGCACTTTGTGAAAAGCAAAGCCTATATAATCTTGGAAATATCAAGCATAATGGTGTAGGGCAATCCAATAATCCTCCCAAGAACGTATCCGAGCACCATTCCTAAAATAAACTTCAGCTTGCAAGAGAAATCGTTAAATCCTTACATTATAAATTTCCAAGGGCAGCGGCCAAAACCCCTAACAACCACATTAGAATCCCATCCATTTTCTTGGAGACCATACTTACTCTTAATAAATTTTTGCCATAATGAATTAGGCTCCAAAAGAAATCTCCACAACCATTTCCCAAGCAAAGCCAAGTTTTTCTTAACGATATTCCCAATCCCTAAGCCATGACTGATTCAATGTATAGTGGTCAGACTGATGTTGACAAGTTGGAAATAGACACATGGAGATCACATAATATTCTGGTTATATATTTCTGAATTCTGATGTCTAAAAACCATATTTGAAGAGTCATTGTTAGCTATGTATCATGAATGCTTATTCTAATTTTAGTTTTGCTTGGTGGCACTAATTAATTGCAACTCATCATTTCAGAGCTACAAAGAATTGACAGGAACTTGGTGGACCATTATCTATTTTGTCAGCTTCTACCTTATAACTGTATTGTTGCTCTTGAATTTGGTAAGTTTCAGTCAGTACTACTATAGCATTCGAAACTCTAATGGTGTTATGAATTACAGCTTAAAGTCCTTGCAGTTCCTTCCTTTTGTATGTATAATTTAACTGTTTCCTCTGATATTATAATACCTGTTTGTATAGAAGTGTCATCATTCATCTGCTCAACAGGGTGTATATGCAGCATGTTGTCCAAAAAGTCTTGCTTGCTTGTTTAGAGTTGTGATTTGTGAATAACTAATGAGTAATGACTAGCTATCCTAGAAGATGCAATAATATGACTGATATCGATGAAAAAGTTAGGCCTATCTAATTTGCAATCGAGATATGATAATGAGAAGCAAAAAGATCTTAAGAGCAACATGTTCGGTTGGGGTGCTTTCCAAAATAGTTTTAAGATATTAAAATATGAAAAAATGAAGTGTCAATTTTTGGTGTTTACTTTAAGTTTATCCAAACTGTATATCCTTGAACTCTAAACTATGTCTTAGTTCTTTAAATTGATTTTTTTATTATAATCAAATGCCCGCTTAGTGTCCTATATTTGTTTATAACCTAATATGAACAACAAATAAGGATGAGAGATAACTTATCATTAGATAAAATCATAACGTAGAACTAAGTCGATTACCTATTCATGTTGAATTCGAGATTGATTTTACCATTACTGTGATGCTGTGGACGGGTCAGGAATTCATAGAAGGAAAATTTTAAAACTTTTATTTGCACTTTTCTTTATCTTAGATATTTAATTTATAGTCTTACTAAGCATCGATATATTTAGAAGTTTTTACATGCTTCATTGCTAGCATAGTCATGGGAAATAAAATTCTCTTTTTAACCTTCTAATTTCTAAGGACCTTTCACTTGAGAAATCAGTGGCCGCCATTTCTTATCATGATGCTTAATGCAGTGCAAATTTCTGAGTTCTTAATTAGGAAATTATAAAAGAAATCACCTCATATCTTTTTTCATTTTGTGATTTCAGGTTATGGCTTTTGTCTTGGAGGCATTCTTTGCTGAAATTGAAATGGAACTCGAGAATTCAGAAAGATGCGAAGAAGAGGACAAGGTTGGTACATGTTGAACTTTCAGATATTAGAAGTAAAAGCTGATAACTGCTAAAGCACATTTATGAAAGCACTTATGATACTGGTTAATATTTCATTCCTTCAAATTTTGTACTAAAAAGGAATGATTTTTGGGGGTTATATTCAATTGAATTGATTTGGTAGAACATTCTAATTAAACCAAGAGAAAGCATAGTAGATCACAATCTGACCTGCCAGGCTTGCTTTCACATTAATAATTCCGTGAACACAATCTGAAGATTGGATTCCATGGAATAGTTATGGGGATTGAAGTTTTGATGATTAAAATCCAAATCCCCTCGATTGACTTCCTTATGATTGGAATACTAACTAAATCAGGATCTGGACATGCTTATCATGGAAGGTCTACTGTTTGCTTGTCATTTCCAATTTCTTTTGGGAAGTGTCTTTGATGCGAATGTAGGCTAGAAGTGTCTTTAAGATGTTTTATAATCCTTGTTAAATGTTTTCCTATCAACCTCTTTATCCTGTAAGTAATGATCACTTAATGCTATGGAGGTATTTTATAAGTTATTTAACAAATTGGAATTTTAATGCTAAATTTGAAATTTGTTGCAATTTTTTCAAGCATTCCATAATAGTATTCTTTTAAAAAAATCATAACCATTTGCTACAAACTTCAAAAGTTAGAGTTTGTTCTGCATTATCATGCTTGTCTGTCAATGTCCAATGTAATGGATTTCTCAGCAGTTTATATTTATAGCTCCATCTAAATGATAGACTGTAATTATCCATCTTCTTACATTTTGATCCAGGATGGAGGAAGTAAGGGACGGCGATCACTTGGGTATGCATTGTAATCACTAATGACACGCTATGATTTACACTCCAATTGTTAGGATTACTTAATGGTTCATATTGTTTGGTTTGGTGCAGTGCAAAAACTCGCAGTCAGAGAGTTGATATCCTCCTCCACCATATGCTGAGTTCAGAACTGGAAAAGCCGGAGTTCTCAAATACATAAGTCTTTCACTCCAAGGTAGCTTTAACTAACAGCTTTTGTTCCTTCGGTTGCTGTTAATTCATAAAAATTGTTGTGTTGACATTTAACTAAGATTACTACCACACTTGTACTGTTTCAGTACCATTTTGCGATTTTATACAATGAAAATTGTGGAGATCAAAGACTGTTTGATCCTTGTATTTCACTGGAGCTTGGACAAGTTTTTCAATCGGCATGCAGGGCATGGAGAGACATTATTGTTAATTTGTCTTTGTACAATGAAAATTTTTGGGGTCAATACTTTTCCGATTGATTTTTGTCGTGTGAATTTTTATGTAACATATAGGACTTCAATGGCTTGGATAAAAGTTGCTTTAGTTTTATTTTTTTTCCTCCCACGAACATTCAGCAGCAATATATGATGTGTTTGCATGAACAATCAGTCATATTATTTTCGTTGTTGATTTTGGCTTTTGTTGGTGTACAAGGAATTAATATTATATTTTAAATTTGATTGATTGTGTTGTTAAAATTGCGCGTATTTTTAATGAATTTTAGTAAAAAGTCGTGTATGTGGAACCTTTTGACTTCTCTTCAAAGCAAGCCTGAAAAAATTTTCAAAAGAAGAAAAAAGGTAACATATTATTGAGTTTGTAGTGAATTAAGGGTGCGTTTGGCACGGACATGGGACAGGACAAGGTGGGACGGGACAGGACGGGACAGGACATGTTGTTCTGTATTGTGTTTGGAAGGCCTAGGACAGAACTGTGGACTGTACTATTATGTGTTTGGTATGGTTGGGACAGGACAGGACAAGAGGTTCAAATGACCAGAGTACCCCTTTTATATATATAACAACATATATTAATATATCAAATAATAAAATATATATAATATATAATAATATATATAATAATATTAAATAATAAAATATATAATATATAATAATATATAACATATTATTATATTATATATATATATTATTTGATATTATTATATATTAATATAGAATATATATTATATTATTATATAAGATATATATAATATTAAATATTAGTACATATAATAATATATATATTATATAATGTATAATATATATATATATATATATATCTGTTACAATATATAATATATTATTATATATATAAGATATATATAATATATTAAATATTATTACATGTACAATAAATAATATATAATAATATTAATATTATTATATATTATTATATATAATAATAAAATATAATACATATATATATATATATATATATATATTTTTTTTTTTATATTTATATAATATATATATATTATAATATATACATATTAATAATACATATTAATGTATATATATATATCATATATATTATGTGTTAATATATACATATATAATATAATAATATGTTTATATTATAATATATATATCTTATATATAATAATAATAATGTTTAATACATCATATATATATATATATTATATTATTATATTTATTAATATATAATATATTTAAGATTATAATATATATATATTATTATATTTAATAATATCTAATATATTAAAGATTATAATATATATATATATATATATATATGATATATTGAATATTATTATATATATATATCTTATATATAATTATATTTATTAATATATAATATATTTAAGATTATAATATATATATATATATATATTATTATATTTAATAATATCTAATATATTAAAGATTATAATATATATATATATATATTATTAAATATTATTAAATATATAATAATAGATTTTATATATTATATGTAATTATAATATATATTTATAATATATAATATATTAGACATGATTGTAGTTGTTTAAAAATTTAAAGGGTAAATTAGTCTTTTTGACACTTGTCCCATGTCATGGGACAAGTTGTCCTAGGGTCTTGGGTGGGACAACTTTTTGTGATTTTTGTCCCACCTTGTCCCGTCCTGTCCCGTCCCATGCTAAGGACGCGCCAAACGTGGGACAAGAACAACTTGTCCCACGTTGTCCTGTCCCGTCCCGCGTACCAAACGCACCCTAAGAGACCTGCTACCGTGTTCATCAACATGACTCCTGGGCCACAAAAGTGGGAATGTTAAGGTTCACTCTTGAAGATATTATTCTTAAAAAGTATTTAAAATTGAAAAAAAAAGAGACAAAAATCCGGCACCGTATGGATAAAGGGTCCGGTAGAGGATCTTCCAAGATCGATAACTATTTATGTGTTTAACTCAAATATTGAATCAATTACTATATGTACTGTTCAAATTTTTAGCAATCACTATATGTTCGGTCCAGATATCTTTTGGTGTGGTATGAACTAGTGACATGGATGAAGAAATGTACACCATTTGAGTTAAGAGTGAAAGAATGCAAAAAAGAGTGTATTAGTAAATTGATAAAACCGTGTCTCTCTTTTGATGTATTATATTCCTTGCACATGATGAAGTCATCAGTGGCCCTTAATTTGATAATATTTAAGGAAGATATGAAGAGATTAGCATATACTTTAGAAGTAAGATATAGTTGAAGTAGGTTGAATTGTTGCATTCTCTATAGTTGTTTACAGTTAATGGACGCAGAACAATTTATAGGCACCAACCTTAGCGTATCTAGATCTCTCTGATATATAGGATTTACTTTAGCTGTGGAAATCTATGAATATAAAAAATCACATCAAGAAACACCCAGATAGACTGAGAGATCGTCACGTGCATTTGTCCTATTATACATTAGTGTTGTAATGACACACCTCTTGCTCATTTTCGTCCTTATTTAAAGGGCTCAACATCATCTCATCACAAAACACAACACATACAGAGAGATGAAGAGCATGGAAGGAGAAGTGGTGCTCAACATCCCAGCAGAGAAAGCATGGAAGATGTATAGAGACAACAAAATAATCAGCAAAATCAACCCAGAAATGCTTGCTCAAGCTACTTACTTGGAAGGAGATGGCAGCCCTGGAAGCCTTAGGCTTTTCAAGCTTGGCCCTGGTTGGTTTCTCTCTCACTCACTCTACCAATAATTACTTGTTTTTATATTATTTATCTTGCATGTAGTGAATAGTAATCATTATTGTATAGCCGTGCAGAAGTATGTGAAAGAATCAACAGAGAAAATAGAGAAGGTTGAGGCTGGACGGTCAGTGACATATCTTGTTATTGAAGGAGACTTGAAAAACATGTACGATCCTTACAGGGTCACCTTCTCATTCATTCCAATGGAGGGAAAGGAAAAGGAGATGTGCATTGCTCAATGGAAAGCCGAGTTTCAGCCACGCACTCCGGCAACTCCTCCTCCGGACAAGGCCAGGGATGCCGCCCTTGGATTTCTCAAGTCCTTTGACAAGTTTCAGCTAAGCTACTAAAATAAATATATATATATAGTTTGTGTAATTAAAATATTAAGCTGTGTCTGTGTGTGCTTCTACTTTGTATTAATCTACCCACCTGAAACTGCATGTATCATGCATGATTACCCATTAAATACAGAATTCACGGTCTTGTAATAACGAGTTTTATCAACATCTAAATGCAAACACACTTCACTTGATCAGAAGAATGAAATAAGAATTTGACAAAATGAAGAATGAGAGAATATTAATAATTCACAGAATATATATTTAATACAAAACCACACCACCTATGGGTTGATACTTGATTGCAATATATAAAGGATTTTCATTGTAACTAAAGTTGTCAATGATCAATTTTAAGTCCATATAAACACTCAAATCTGAATCTAATATTATTTACACCTAACTAAAACCATTAGGTGATATATATATATATATATATATATATATATATATATATATATATACTGGCTGAATTTGAAGAGGTAAGTCCAACCAATTTTGTCAAAATTTAAACACAGTTGCTTGTCAATCAAGGCTTTTAAATAATGTTCGACATCATGTCGGCAAGTCTGTTACGAGGTTTCACTGCTGTTGCTGCCCGGAACTGTTCACAATCAGTTGATCCATTTTTGGTGAAGTTAGTAATGAGAAAATTCATCATCTGACTTACTTTGCCTTTGAATTCTCCCATGCTGCAATTATCAACTTCCCCAACTTCGGCTTTTCCATCTTTAACTACCACCGACCCTACCAATGCGCCATTCAAATATGCTTTGCAAGTTATCAGAATATCATGACAACGTTTGCGGAAATGATCAGCAACTAACTCTTCAAAGTGCTGCAACCAAACTCAATCAAAATTGTATCAGTCTTCCCTGAAATACTAAACTTTATAACCAACATCTGTAACAAAGTAGGGAATGCCTCAAAGAACACATTCGGACAACATTTCCGTAACTCAGCAAAGCCCTGCATTGCAAAAACTTCAGTAGATGCAGTTGTGGACTCTGAAACTTAAACTCGGGATGAGACTAAAGACAAGCCTACAACGTTACTAGCATTAGTAATAACTAGTTCGCTTGTTAATTTATTTCTGAATTATACCACAATTCAATACTTGATTGATTTAATGTCTATACTATTACGACAACCTTGAGGGGTCTGAACATACAAGTATTGAAATTTATATCAGATTTTCATTAGAGGTCCAGACTCAATCCTTACACTTAGCAGCAAGCCACTATTTTGTGCCGGGTTCAGCTTATAATAACCCTTATAACTTCAATTGAGTCTCGCCCAATAATAGAAACCAAACAAAGAAAAAGGAAGATTATCACATCAAACCATATCAATGTAAGAAAAAAAAAACCTCCATCCAAGGAGAGACGGAAGAATGTTGACAGAAATGAATTTGAATGATCAAACCTGTATGCAAGGAAAACAGAGTAGATTGAAAACTATATTGCAGACATGGTACCTTTGGTGGTCTTCTTAGGGTGTACATCATTGTCTTCAAGGATAAAATAAAAACTTCCTCATTGTATCTCCTGGACCTTTTCTCCCCAGCTTCCCCAACATATGTTGATTCATACCCAGGCTCATTAAAGAAAGGCTTTGCATTCAGAATCAGAGCTTGTATGGAGACTAAAACTTGTAGCATGGTCGATTTCTTGGAATCCCACATCTCAGTTGAATTACCAGTCCAGGTGCCTAAAAGGCTGAGGCAGACTTTCCCACATTCATACAAATTTGGATTTAATCGAAGGCCACCGGAATAGTAATACACCATCTGGAACAGGAATTGTCTGATTTTCATTATACACAATGAAAGATATATAATGTTGTAAGAGCACACTATCACATAATACATACCGGTGGTTTTTGTGGATACTGACTAGGGAAGAGACAATCAAAGACAAAAAGACCATCGTGGTAGGGTGTACCAGAAGGTCCAACCATAACAGCCCTCAGAAGTCCAATCCTTGATTCACAAACTCTGACATATATTGTGTCTGTCAAAGTAGAGACAAGGAGGGTCATGAAAAATTATAGTAATTTTTTTTCTTTTTGATGGAGAGGTGGGTAAAAAAACTAGTATTCAAGTATTTAATATGCATAATGTTACTATGAAAGAGACAATTTGGCCAAAAATGTTCATAAGCTCAATTATGCCTGCCACCAGCATGAACATTCTTTCTAATTTCTTTGGTCAAATTCAAGTGCGACTCAATTTAAACACAAAAGCTTGATCAGCAGAAGATGACCGGTTATCCTTTCCGCATCAGTAAATATCGTAGCAGCAATACCATGTTGCATCATCAAACAGATTAAAACTCACCAGGTAAGTTCTTTTCCAGAATTTTCCACTCATCCTGAATTTTCCTTGTCCACTCCTTGGATGGCTATCAAGAGAAAGAGTACAAACAGTAAATATTACATACCACATTTTACATCTCATACACAAGCACACAGAGAGTCCAAGACATCTTGAAATAATTTCTCACCTGGTTGTCCTCCAGAAAGCCACCATAGTGATGGTCCGAAAAATCATCAACAATGTCAAATTGCTTAAAACATAGAGATTTTGGCACGTCTCCCATTTCTTCATTTTCTCCTTTCCCACTAGAACATGACTCTTCGGGGACTGTTGAACTGCTCGAAGAAGCTAACTTGCTTTTGTTTTCTTCCAGATCAGAAGGAGTTGCCTTCCTTTTGCTTTCAGTCAGATCAGGGATAGTTGCCTTCCTCTTGCTTTCAGAAAGATCAGAAGCAGTAGAAGTGCTAGAAGCAGATGTCAGAGCAGAGTCGCTTAACCACGGGAAAGGAACTGAGGCCTCCACATCTGTAGGAAGATCCACATGATCGAATTTGGATTGCATGGCCAGATAATCATCTTCAGCATCGTCTTCATACAGGTAATTATCATTGTCATCATAATCAGAAACATCATCAACATAGTCATCACAGTCCTCATCATCGTTATCATCATCATGATGATATGATAGCTCAGAATTCGAACTATTAATATTGTTTAAAATAATTGATTCCGATGCAGAACTCTTCCCAGGATCACTGACTGGTGCAACCTGGAGAAAGAACAATTTTGAGACCAAATCATGGTTAACATTGAGCAAAAAGAATACATCATAAAGTATCCTACGATTATTTATCAACTCTGACTATATACCTCAATTTGGTTCTGCCATGTCTCTCCATCACATATTTTTGTCTTTCCCTTGATATCCTGGCCAACTTCCTCACCAGCGATCAAATATTCAGCTGAATCTTTGCCTCCTTCACAATCCATGACATCACAAAGAACAACCTAAACAAATGGATGACTGATATCAGAACGGTGTTATATCAATTACAAAGATTATAAAATAATCCCAAAAACCCAAAAACATTTTGCCTGCCAAAATAAAAAATGTACTCTGCATGCACGTGTTCAGTCAAGAGGTTTATAAAGAGCAAGTGTGCATGAGAGAGAAAGAGAGAGAGTTCTAAAAAAACGAAGTATTTATTGGTTATGAAACAGAGAACAGTGAACACTTTATTAAATGTGAATGGATTTTACAATGACAAATAAAAGGGTATTTTTATTTAAAAATAATAATAAATCATAATGCTATACATCTTATGAACATGCTTATAGTGGACAAGCTCACAAGCACTCAGTTTCCATTATTTCAAAGATTAAAAACAAAAAATTTGCAGTAAAATAAAGTACGAGATTCAATTCTGTTATTACTCAATTTGTGTTCAATTTATTAATAAGAATAAAAAAAACGAAAAACAAGCTGGATTTAGGAACCCAATTTTCTGTTTGGATACCGAGAAACTGGAGAACAATAAGGGAAAGCAGAAACGATATACCGGCCATCATTACTGATCTGATAAACGACTCAAGATTTTATTTTTTATTTTTTAAGTTTTCAAGCTGACTCTTTCCCTTTGTTTTCTCGTGGAATAATTAAACCAACATAACATAACATTTTCTCATCAAAAAATTTCCCAGCATCCAAACACAAAAAATAAACGAAAAACCACTCTCAACAACAGCAAACCAAAAAAAAAAATTAATAATCACGTCAATTTTGTGAGCACAGCTGGCAAATTCCAGTAAAACACCAAAAAGTATACAAGAAAGTAACAATTTACGATCAAATCTATCAGTCAAGTCACGATCGTTGACTCGCACAATTAAATTCAAACCTAATTAAACTGGACGCCGTAAAAATTTCATAATTCGCTTCAAAATTAACAACAGAAATAAATTAAAAAAAAAGGGAAAAAAATTAAAAAAATAATAATCATCTATTCACCGCAAGAGAAAATACCTCATTTTGACGGAGTTCATTGGCAATCGAAGTTTGATCCATAGCAAAAATCGACAGAATTCTAGTGAGAGAAAGGAAAAAGTTAGAGAGAGAAACCGTACGGTCTAATTTGAATGATTACAGTGATCATCCAAAAAAGTTGAGAATAATTTTTTAAAAAAAATTAAAGAAAAAAGAAGAAATCTTTGATGATCGATCGAAACCCGACCTATTCAAGAAATCTCCGATTCTCGTGAATTTGGAGAGACTTGAGAGAGAGAGAGAAAGAGAGAAAGAGAGAAAGTGCGAGTTTGTGAGTGACTACTTATTTAGAGAGAGTGAGTCCACTCGCGCGATGTTAGGTAGGTTCACTCACTACCGTACGCAGGAAGAGAGCTGCTGGGCTCTGATTTTATGCGGTCGGACAAACAATAATTCGATATATGTACAAGTTCTGGAACTTATTTTGGTGACGTGGTTTCGGGTGTAGGAGTTTTATTCTAGGGTTGCGTGTAGAGGAGTATTACTTAGTGGATGTGGCACTATGGCAGTTTCACTTAAATTGCTTGAGAGTTTTGGAAACTTTGGTTTCAGACTTGGCATGGCTTTTGTGGTTTTGTTTTTCTTCGTGATTGACGGCGGATCAGGGAGATCACGGCCGTCCATTTGTTGATTTTCCACAAGAATTTGTTTAAGATTTTATCATATTAAAAAAAATGATAAAGTAGTTTTTTTTTTTTTTTTTTTTTTTTTAAATTTAATCATTTTAATTTATTTTTTACATAACAACAATAATAATTTCAATAGTTATAATGGAAGAAGTTAAAGTTTGAATTTAATAATTTTAAAAATGAATTTAATAATTTCAAAAAAGAATTCACAAACCTAATACAAGTGAACAATTGAACATACATAATACATTAGACCAATTTCATAAGTAGAGACGAACAATTAAAATAACCAGTTAATTCTCTAATTTCATATGTAAGGACGAACAATAAAAACAATCAGTTAATTCGTCTTGTCTTGAATAAAATAAAATAAATAAATTTTAGTAAGTAATGAAAATATTTAACAAATGAATATAAAATAATAAAAACAAATTAATATACATTTTAATAAATAAATGTAATGATTATTATGGGACCCAAGGAAAATCTTGTTTGGTTAAGTCTACAATAAGCATAGTGATATAGTATACCCTTTCTCTACGGTGAAATTTTATGTCCAATCATGTTATCCATTTTATATTAAAAATGTAAAAATAAAATTTAAAATATCAAAATCATAAAAAATTAGATAATTTGATTAGACAGTCTCGCCACCTTCATTCACGGTTTTCTTTTCTCTTTCAGTTTCAAAGATGATATATTTATTTGGATGGGTCAAGATGTATAAATAGGTCATATCTGGCCCACATCCACATAGCCCTTATTTGATTACTATGTATCCTATGTATGATATTGATACTTTAGACTTTAAAATGAGAAATGTTAACTTCAATTTTACGGGACATGACTCAATACTTTACCATGTCTTTTCTAACATTTTATTTTATTTTATTTTATTTTAATAATAAAATGTTATTTTTTGAAAATTAAAAAAAAAAAAAAAAAAAAACTTCAATCTTCAAGTCATTCTTAGCTATTATAATCAATTAGGGTTTCAAGACAATGAAAAACAACTCAAACTTATCATCTCAATAATTTTTAAAAAAAAATTATTACAATTAATTTAGGGTTTATGGGAGAGTGATACGGTACGACTCAAACTCATAACTTCAATAATGCTAGTATGAGAGATATACTACTTATTTAACCTCATATCGTCTAAACTATTTTTATTTATTTATCTCAATATCTCTAATTAAAATAAACTTTAATATATAATTCAATCAAACCAAATTTGTAATCCTTAACATAAAGTCATGATATAAAAATTTTGTTTTATTTTCTTTGAAGTAGCCATGATATAAAATTTACAATTTTCAAATGGAAATTTGACAAAGAGCAAAGCAACACAAAACAGCTGAGCTGGCAAACTGAGTATATATCCAGTCATCCAGATCATACATTAAAAGTCAAAAACCTTGCAAAATCAATGGCGCCAACTTTACGCGCCAAATCTTCCCGCCACGCAGTCTCTCTATAAAAGCCATCTTCAAACCTAAACCATCAATCAGTCTCTGAAATCGCTTTTTATTTTTATTTGTCTCACAGCGCCTTCCATCTGTTTGTTAAAAATCTCCAGAGAAACCAGCGCTTGAAAAAATTGAAAAATTATCCAAATCAACCATGGTGGTACCTTTGGGACCAGGCAAGTTCTACGGTAGTAGCCTCCCGCGTCCTCGGATCTACACCGATATCAGGTACAATACGGAGCGGGTCGATCCACCTGTGTCCGTCATGGATCCGTTCCTCTCCTGGGCTAACGAGGCCCACTGGTCCATGGGAGGTCTCAATTACAAGCGCCTCCGCCTACAAGGTCGCATCGAGGGTTCCATCTCCAAGCTCCGGAAGGAGCACGAGAAGCTTCTCAAGACGCAGTCCAAACAAATCTCAAAGGATCCTGCATCGCTTAGTGCGGATCACAAGAAAAGGGGCTCGTCTACCTCGCCTCCTCCGGCGCCTGTGGCCGTTAAGCGGAGGAGGTTCCTGGCTTTGAGTGATGAAGAGGAAGAAGAAGAAGAGATCACAGCGAAAGGGAAGGTTGTGAGTTATAGGAGGAAGTTGGAAAGCGAGTTCGATAGAGTAGCTAACGAGGATCTGGTGGGAGTGAAGACCAGGAGCAGGAATTCGAAGGGACCGATCGAGACAGAGGAGTTGATTTCCGACAACAAGAAGAAGAAGAAGCAGGGCAAGATCGTCAAGAATGAGATTAGAACATCACCAAGACTAGCTAGGCGTGGATCAAAGTAGATATATTTGATCCATTATAGGCTTCTCTTTTATGTTAGCTTTTGTTTTGTTGATTGTAAAAATGAAAGTTGAAATGAGGTTTCTGTTAATGAAAAAGCAATTAAGCTTCTATGTTTCTGTGTTTACAATGTGTTTGTCAAAATGCATCACCGTTTAATGAAAGATGAACAACAGAAGTTGAGACTTGTATTGATGTTTATTTGGAGATTGAATCTCTGCAAAAGGAATTATAATTTATAATTATCGGCAAACTAGCAATACAACACTAATAGTATTTACCCATATCTAAAATCACTTGATCTCAACTATATAATTTGTATAGAATTGAAGAATAATGATACAGAATCACTCAACCCTGTATCTCTCCATTGATTAGTTTACTCAAACCATGAAAATGAAACCTCCAAAGAATTATATTTTGTGATTTTGCAATCAGACTCTCATTGTTTTTGTGAACAGAGTTGTTTAAGTTTTCCCTTCTCTTGAGTCATCCCATTGATTCTGGCCAACCTGCAAGACTCTTCTATTATCAACTTGTATGTTGATGTTCTTTCCCATGGTACAACTCCGAAATCATCGTTATACTCTTCCATTCCTCCCATGAAATATTGCCAAACTAAAGCGCCTGCTCCAGACTTGTTTCTCTTAGCGGATTTAGCGATGATATCTAGAATCGTTTTGTAAAACCTGTCTCTCTGGGATGGTTCGAAGTCCTCATTCAGATTAGACAATCCGAATTCAGTAAACATAACAGGCTTCCTCAGTTCCATGTCACCGTCTTCAATGTGTGAAAGCATCCACTTGGAGACAAATTTCAAGTTGTCTTCGAAATCTCGATCATGAAACCTACCAAAAATATAAGAATGAACTTAATATAGGTAATACGTTCAATTAAGAAATGATACAACCACCGATTCTAAAATATCGTCAATAATGAGTCAAGGGTGTATGCTTTGAAACTGAACTAGATGATATTGAATCAAAACACTACACATCATTTTGCAGGCTTAGAAGTGACATTTTATGCAAATTATATATCTTGCAAGCTTTACTGTTTTTAATCGACCGAAGCAATTGAAAGTAAGGTCAACAGAAACAAAAGGCTTACCAATGATCAGGGTAGATGTGAACAGAGGCAAAATCAATGTTTTCAGTCCCGGAGTTACGAATAAAATCGGATCCAAGGGCGGATGCCCACGCTTCTGGGTTCACTGTTAATCTCTTGGAGTTTTTAGGACCATAGAATCCTTCAAGTCCCACAGTTACAAGATGGTACTTGTCAATTGATTTCACATAAGCAGACATCTCATCTATCCAATCCTGCAGTTGCATGCCATACGATTAGTTCATACTCAGAAACCTAGTAATAAGAGAAGAACCTCTCTCCCTATCTCTAGTACAAACAATTAAAATGACACAGTAAAGAAAACCGAAAAAGAGCACAAACTAAGTTTCTAAAAGGTCTTTGTTGAAGTTAGGTTTCACCTCAAACAATTAACAATTTACAGGCTTCAATTTAAGTTCTCTAGAAATGACAAGACCGTGCAAACAAAAGTGCGTATAGCAAGCTAACAAACTGTTTGCTTTTATAGATTAAGAAGAGATCAGGCAACTCTTACAAGTTAGAACTGCTGGTTGTTCCAGCATTTTACCTCACTAAAATGAAATTTTATCAAGGAAAAAAAAAAGAGGATGGAGGGGATGCAAACTGCATAGAGGTTTGATCAAACGCGGATGGCCTAAATCTTCTATGGTTGACCGTGATAAGTAAATAAACACCTGTAGGAATTTAAAACTTACTTGAAGAGTGTCGCCAGAAGGATCAGACATGCAACGGGGTTCATTTATCAACTCCCAAGCAAAAATGGTCGGGTCATTCCGATATTCAATTCCAGTGATGGTGTTCTTTCTTGTGAGCACAGTCTGAAAAAATGGAAAATAATGAACTGAGTAAAATCATAGAGCATTTTCAGATTACATACACAACAATATTGTAACGATTCCTGCAAGTTAAGAAATAGTTTAATTGACCGAATAGACGGGCTCTACTGTAGACTGACATAGCAAATAAAATCGTTTAACATAGAGTTTCCCTCAATATTTGATATACATTAGAGCATAGAAGATATGCTCAAAGATAGAGATGCCCAATTTGTTCTGGGAGCATTGGGGGATGCAGTGTTGTTTATATCAAATCATGCACATATTCTACCCAGCTGTGCCACCAGTGAACAAAAATACATCCCCCATGACGCAGAACCAAAAAAATAAAAAGGAAAGTGGAAATAGACTAATATTACATCTGAAATAGTCATTATGTCTTTAAGCTGTCCCCTATCACCCCAACCATTTTCATTGCCAAATATAAGCATATGTTGATGCATGCATCTAGTTCTTCTTCTTCTTCTAGTTCCTTTTTCTATGTAATAATTCACGAGATTCAAGCAGGATTAGAAAATGTGAATGCTTACTGATTTTCAAGATTTTCTGCATTGCTTTTAAAGTTTCACGTTATTCCCTGAACCAACATTTCCTAAATCCTGAATATGACACCATGCCAAACAAAATGTACAAGAGTAAACTATCAATTTTGTATATATCATCCCAATTATGATCTGGAATGTTTTACAAGGCCATCGATTAAGCTTCATCAAGAACATACAATAATTTACCATCCTTTTGTCCCAAAAATACATCTTAAGGCTTACATAAGGAAGTCATTCCAAGCAGTTTCCACTTACCTACCCTATTCTTTTTGCAATCCTGATGATCTCAACTGTAAATCTCAGTATTGATCACAATAATGGTAGAACCTATAAGATTTTCTACTTTTCATGATCATGACATTTTTTGCCATTGCTCTTTCTCATTTTAACTTCAAAACTACAATTCACAGTTTATTGCCAACAATTCAAAATACTTTGTTAATCAGGTTAAATTGGGGAATGCTATTGAACTCTACAATATTATAAGTTGGGAAACTTGTCAAATGTCCTGGGCAGGGGGGGCCAAGAAAATTTGAACCCTATAGAGTCTTACTACTCAATCACCCTAGGAGTTCATAAAGAAACAATTAATTGATAAGGTCCCACTATAGCTAGACTTGAGTAAACCATGGCCTATAGAATTATGATCTCTCAACGATCACATCTCTAACACCTGTCCTCCTTTCTTGCATGTCTATCAAGGTTTTTCCTCACTTGCATGGTGTAACATCAGCATAAGAACCTAGGTGTAAGCTGAATAATCTAGAAATGCCTCTATATATTATATATATAAGTTGCATGATGCATCGTTATCTAGTCACAAAAAACAAAAACAAAAAAAATCTTGAGAATTAAATGGCTAGATACCACGACATGATTCTTGAAATATTTGCGGATGGACGGATCAAAGAAGAAGGAATCATTGGAGGCGCTCAAACCAACTCCTTCTTGCCAAGCCCACTTGACATATTGAGTCTTCCCACCATATGCTTGCAAGTTATTTACTAAGCTGAGCAGCAATCTGACTCCATGTTGTCTTGCTTCAGCAATGGCATAATCCAAAGCCTGCAACACTATTAGTTGTTATAAACAAACAAAACACACGAAAACAGTAATGCCAGAATCATACTAATCAATAAGAAATTTTGACGTTGTAAAATCATTACAGTACTCTTTATCAGTAATAGTGTTAACAGCTTGAAGAATACCAGCCTTTGAATGTAAATGGTCATAGGAGTTCTTGATAAATTACTGAGAATTTACCCTCATATGGTAATTCATTTTATAATCACTTACAATTTTCCGAATAGTCTCTTGACGTACTAGGAAAAAACTAATTCAATTTGGAACCAACATTTATGTAAAAACAGAGGTGGCATTTAAGATTTTTGTTAAAAATTTCATTTGAGTGTTACAGATCAACCTCTTCTTTTACATAGCCTAGTCATATTGCCCATATCTCACTAATTAAATGTTTGTCCTATACCCAGTACCCACCGACACAATAAATATCATTTCCATCAATCTACATACATTCCTCCTAAAACCCCATAAATTACAAGTAATTCTAGCAACAAACATGAAAAATTAGATACCTAACAAACACAAAAAAAAAAACCCCCCACAACAACACAAAGGCTGAGTTCATATCAAAAACAGAAATCCTAAATCTTCTAAGTATTGACAAAATTTAAGACATTAACAGGAAAAAAAACTGATAAATGGGAAATTATGTACCTTGAAGACTCGCTCATCGTATTGGCCAGGAGAAATCTGGAGAGCATTGTAGTCTCCATCATTAAAGGCCCAGGTACGACAAACTGTTAAACCCATCTTTGCACCAGCTTGAAGCATTGCCCCAACCCTTGGTCTGCTATAATCATGAACAGCATGATCCATTAACCAGTAAGAATTCCATCCATTGACATACCAGACCTTGTTATTTACCATGAACTGGGTTCCATTTCTGGTCACAAAGGGCAGGTCTGGTTCTTTGTGATAATTGACCCTCAAGTCACCAAAAGACATATAAATGAAAACAATAAATGAAGCGAACCCTAGAATCGGATAAAGCAACCCATTTCCAGCCACCATTTTTCTATTAAAGGTATATATATATATAGACAGAGAACAACAGCAACAACAAAGAAAAACCAATTGCACAAAAAATGTGATTTTTCAACACCCTTTTGGCTCTATATCAATCAACTCAGAAATCAAGGATGCCAAGATGAGATTTTGATGCCGTACACCCAGATGTGGTCTATAGATTCTCCAAACCGACAAAAATTTTAGGAATTCCCAGATCTCTCTCTAAAGGGTACCTCAAAAAAAAAACCCAAAACTCCAAAAAATAAAAATAAAAATCCTCAATGGGCCTTCAAATCAACATATACAAGAGGGTGACTGAAGGAGAAAAAAAAGGGGAGATTTTTAAGCTGTTAAATATTAAAGTTTTCAGCTTTGGAGGTTTTTTTGATAAAACAAAAGAGGGGTCTTTGAAGGAAATAAGAGGGGGCTCTCAATACAATATATGAGAAAGAAAAAAGAAAGGAAAATTTAATAAAACACACCTAACATGTCTCCCATGAAAACAGTCAAAAACCAGGAGGTGAAGATGGTGTGGGTTGTGTGTGGTGGAATGTTGGTGTCACCCCAGTTGGTTCAATCAGATCTGTGCACCTGATTTTCTACGATTTACTTGACTTTTAATATTTCTACTCAACTGAACCAGTCTATCCAACACTATGGCCCATATGTGGTGTCACTACCGTATTTAACCAAAAACAAAAATAGAAAAAAGAAAATGGAAAACAGAAGAAAATGAAAAATCTCTGACCCCATGTGTTCTTTAACTGGTAAGGATTCTCTGTGCTTTTCATCATAAATAAAAGAGAATGCAATCAATCTGTGCTAACTATTAATTATAAAAGACAAGACTGTCAAGACTCACTTGGAAAAGTTTTTGCCATGTGTGAGAGCCATACGTTACAAGACTGTCTAGACACAAACTTTATTGTAGTGTTTTTTTCTTTCTTTCTCTTTACTTTTTCACTTTTGGTAATCTCTTCACTGATTGGCTTTCCTGACCATATTAGCATATAAAAGTGAGTGTGATTTCAATCTTCATGAGCAAATGTCATGGTAGCTGCCCTGTTAACTTGTGTTGTAAGGGCATCATTTCCTTATTGAGCACGTGAAAGTCATAAATTTGGTTGTTATATTTATATTTACTTTTTTGAACAATTACGATATTTTATGATCAGGGAGGGTATGATTCGAACCCACAACCATTTAGATTTAGGTGCAAGAGGTTTATCGATTACTATTGAGTCAACCTCATTTTGTTGGTTCTTGCATCATATTAATAAAAGGGTTAGACTAAATGTTTGTTTGATTGAGTTTCCTACCGTCTCGAAAGGTCTACAAATGTCTATTTGAGATTTTTTTAGAGTTATTTGGTTGATCTTTTGAGATTGTCTATTTTAAATTGAGTAGAGGTTAGTAGAGTTTAAACCTCTATCAGACAAAAGCTCATAGAGAGGTGTTTCTCCAATAATATATATATATATTTTGAGCAAATTGCAGCCAACCTCCCTGAGGTTTGACATTTGACAACAAAAAACAACTTTATCATTAATTGACAATAACCTACCCTACCGTTAGTCAAAGCCAGTCAAGTTTAACCATTGACCGGATTTGACCACTATAAATACCTAAATGCCCATGAATAAAAAAAAAAAATGATTTTAAAAATATATAAATATATGAAAATAAATTAGGATCTCCATTGTAAAATAATCGAAAATTACAAATTAAAAAAAAAAAAAAAAAAAACGTGGAGACATAGGTCGTATCTCTTTATTTTTCTTCAAATTCTAAATTCTAAAAAATTAATAATCTAGATCATCAAAATCCAATCCAACATCATTTTCTTCAAATAATTTCTTCTTCTTCCATATGGATTCCCAGATTTTTCTTCATATTCAAGTTTTTTAGATTTTTCAAAACTAAAAAAAAAAAAAAAAAAAAAAAAACCCTTGGCTCGTCTAAATCTAATCTAACAACATTTTCTTCTTCCATTGATGTATTTCAAGAATTTTCTTCAGTTAGATTTTTCAAAAAAATAAAAAATGTGGCCAAGATAAATGGTGAAGATTTAAAGCTTTTAAATCTATTTTTTTAATAAATAAAAAGGCTTGAAAGGATGAAAATACCCTTATCTCTGTTAAGTTTGACTAACTTTGACTAACGGCAGGGGAGATCATTGTCAATTAAGCATAAAGTTGTTTCTAATTGTCAAAGATAAAACCTCAGGGAGGTTGACTGCAATTTGCTCATATATTTTTTTAAGTCTACCAACCAAACAACTACTTCAAAAACTCTATTTCTAATAGATCTACTATAAGTAGATCTTTTAACAACATAGGTTTTTCAAAAGCCTAACCAACCAAACAAGCTCTAAAACAACTTAAATCTGTGACTTCAATATCTCAACCACTCATGTGGTTATGATACAAGAGTTATAAATGCATTCAAATCTCAACCATTGAATTAAGAGCACATGAGTCGTTTAGATGTTGAAGTCAAAATGTTAAGTCATAATTTTAAATTGATTTAGTTTGATCCATAATAAAACATTGCAATACACGGTAAATATTTATAAAATAATAAATAAATAAAACAGTAAATAATAGTATTAAACACCGATAATAATTGAATGTATTCATTTACAACAATTTTGCTAAGTTATAAAACAGTGGTAAGTCTCTAACAACCTGTAAATCTGTAATACTCTCAAATTTGTTTATATAAATAATAATAATAATTTTTTTGATGTTGATGTGAAAAATTATATTGAAAAATACTTACAAAGTATGATAGAATATATTTACTATTAGTATATTTACCAACCTTTATAATTTAATGAGGTTAGATGAGATTTTATTCAAAAGAAAGGTATTAGGTTAGATCTTGCAGAATTTTCCTATCTAACTTTTTAAACATTTGGGAAATTAATAAAAATTGTTGTTAGGGGATTAGAAATAGAGAAAAATAAAAAAGAACCATTCAACAATTAGAATTACATGTTGCTTGAAGCTAATTATTACAAAATAGCAACCAAATGATAATTAAGGCCAACAAATTTATATATCATAGAATGGTTAGAACTTTATTGCATGAACATGAATCAATTGTATTATGCATGCAAAGGTAAATAATAATAATTTAATAAAATTAAAGGGTTATTGCAAATTATTAGAGAGACAACCAAAATAATAATAATTAGAGAGACTACTATCATTTCCATAATTTCCTTGTCAGCGAGAAGCCCACCAAGAGGGTTTTCCATGCGAATAATATCTGAGTTGGAACAAGATACCGTATACGATAAATGAGTGTTTCTCTGGTGAGGACCTTGAAAAAAAATATCATAATCTTTGTTTTATAAATTAGTATGTAACATTACAGATGTTTAGTTTTGTTACATAATTGAATCCAACAATTGAGAATGCAAAGGTTTAAAATTTTGTTAAAATCTGAAAATGTTAACCTGAGAATTTACATAAATGCTAGCTTATGTTTATGAATGAACAAGTCACGTTCTCCATTGACCAAGGGAGAACAATAAGAGAAAGAAATCAAGAATAATTAATTCTTCTACCCTCCTCCATCTCTATCATCTCCTTTTCATAATTATCAATAGAAGCATCATCATCATCATAATCATATCATTAAATTTATTATATATTTTATATTTATTTATCAGGGCGTGTTAGTAAATGAAACAAATTAAACAATGATGCTTAGCTTTTGATTGTGGCATAATATCAACGTTGATTTCTTTGTTTAATAATAAGTTTTTATTATAAACAATTGGGCCATTAATTATAGAATGTGACTCGGCACCCTCTCTTTGTTACTCCATTTGTCACTCATATGTTACATTCTTTCATTTAAATTTAACATTTTCATTTAGTGTTCCAATAGTTTTAATATATAAAAAAAAAAAAAATTAAAAAAAATGTTCAACTTCATGTACATGATTACATTCTATAATCATGATATCATGAATTACAACACAAAAAGGCTTAGAATAAAGTTATTAATTATTAAACTTGTTTATATATGATTAACCATTCAGTACTGAAAATTAATATTTATGAATAATTATAATCATAAACTGTTTAGGTCTCTAAATGATGGATGATCACCTTAGACTTAGCTAGTCATGTGCATTCCAACTTGAAATTTTTAATTAATCGGCAGCTAATTAATTAACCACACACTTTTAGAGCATCCATCTTCTATTAAATAAAAGTATTTCTTACAAAAAATATATATATTTTAACTATGAGAATAAATTCGAGTACAAGTGTGAGATTTGAGAAGTATATCATCGAATCAACCTCATATTGTCTCTTACAAACTACTCTTCGTTGTGCATGACTTGAATATATTTGATAATAGGTACCTATTGTGACATTTAAAATAATAATAATAATAAACTATATACTGACATGTCTTAATTTTATAAGAGTTTTAAAATTAAGTGGAAATAGGGAGAAATAACACTTTTTTTTATAACTTAAGTTTAAATGGTACCATTACTCATTTTATATTGTTTTTAACTTTTGTTTTATAACTTTAACTTTTCTCTATCCCTTTACTTTCTTCAACTTGTTTGAAACGAAATCTCTCTGATAACACTTCTCTTCAACTTCTTAAACTCCTGGCTGTTGAAAATGATTATGAGGCTTATTTCCATAAGTTTAAGACTTATTTTGTATTTCCTAGACTTATTTAGATATTTTCGAGACTTATTTAGATATTTATGAGACTTATTTTGTATTTTCGAGACTTATTTGGGTATTTCTGAGACTTATTTTGTATTTTTAAAACTTATTTTGTAATTTCTGAGACTTATTAGGTATTTTTATAAATTCTAAGACTTATTGGATAAAATATAAAATTTCAAAAAACATTTTCATCTGCTTCATCTTCGACCTTCAACGGATGTCAAACAACTTCGATGACCTTCATTGGAGATCTAAATGGAGGTCGAATAGAAAAGTAAAAAAATAAATAAAAGATCAAATCTCTGAACTGGGGGAGGCATTTTTGGGAAGAACTCATTTTAGGTATGCATGTGATGGGGTATGAATATGGTGTCCTTTTCTTTCAAAGACAGAAAGATAATCCATAATTCAATATATATATATATATATATATATATATTTGTTTCTTTGTTTTTGTATATATACATGCCTTGTTTGCTCATTGGACAAGTTTCGTAATCTCATCAAATTAAAAAAGCAACAATAATTCTCGTTCATTTTCTCTCCGTTCATGATCATGCATGATCATCGTTATCAACTTATCATCATATATGGATGTTGTAACTATGCCAAGTCTCAAGGTAGGTAAACAAAATTTATATTTAAAAAAAAAAAAAAAAAAAAAAGAGTAACAATTCTTCAAGAAGAAAAAAATTAACAAAAATGAAATTCATTATTTTTGGTCCCTTTTGTATATTAGGGGTCCTTAATTTGGTGTCACTATGATAGGATAGAGAAATGTACCCAATACAATATCTTCATCAATTAGAGACAAATCAAATATGGGGCCAAAAATTAAATAGCACTTTTTGGGGGAGGGCTTGTGCAAATAGCACCACTTTAATAAGTCATGTTTAAATAGCATCAAAGTAAGTGATGAGACCAAAATACCCCCACTTACTCTTTTCCTTTTTATTTTTTTTCTCGAAAATTCGAGACTTTTTTATGCGTTTTCGAGACTTATTCATGTGTTTTCGAGACTTATTCATGCGTTTTCGAGACTTAATTCAAGTTTGTTCGGGACTTATTCTGTTCGACCTCCATCAATGGTGAACAGTGACGATCCGACGACGGCGCCGGTTGACTCCGGAGATAGTTGGATCTGGAAGAACGAATGACGCCGAGTTCGTTGGCGCCATCGGTTTCGTCAGATTCGCGACGGATCGTCATAGATCGGACGATGAAGATTTGCGACGGTTTGGGTTTGGCTTCGTTTCTCTCTCTACACAGCTCGAAAATGAAAACGAACACTTCGGTTACAATTATTGGCACTCGAGGAACGTTTTCCCGGTGGTTTTGCCGGTCAACTCGCCGGTCGGCGGTGGCACCTCCATTGCAGCTCCATCAATGGAGGTTTTGGAAAAAGGAAGAAGAAGGTGAGGACACACAAGAGAAAAGAAAAGAAGTTGGGGGGTATTTTTGTCCAAATTCCATTTTTGGTGCTATTAAAACAAGAGTTATTAAAGTTTGATATTTGTACAATTCAAAATTAAAAAAATGCTATATACTCCTATTTCCTCAATCGGAATATTATATATTATACTTAATTAGTCTTAAGTCTTAACAACTGAATTATTTAAACTGTCTTTTATTATAATAAATGAGTGTAGAGTCAAACAAAAAAAAATAGAAAGTTCACGTATATATATATATATATAGGGTGGTGGATGCTACTCACAACTCACTGGGTCCATTAATATATTCTCCATTATCATCACATTCTCTGCCAATTAATTAAATTTTATTGATACATGGATAGCTTAATTTAGCTTAGCAATAATAATTAATTCTTTTGTTCATGAGGACAACAAAAGTTGAAATATCTCCTTCATGTCCTTTAATATTTTATGTTTTTTCAATTATATTTATATACCAATTAATAGTTGTAAAGGAAAATTGAACGGTTCGAATGTGTGTTATCGAAGATTCTTGAATGCTTAAGTTTTGGTTTTTCTTGTTGTTAGTCAAAGAATTTTTTATCAGTTGAAAATGAGATACCAAAAGGAGAAGATTTGCTGTCACTGTTTCGACTTACCTCTTTGAGAAGAAGATATTGACTGGTTTTTACAACCATAGTTTGCGTGAATATATATATATATTTTTTGTTAGATATAATTGTAAATCTTAGCATTAATTATTCAAACTAACTTGAAAAAGTAGTTGTGGAAATATAGAAAACGTTTACATATCCACATGAAAAAAAAAATCTCACCTAATTGTAAATGGCTAGAGTTGTGGCATGTATGCTATCGTATCAAAAACATCATATAATTGAGAATGTAGTACGTGGTTCTTAGTCATGTTTCTCTTGTTGGACTTTTGAATGAAATTCAAGAGTCACCACTTGGGACCGTGACCTGTGACTCTGTGAGCTGTATGTTGCGCTTCTTCATAACGAGATAAAAACAAAAGTTTTCGTTTTGTATATCGTGACGAACATCGTGAGTGACAAAACGAAAGAGATAGGATCTTTAATCCACAAGAGAATTTTGCTTCAAATGAACAATACGACGTTTTATCAATGATAATTAAAAGTTATTAATAACTATTATGTCTTTTACTTAAATGGAAAAAAACAATTCCGACTCTTTTTAGATTTATAATTCCTAATTAAAACAGAAAACTATATATATATCATAGACAAACTTATAAAACGATAATTAAAAGTTAGTGGAATTGGTGAGAAATGTCACCTTTTTAAACTGATTTGGTGACAATGTCACTGCTTTAATAAGTTAAGTTTAAAAGGCACCTATTATGGTGAACAGACAAAAATACCCTTACTTTACACATTCTTTTCTTACTTTGAAGTTTTCTGAGATTTAAAACAGACCTCCAATGGATAATTAGTTTTGTGGCTCTACACAAACGCATTCGGGGGTCGAGCTCCCCGCTGAGCTCGCGGTGGTCGAGCTGCCCGGTCAGCTCGTGGGGGTGTGGAGATTTTTTTTGGTTTTGAATCTTCCATTGAAAAGGCTCGAAATGAAGTGTTCGAGCCTTTTCATACACCAATCGTGCCTTTTCATTAGTGTATGAAAAGGCTCGAACACTTAATGAAAAGGCACGATTACTGTACCATCGTGCCTTTTCATACACCAATCGTGCCTTTTCATGTATAAAAAGACACGATTACTGTACAAAAAGGCACGATTACTGTACAAAAAGGCTGGAAACTTTGTTCAAAAAGGCTCGAAATATTTTTTAATTTTTTCAATCGAGCCTTTTGGAAAAGTTATCGAGCCTTTTAGAAAGGTTATCGAGCCTTTTAGAAAGGTTATCGAGCCTTTTAGAAAGGTTATCGAGCCTTTTGGAAAAGTTATCGAGCCTTTTAGAAAAGTTATCGAGCCTTTTAGAAAGGTTATCGAGCCTTTTGGAAAAGTTATCGAGACTTTTCTAAAAAGGCTCGATAACCTTTCTAAAAGGCTCGATAACAATTCCAAAAGGCTCGATAACAACTTCAAAAGGCACGATGACAGTGTAAAAAGGCACGAAAATATTTCAAAAAGGCACGAAATCATTTCGAGCCTTTTCCGAACTTTTTTCGAACCTTTTTCGAGCCTTTTGGTGAAGAAGGTTACTGTGGGGGGCAATTTTGTCCGTTCACCATAAATGGTGCCTTTTAAACTTAAGTTAGTAAGTTGGTGCCTGTTCCCAAAAAAGAGCCTCAAATAGTGCTATTTAATTTTTTAACCCGTTATTAATAACTATTATGTCTTTTACTTAAATGGAAAAAAACAATTCCGACTCTTTTTAGATTTATAATTCCTAATTAAAACAGAAAACTATATATATATCATAGACAAACTTAAATAAACAAACCTTGCTGATGAAGATAAAGAAAGTGTCTTACGTCAGTGAAATTATACTGTCTCATCGTCGTGAATTGCGATAGAAAGTTTATGTCCATAAAGCACGATGAGCAACGAGACAAGTACGTCGCGTAGGCTCATCACGAAATAACCAAAAATCGCATAGGCTCATCTCGGAATAATCAGAAGTCACGTCCGCTCATCCCGGAACAACCCATAAGTTGTGTCTTTTCACTCTAAAGTTGTATTTTTCATCAAATAGACACAATTCTACCAAATACTCAAATAATCGTGTCTTTATTTTGACAAAAGTAAATGTTCGAATCTTACCATACATATTTTGGGTTTTGCTATCTTACTGTTAACTGCAAGATTACCGGGTAATTATGTGAGAGATAATTGGTTGCTTTTTGTTTTAATTCTTTTTTTAAAAAATTTTTAAATCCTTAATTTTATACACCTTTAGATTGAAATCTAAAGAATCCAGTAACCTAGCCAAACCCACTGGTACATATGAAAAATTTCTCTCTCCCAGTTATGGAAGTAAATATCTAGATTACATATGCCAACCAGCCAAAAGTATGCATAAGCTTTCAAAAAATGAAATAAAAATTCTTATTTTTGCGAGTGTGGGTCCGAGGCTGAGATCTAGCTTGCCGACAGCTCTCTAAACTTGAGGCACTGATGCCGCTTGTTGGCTTTACTCGTTTTGACTACGTTCACTCACACATTCAATAGTATACATTAAATTCAAAGTATATACTCTCTCCAAGATGCGGCAGTTATCTCCCGTTATCGGAATAGATTTTCTGACTACACATGCATTATTTGATCTCGATAGATCCTGACAGTTTTATTATAATAGTTCTTGTAACACTTAATTTTTTTTTTTTTTTATGAAATGGATTACACGTTTGTTCACGAAACACAAATCCATAATAAATCTTGATTAGGAAGATCAATTGAAGAATGAAAAAAGTGCTTTTTAAAATATCACTTACTGGCTTGGCCTAACTAGTCATAATTCTTTCTTCTTTTGTTGACCTAATTAACTATGTAATTATATGCTTCTCTCTTCAGTCTTCACTACGTTAATTTAGTAGCTTAGATACCAACTACCAAGTGTCCCACCGCACCACATCCAAATCAAAATGATTTAACGGTAATTAACCCGGTCCGGTCAAATTTCTAATCCGATTATATTTTTTAATCATTTGAAATAAATTAAACAACAAAGGTCAAAAAGGCATTTTAATATGATACGGCATTTGAGATATAAATGCTGTGTATATACTGTATAATTATTTTTTATTTTTTATTCTAGATGTTTAAGAGGCACCGACAGTGGGCAGGAGCCACAGATTAAGGCCTCCATTTTTCAGTTAATTAACAAACAAATATTCTCTTAGTCACATAACGGGAATTTTTGCATGCATTATTGCTTGCTTTTAGTAATTCTAATTTCCAGCTAATGATGATTGATTTATCTTAATTGGTGTCCGCATTAAATGTTTCCAGTAACAAGTGATGTGATTCATGTGAATGAAATGAGAAGAAATAAAGGAAAAACATGACCTTTTTGGAAAATCCAATTTTGATTTGATGTATTATGTATCTTTGGAGCAAAAAAAAAAGGAAACAAAATTATAATGTTGTTTATCGTGACTCAGGATTGTGATTAGTCGATTAACGGAATATTATGAATGATTCTCAACTTTTTTTAAAAAAAAAGTTACGAATGAAGCTATCACGATTATGATTAAGATCGACTGTATATCTTCGATCATTCAGATAAATAAAAGACGTCGTGATCATTCACAGTCACATTACCATGGAAAAAAGATGCAAACATATTCGATTAGAAAAAGGTTACACAAGCACTTTTCTTTAATGATACGAGCACGATTTGATAACTGAAAATAAAATATTGGTTTGCTTCGAGAGAAACCAGAACTTCCTAAAATATTAGAAATATTAACACATATTTGATAGATTTTAACTCATACGTTCATTCATTGATAGCAAGTCCTTTTTATATAACAGTAGAGATTAAATAGGATAAGAGTCTTATTAGCTAACAATTTATTCAAATTTAAACTAAAAACAAACTATTTTAATTTTCTTAAAAACGTGATCATAACATTTTTCTTTTAATATTCTAAAACAAGGTTATATATATATATATAGTTCAAACTATATGTATATGTATATGGTTTGTTGGCAGATCAAAGCAAGGAATAAAGGTGCTTGGTTGCAGTATCTGCAGAGAAAGGTATGAAAAAAAGTAAAGATGGTGATTGGCTGATTGCTTGTGAGTTCAAAAATGAACCTATAATATATATATATAGGTCCCATATATATATACACCAAGCTTTAAGCCTCATCAACCATATTTGGTAATATTGGAATTGAAGAGAGGATTGTCGATCGACTTGATGGATGCTGTAGGCTGTGATGTGAGGGGTAAAGTGGTAAACTAGTGGACCATCCTAATCTTATCAAACTAGTTGAGCACGATTGTTTATATTGGGTTGGTCTCATCACTCTGTTTTCGTCTTCAATTACTAACAGGCCCAAAACAAATAATGGTGTTTCTCCTTTCTATCCTTCAATGAAATTTGCTTATAATATACAAATGATAACCTCCCTTCCCACAGTTGTGGTGGGGAGTTCGATTTTTCTATCTGATATTATGAGAGTAGATATATATATCCGGACTGTACATATAGTACTTGATCTCGATAAGTCTTTACTCTTGATCCTTTCGGTGTCAAATAGGGAAGCATATGATTTATACTATAAATTATGGTTTGCATGGGAATCATATATTCATGTGAAGGATTTTAAATATCTTGTGAATAAATCAATACTAGCTAGATCAACAAAGTTCATATAAGGAAACTATGGCTTCCATATTAAGCCTCTCAATAGGGCAAAAGGCCAAAAACGCATTTTGTATTTGAAATCCTTTTTAAATTTCGAAACCCCTCTCACCTAAAATAATTAGAAACACTTGATGAAAAAACATTCATTAAATTATTATTTTTTAGATATATTTTCAAAAAATGATAATTAAACATTAAAATAAAAAATAAAAAAATTTACCTAATTAGAACCTAAATTTTTGGAAAGAATGTTTCAAATTTCATAGACAGAGGCTCTTAGATTTTACTCAAAATCTCACTTTTTTCCTTTTTAATCCAATACCGGTTCAAGAATCCGTTAAAATCAATTGACATAAACTCTCTTATCCGAATATCTACTCCTACAAACCGAGACAATACTATCTTTTGTGTCCACATCATAGGAAGATATTTTGGCAAGTAATGCATTACAAAGTCCAAAACTCATAATCCACATAATATTACAAGTTCTATTAAAATTAAAGAGCTTTCAAACATTAAGACAGAAATCTCAAAATCTTATGTGTCACAAAATATGTTTACTTTCTGAACTTGTTAAATCTCATTAAATAATTATTAACAAAGTACACCAGAAAACTAAAAATAAACAAAATGATCAGTAGATAATGTTACAGAGTTCCTTTTTTTATATAATGAACTTTCCCAATTCTAATTCCTAATCTTTAAAAACCAAGAACCCTAAAACAAAAATTACAGGATTTGATCTTTATGTATGGGGTTAACTTTCCCAAAAATCTCATTTCAACCCACAAAAATTCCACAACCCCATCTCTAAAAACCCCCAAAATCAACAAACAAAAACCAAAATTTGATCACTCAACATCACCAGAATTCCTTTTGACCAGTGCAAAGTAGCCCAAAACAGCACAAACAGCAGCCACAACATTGCCTTCCTTCAACAGAATCTTGAACACAAACCCAACAATCTCTCTAGTGATTTTCCTGCCTTCAATAACCAAAGTGGTTCTTGGCTTCCCAAAGAAAGCAAGTAGAACAACAACAGTGATCCATATAACCAAAGTAGCCGGCACCGCCACAGCCAACGCCGCAACCATCGATAACACCCCACAAACCGCCCCAAGAAGAACAGATGCATACAGAGCAGGCCACCCAGAAGATGGAGAAGAGGGTTGGGATTGTAATTTGTACCAGGAAAGTATTGATTCAATGGAATTCCAAGAGGAAGACAAGAGAACAGCATAAACTAGCACAAAGAGACATACCCAAGTTCTTCTTTTGCTCATGATTCTTAAAAACAACCTGTACGAGGTTGAGGTTGAGGTTGAGGTTGTTGTTGGTGGTGGTGGTGAAGTGGGTGTTGTTGGTTCTTGTTCTTGTTGTTCCATGTTGTTGTGTTTTGCCTGCTATTGAAAGAACTTGACTTTTTGATCGAATCGACCTCTCTCGGTGTTGCAATTTAATGGTTTCTGGGTTTTGGTCTATTTTGGTGATTTTTGGGGCACTTCCCTGTCTGAGTTTCTGAGATCAGATGATGAAAAAAAGAGTAGATATTACAAAAGATTGGGTCGCCAACTGGGGAGATGGGGAATTTCACGCGCAATAAATGGCTCATGAAACCAACCCTACACTTGTTGTCACCTGATTGGGAAGTGTGTCTCCACGCGCTAGATAGGAGAGTGATGCACTGATGAGGTTTTCACTTTTCATCACAGTGTTTTGTAGTAGTAACTAGTAGGCTTGTGTAGATGCCCAAGAAAATCCAGGTGTTTGTGGAGAATGACAGTTGGGTTTGTAAAAAGACTTTGATTTGATGGGCTTTTTACAGGCTTCCAGCTTTGAATTGAAATATGAAGAACTTCCTTGATGGGGTTGCCTACCAAACTCAAACTATATATATAACTTTACAACTTCACAGAATCATCTCAGTTTCTTTTGACAGGGAATCATTTTTGCCTTTACCTGTCTTGTATTATTCTTGCTTACTATGTAAAACAAGAAAGAAAAGAAAAGAAAAGAAAAGAAAAGAAAAGAAAAGTGGAAGTACTATGGATCATGAAGAGTACTGCAAATCTTGTCACTCCTGGAATCACTTTGATAGATCTAGTTGTAGAGGTTTCAATGTGATGATGTATCTGGATTCTGGGTTGTGTCCTCTTGGCTGTGGGGATTAAATTATCTAAACACTGATCAATCAACAAATGATGCTACTATCATTATATGATTAGTCATCACACCCATCTAAAATGTCTTCATTTTAGCTAATATACTCAATTATATACACATGATTCTTTAGTGCCTGTAATTAAATATCAAAACCAATCTTATAATCAAATAGATAATATTAAAATAGAAAATGCTTAGCAAATGTATACAAATCTGATTCTAAGAATCATGCATTAATCAATTCCTGTAGTGCCTAAACATGAATTACTAATATAAGAGGTCCACTAACTATAGATTTATAGCAAGTTGAGTTCTATGAATCATGTATAGTTGTTTGGTATCCATCTATTAACAATATCAATATAATACACTGAAATCAAAATCACAAAATTCATTCAACCCAACAAAGTAAAAGACTTTTAATACTAGTTGAATCCAGGTAAATTTCAAAAGCATAAGAAAGTTGTTAATTGTCGACAAGCTGCTTTATGAAGCCACCCAAGTTCAATTTATCTGTATTAGAATATGTCTACTTTTAAACAAGCATAAGCAAAAATATATTAAAGTGAAAGAATTTGAAAGCAGAATTGAATACTTTGTAGAAGTGCATGATGATGTCTAAATATTAAAAGCACAAATTTGGTGCTTTTGCAACACAATTGACTATATCAAAAAGGATCTAAGCACTTGCAACACAGTGTCCTCATGATCTATGGAGACTTCATTAGCAATTCGAACAGGAAAAGAACAGAGGAACAAGGTATATGAATGATTTAAGAATCGAAACAAATTTTTATTTTACTAAGAAAACGTAAAGTAAGACAGTTATCGGATTACCTCGTTTGGTGCTTCAGTTGTTTCAAAGATGCACACTCTATGCTTTAATTGATCCTGAAAAGACAAGTATAGATTATTTTAAATAGAGTTGAAAGGAGAATGATACACAGAATGATTTCAATCACAACAGATATTGTTGTTACTCATACAATATCTCAAATTTCCAGATGCTTCCAAAGTCTTGAATTGGCTAGAACTAAAAAGTTATTCTTAACTTGCAGTAGAAGATTTAAAGATACCAAGGACAAATTTGGTACGATATCACAATCTGCCAAGGTTTCTTCGAATCAAAAGTTTCACGTAATTCTAATACCGAATCAAAACATGTGTACAAGCATGCAAAGAAAGCTACACCGCCCTGTTCCAAAGGAATAAATTGAACTAATGACTAAAGAAAAGTATCTAGATTAGAGAAATTCTTAACCATAAGTAGAGGCTTTCTTCGATTAATTTAAATTGAATCAAAGAAACTTTTCATGTTATTGTTAATAAATGTAACTATCAGCAAGTTCTTCAATAACACTTCACAGTGATCTTGAATAATCATTGTAGATATCATATAAACTTTCTAATGCAAGTCTTTGGCACAAAATTGGGAATGGGAATCGTAACAGCTTTTCATCAAGCATGAAATGAGCAGAGGAAAGCACAACCGCTCTCTCTATTACATTAAAGACCGATTGTGAATGGGAGTAATCTTCCTCTGAAGATTGGTTATAGCAATTACCCAACAAGGGTGTTCAATTCTTCTAGAAACATACTAACACTATAAATTTGAGCAGCAATATCAGCTTCCAACTTCTTTTGAAATTCATCTCTTTTCTTGCGAGTAGTGGCACTTATCTAAAAATGCTATAGCAAGAGTTTACTTCAACGAAATTTGAATCCCCAAGCATTTACTAAAGCCTCAGATGCAAAATTAACACATAAAAGCTGAGATATGAACAGCTTTAGGCAGAGTTTTTTCATCACCGTGAATTCAAAAACCGTGGATCTTCTTCCACATTGATCAGTTGCAATTGCTGCTGAAACTAGTCATACTTCTCCCTCCATGTGTACACCAAAAAGAAAAACCAAGAAAGTGCCAGCACGATATCCCCAACCGCCTGCCTCAGCCAAATCCAAGCCAAATCTTCAAGCCTTCTCTCAAAAATAACCCTCCAAAGAGCCATTGATACATGAAGAAGCACACACCCTTTAGCGAAAAAGTTATGGAACCTTGTATCCTTCACAAAAGCCACCATGAACAGCAAAAACCCGACTACAAACAGAAGCAAACCCGCAAAGGAATTGGAAATCTGGATAAGCAATTGGTCATGTGGGGTTGATCCTGAAAGCTTTGCAGCAGTCTCAACACCGTGACCAAAGACGTAGGTTTCGTTATGATGGAACATTATTAAGGATCCACATGTTATAAGAATCAGTGAATGTAGAATGCAGATCCCAGAGAACATATATGAACCCATCAAGTCAACAATCAACAATCCTTACTTCAGCTGTTTTGGTGGTCTTCAAAACCCTAGAAGTTGAAAATTTAACAATGTGAATGATTTTGTTACAATGACAAATGATCAAACCCCCAAAACAACAGAAACCAATATTATTGAGACCTAGAAAACCAATAACCGAATGAAAATCCCAGAATGTAAATTTTTTATGCGACAATCCAAAACATTCAATAATCTAAAATGTGAAACATAACAAGACAATGAAGACAAGTTAAAACCCCCACAAATACCCAGATCAACCCACCAAGAAAAACAATATAAAAAAGGAAACCCAGATAATTAACAACTCACACAATGAGAACTCAATAGAGAGTAGAGACCAATTCTTCTTCTGACCTCAAACCAACAAATTTTGACGATCTTCTTTTCTCCTCCTCAAAAAGCCACAAAATTCAACGGGGTTATTACAGCATTTTGGTGACATTGAGACTTGATTGAGGAGTTTCAATGCGGTAAAATTAAGTGGAAAAATAGAGAGAAATCTGATCTGGAAACGGAATCAATCAAGACTACATGGAGGGTTTATTGGGTTGTGTGTTTATTTTTAGCAGAGATTTGGCGGGTTTCCTGATATTTGTCGGCTATTTTATTTTTGCCTAATTACGTTTTCTAGAAGAAAAAAGAAAATGAGTCGACCCGGTCAGGCCCCGAGTTGACACGTGACGTGCCCGGCACGTCGCGAGTTAACTCCGAAAGTCAATTTTTATACACTGAGTTGACTCGTGACTTGCCCGTGCACGTCACGGGTCGACTCGGTCAACTCGCGAGTCAACTTTATGGGCCTTTTCATGTTTTTTAGGCCCAATAACTTGAATTCATTTGGGCTCGGCCTGCAAAACTAAATTTGGATTGTTAAACATCTATGAGATGATTATACTTGAATATTTTAAATCTTTTTATTTTTTATTTTTTATGTTTTTAATGCTATAAATAAATTAGTAAATATTCAGTTATAAAACATATATTTTGAATCCATAAATTACTAAAATCCTTTAAAAATAATATAAATATAATGAAAAATCAACTAAATGAAAATTATCTTCGTGTTATATAAAAAAATAAAAAATTATCTTCTTGTCAAATATAAGTTTCTTATATATTTATTTATTTGAGTTGTTTTTGCTTATATTTATTAAATATAATGGATTTTTAATAAATAAATAAATAAAGACATCTTTTGTGATGTTGCTTGCTCTTGCAGTTGAATAGAGCAGAAATGTGATTTCTTTCCCTTCCACGACTTTGTAATAAATGGAGTATACGTTATTTATCGGTTTCGAGCCACTGTTAATTTTTTTTATTTTTCATTAAATTGATCTCTTAATTAATAATTTTGAAATATGGAAATGAGCAAGTTTTACATTTTAATAGGACATTCTCTAGAAATAAAAAAAATATATATATATATATATATATAAATTATGTACCATGTAATTGAATTATGCATCTCCCGACTCCCGCATAATCTACGTACACGACTTAATTGCAATAGATAATATATATGCATGTTGTGTATATTTTGAAAGGAAAATGATAACGATAATGGCATTGAAGGTAACTAGTAACCACCGTCGAATGTGGCTTGACAATGTTCCTATTATAATCCTCTACTACCGATGAACGCGGAAACGCCGTGTCTAATATACGTCAATAACTCATAGCAAATAATAACGTCAATAAACAGAAAAATAGATGAGAGGGAATAAAACAATCATAACACAAGATACGTGGAAAACCCAAAACCCAAATCGGGTAAAAAACCACTGGTCGTCAGGACGACAGAGAAAGTTCCACTATATGATAAATTGTTACAACCATATACTCTAGGATTCTCTCTCACACCTAACCCTAAAACCCCATTCATAAGATCCTCACCAAGAACCCCACAATATCCCCTAGGTCTCCCCTAAATATCACTCACGGATCTCATACTTGATCCACCGATATTCCCTTGGATCTCTTCTCCGATATTCCCATTGGGTCTCCTCGGATCTCACTCACACTCTCTGATGTTTACATGGTGTTCTTTTTGCTCCACCTAAAATAACCTAAATACAAGGTCTATTTATACTAGTTACATGGAGTTTAAGATAAAAGAAAATCCTACTCCTAAACGTACAAGACTTACTTATTCCACATAAATACTATTTCCTTTTATGACAAGTCTTCTTGTAGGGAGTAAATCATTTTCCTTCAAGCACGAGAACTTCTAGAAGAATACATTTTCCTATTATGCGCAACATTCCCGATCTCAGCAATACATCGTCTCCGCCGTATTGGTTATGGTGTGCACCCCGCTTCCAACGCCACGAAACAATTCAGCTCTCGACCGCTCTTGCCACGACCGCTCTCGGTACCGCTGTGGAAGCCACAACGTTCTTCACTGGACAAGGACCGCTCTCGTTGCCAAAGCCACAGAGGCAGCGGCAGCGGCAGCGATTTAAGCTGTCCTTCGTTTCTTATGTTCTTCAACCTCCCTCAGACACCATAATTTAACTTCCAAACGTATCCCATGTCTTCCAGTAAGCTCCACATTAGTTTAGTCTTGTTTGGTTCACATCGGGTTCATTTGAGAATACGAGCCAAAACCTAACAATTCTCCCCTTTGGCTTGAATTCTCAAAACTTTGTCCATAGCCACAATTCTCATCACTGAGAATCACCATACCCCACCACAAGGTATAACCACTTAGGAACGAACCATCCTAAGATTTTTCTTCACACAATTTTTGTGTTTGTTGTTCCGGCATCATGTCAAAATAATCTGCTGAAATTGTGGTGCAACTCCTCAAGTTAGATTTCCAGGGAGTTCGTCAGCCATCGACATCTTTGTCCACCATACACCTTGCATCACTTTCTGACCAATGCCTTGTGCACAATTATGGACCACTAGCAGCAACATATCCTCTTCCATGGCTAGTGGGGAAAACTGCCAAAAGGATAAACATGTCCTTACATCACTCAAATCTGTGAAAGACCTTCCATCCTTACATTACATACCTAGTGAAAGACTGCTACTAGAAACTGGGAATGCTCTGCCGGATAAGCCCCACACCATACCACAGAGAGATTTTTTTTTTTTTATGTAGTCAGGAGGTTTTTTTTTTTATAGTCAATCAGCTCCTTGTATAACCCAGATTGAATCTCCATGATTCATACTCCATGATTCATACCTGTCACCACAAGCCAAACTTCTCCTCCATCAATATTCTTCCTTTCATCAAACCCTAACGAGTTCAGATACCGCCTTCAAGACGTATCTCTTTTGCTAAACCATACTAGGCAACCATGATCATCATTATCTCAATGCTACCAAGTCCTCCATACGATCTCCTGTAAAGACTTGTTATCGCCATCGTCAAACCATATGGCTCTGATACCAATTGTTAGAGATAATCCTCTACTACCGATGAACGCGGAAACGCCGTGCCTAATATACGCCCATAACTCATAGCAAATAATAACGTCAATAAGCAGAAAAATAGATGAGAGAGAATAAAACAATCATAACACAAGATATACGTGGAAAACCCAAATCGGGTAAAAAACCACGGGCCGTCAGGACGACAGAGAAAGTTCCACTATATGATAAATTGTTACAACCATATACTCCAGGATTCTCTCTCACACCTAACCCCAAAACCCCACTCACAAGATCCTCACAAAGAACCCCACAATATCCCCGAGGTCTCCCTTAAATATCACCCACGGATCTCATACTTGATCCACCGATATTCCCTTGGATCCCTCCTCGGATATTCCCATTGGGTCTCCCCAGTCCCCGGATCTCACTCACACTCTATGATGTTTACATGGTGTTCTTTTTGCTCCACCCAAAATAACCTAAATACAAGGTTTATTTATACTAGTTACTGGGAGTTTAAAATAAAAGGAAATCCTACTCCTAAACGTACAAGACTTACTTGTTCCACATAAATACTATTTTCTTTTATGACAAGTCTTCTTGTAGGGAGTAAATCTTTTTCCTTCAAGCACGAGAACTTCTAGAAGAATACATTTTCCTATTATGCGCAACATTCCCATTCTCAGCAATACATCGTCTCCGCTGTATTGGTTACGGTGTGCACCCCGCTTCCAACGCCACGAAACAATTCAGCTCTTGATCGCTCTTGCCACGACCGCTCTCGGTACCGCCGTGGAAGCCATAGCGTTCTTCATTGGACAAGGACCGCTCTCGTTGTGCTGCCGAAAATTGGCAGCAGTGTGGTACCGCTGCCAAAGCCATAGCAGCAGCGGCAGCGGTTTTAGTTGTCCTTCGTTTCTTCTGTTCTTCAACCTCCCTCAGACACCATAATTTAACTTCCAAACGTATCCCACGTCTTCCAGGAAGCTCCACATCAGTTGAGTATTGTTTGGTTCACATCGGGTTCATTTGAGAATACGAGCCAAAACCTAACAGTTCCTAGGTTCGAATCATAAATGGTATATATATAATAATAATAATAATAATAAAGGTATATGGACAGGAAGATAAATATAAAAACAAATTACAAAATAAAGATTTTCAGTTGGCTTTTTCTTCATCAAAACGTTCAAATACTTCTGGAAAAAATATTGAAATCTATCGCACGGCTGCAGGCCCCATTATCTTAATATATATCTTAAAACTGTGTAAGTAAACCATGCATGCTGCAAATATGCAATATAGAAAACTTTGATTTCTCAAAACAACCCACTGGAATTATTTTAATTCATCTTAAAAAGTGGACATGAAATTGCCTGATAATTGTTCGGTTTGGATTTTTGAAGCCGGAAAAGTTGAATCGAATAGAATTCTTTGTAAACATCAAATCTTAACTGCATTTTTCAATTGAATATTGATGTTGAATGGCATTATTTAACCGGTGTTAACTTGTATTTTTCTCACTTATATAACTTTGACTATTTCTACTCTTTGACTCTATCTATTCATAATATTTGTCCTTTATTTGTTTTTAAATATGATGAGGATTGTGTTAGGAGTCCGTCAATTATTTTAAGCATAGTTCGAAATACAACTCTCACTATACAAAATATGTCTTTCCACATTCGTGATTAGGAATGTAAAAAAAAACCCGATTGGGGCGGGTTTTATCAAAATAAATAGAGTTGGGATAGGTTTGGGGTCGAGTCCTCCGCCCCATTTCTAAAACGGGTTGGGGTTTGGGTTTGGTATCCCCGCTTCGGTCTCACCCCGACCCCGCTTATTATTTATTTATTAATTATATTAATATTTAATCAATAAAAAATAAATATTTTATTTTATTCTATAGTTAATTATAAACATTTTAATTTTATTTTGTGTGTAGGTATTGAGTTTATTCAAAAAGAATTTATTTTATTAAAAATATCTATTAAACATATAGAAATTGTTTAATATTCATATATTAAAAAACAAATTTGGGGTGGGGTTGGGACCACCCCCGAACCCAGTCTTCAATAGCCGGGGTTAGGATTCATAGTCCTCATCGCCCTAAACCCACCCCATTGACATATCTACTTGTGATTTAATGAGTGGAGGTGGAACTCAAACCCTTGTAAGAGAGGTGAAAAAGGAATCGTTTACTTACAAGCTGTTAACTACAATCTAATTATTTATATTTCAAACAGTTTTTCTTTTTTTAGTTTCACACATTCAAAAAATTTATATTAAACTATTTAAAATTTGTAACTACGATCATAAAATCAATTATAGATTCATAAATTAATATGTCACTTTATAAGTCAACAAAATTTGCACCAAAACCGCTATAAAATCTACTATCAATTCAATCAACTCAATCATAGCATGCAATCACATAATTTAATCTATTTCCAAGTCTAGGAGAAGAACTTGGGTGCATCTGATGCACCATGCATCTCCCATTCTGATGTTGCCACGTCAGTAAAATCAAAAGATTTTGTTGACGTGGCAACATCTGGGTGGGGGATGCATGATGCATCCCGCTACACCCAAGATTTAGTCCCAAGTCTAGATACGTAACAATTAATAACGATTGATCTGTGATTATTTGTTCAACCCACCATACATATTTGATTTTCAAACAAAATTCCATCGTATGTGACAAAATCTCAAGTTATTTAAACAAATAGTTCTTGGACATGTCTAATAGTGGCTTTGATCGATGTTGAGTCAATGAGCTGCATGAATTATTAATCGATTGTGATTAAATTAAATTGATAATAATGATCTCTATTACTGATAATAGGGATGTTTTAATATTTTATCACTTGCTAATATAATATTGCATTTGGAATCATTTTGGCATGACCAATACGTAATTGAAATTTTCAAAAATAATTTTACGTTTAATTTATAGTGTACGTGTAGATAGACATAAACAAAAATAATATTTAAAATAAATAAATAAATCTAAGAGGTGTGATATGGGAACGAGACTCGATCCTAAAACCTAATTAATATGAGTGTGAATCTTTCAAACTTAAATCTCACAAAAACGTGTTGATTTTTCCCTTGAAAAAGTGTGGATTTTATTTTTATTTTTTTTAAGTGCAAGAAATGATCCCAAATGTGATTCTTAAATAAAATAAAACGTAGTTAAATGCACATTACCTCTTATCAGAGCTGGTAGATGTGTATTTTACAAGCATGTGTGAAGAGTTTTCTTCCCAAACTATGATAATAGATATCCGAATCGCACATGTATTATTTAATATCAGCAGATTCTTCCAAACTTGATGAAGATAGTTTCGTTTCTAACTATCATGAATTCAGGACACTCAATTGTTAAAAAGTGTTATTTTTTTACCACAATTTTGTAGATAGTGGACAATGTGTTCGTGTTAGATACACATCTATAATGGCTATGAGTGCGCTTTTTGCAATGACACGCAACTTTCAAACCCACCTTAAATTTTATAATAATTTGGATAGTTAGCATTCAAGACTTGCATTACGATTTAACAACTCTATGGTTGCACCAACTCAACTCTCTCTCTTTTATTCATTTTTTCAATTCTAATTGACCGATTAACATTTGTTCAATCGATTCATCAAAATATCATTAATTGATAAATAAATAAATAAAATGAATGCGATGTGATTTATATTTCCAACATAATTATTATAAAAACCGTCTAATATGGTTTAATAGCAAATAACGTTCATTTAGTTTAACAAAGTCTCAGACTCTCAGGTTCGAATCGACATCATCGCATGGTATATGAAAAAAAAAAAAAAACACATGATTATTACAAAAAAAGAGAAGTAGTTAATTAGATTGAGTACATTTTTGTGTTATTTTAAGATAGACTTATAACATCTCTAATGGTATCTTCAAAAGTATAAGATTAATAAAAAATTAATTATTTATCCCAAAAACACTATCCAATATAGTCATTCAAATTTAGCAATAGCTTTAATCAATAATCAAATGGTCTTTTCAATAATCAAATTTGAAGATTGACTTTCAATCATCAAATACAAACTTAACCCAAAATACTACCGTTGTAATTTTATTCTTTCTTTCTCATCCGTGGCTTTTTTTTTTTTTTTTTTTTTCCTTGATCACCTATGTATCTTATCATTGTTTCGATCCCAAATATTTCAATCAGGTAAAATTCATCTCTTCATTACGAATAGATCAATACTCATATCATATATCTTCTCTTATCTTTTATAGTTTTTATTTTTATTATTTTTATTTTTATTTTTATTTGTTACCCTGTTTGACTAATGATAAATTAAAGAAAATTTTTATTATGATTTCGTATCATTGTGGACTACACAATCATCAATTTTAACAATTCTTGAAAATAATTCTTAGATACTGAGATGAAAACTTTTAAGGATCCAAATTTAACCGTTAGAAATGCTTTTAGGACACCATGACATGATTAATTTGAATCCATTTTAAGCAGCTTTTAATTGGATTTAATGAATTGTCGTTGTCGGAAGTTAGAATATAATGAATCGGGTCCTAATTTTTTTTAAATGCAGTTGGTTCAGCTACTAAGAGTAGTGACTATACTATATAGTGTAGGGCTGTAAGAGATTTATTTCTCTTTTTTTTTTTATTTATAAAAAATTAATTATATGTATTTTTATTTTTTGTTTGTATGACAATAAAATTAAAGACAGTGTCACTTTCTATGTGTAGATACTATAGAGTGATATAAAAGAGAGAAATTCAAAAGTAACCATGTGAAACATTAAACTTTTGTTAATAACCACTTTTGAAATTTTAATTGTTAGTAACCACTTTTTAAAAAAAATTTCAGTGTATGTCCATAAATTACCAGAGTACCCCTAAAAATAGTTTTAAAAATAAAAACCTCAAACTTGAAATCATGGCTAAAAACTTAAATGTTGAAACTTGAAATCATGGCTAAAATAAAATATGAAACTTGAAATCATGGCTAAAATGAAATATGTGAAACTTGAAATCATGCATAATTTCCCTTCCACTCCTTCTTCCCCAAATCCCCAAATTCCCAAATTAGGTATTATTTTTTTTGATTGTCCATTTTCTGCAGATCAACTCGCCGACGAGGAGGAGCTCCGATGGCCGTGGAGCCCAGGTGAAGCACGCCACACGCCGCACGCCGCACGCCGCACGACGGTGCACGACGACGCACGATGGCGACGCACGATGCAGAGAGAGAGAGAGAGAGACGTTCGGGGAGATAGAGAGGATGCCGGCGACGATTGCTTGCTCCGATCTGATCAGGTTTTGACGACGAAGACGGCGGCGACAATTTCCGACGACTTGCAGACGCCGGCGACAACAATGGCTTGATTTACGGGCGTCGGTTTGGACGGAGAGAGAGAGATCGGGGAGAGAGCAGCTGAGGAGAGAGAAAGAAAAAGAGAGAAAGAAGAGAGAGAGTGTGATTGGGATGGTTTTTATATGGGGGCATTCAAGTAATTTTACAAAAAGATGGTTATTAATAAATAAAATTTCGTTTGTGGTTAAAAACGAATTTCCTATAATATATGTGGTCATTGTTGGTAATTTTCACTGATATATAAAAACCCATTATTAATAGTAGGTCATGGTAAGTGGTAACTACAACATTCAAATCTCTTTAATAGTTAGTGGTCCAAATTAAATTTAAATTCACTACACTTGTTAATGGTGAATTGGTGATTTTAAAAGAACAAAATAAAATAAAAACTATCACTTGATGGTTTTATAGAAAATTTATCTTTTCTACCACTTTGGATTGTCTAGTGAGCCACTTTCAAGCTTCGAAATAAAATTATTAACCATAGACATGTAGAAAAACCACTTTTTTTTATTTTTATTTTTTATTTTTTTTATAAATATGATACCAATCAGGTTAAGGGTCTTCCGAGATTCATCGAGATCAATTATTACAAATATGATCTGGAATGCAACTCCTTCTATTGGAGATGGGTTTTCCCACACTTAACGATTTAATGGACAAATATAGAACTTGAACCCCTATTATAAAAAACATTGAAATACTCCTTTTATGTTAATGTTTTATATTGCGACTTATATTCTCACAATCAAATAAATATTAATTATGATATTTTTATCTGTTATGTATCCATTCAATTAAAGTGTCATATCAACTATTGTGATATAAAATTTAAAAAGAGAGAGAGAGAGATAGAGATTAGGATATAATATAAGTTTGAATATAAATTTTGATGTATTGTATTATTGTTTGTATAATCAATTTACACACATCTTAGATACAATTAAAATCAATCAATTTACACAAAATATAGATATAGTTAAAGGTGGAAATGAAATCACAACATCACACAAAATCTTATAGAAGTAACCACTCACTCAAATTTGTAATATATATATATATATATATATATTTAAATAAGGGATTTTTTTTCCACACAAAGTTTAATCAATTACTTACACCCTAACATAAAATTTGAAAGTAACCATTCACTCAAATTTGTTTAATTGGTGTTTTATTATCTACATAAATTTAACATAAAAATTGAAAATGGTCACATGTATAGCCTAAATGCTTAATGATGGGTCCAAAATTTAAATCTCTCCCTCAAGTCAAAAAAAAAAAAATTAATTAATGAACATTAAAACCGAAATATTAATCAACTAGGGATTCAAATCATTCAATTAAAAAAGAAAGTTGAAATCCAAAACTTTTGAATTAAGGGAAAAAAAAAAAAAATCAATGCCGCTAACGACACGACGACGTATGAGGAATGAAGAAGACCAGTCAAAATTTCAAAAGATAGACGGTTGATTTAACGCCACGTGCATTGGTTAGTCGTGGAGAAAGGAAACAAGCACCTGATCTTCCACTCCCGCACTTTAAAAAACAAAAACACAAAAAAGCGTTTTTGACTTTTTTGTTTTTTTTTGTTATTATTTTTGGTGTTAAAAAAAGGGATTTAATCATTTTCCTCCCTAACTTTTGCTATATTATTAAGACGAGGACAGAGTTTGCCTATATTGACATTTAATCCCTATAAAATGGAAATAATGTATAATATATCCCTTCTGTCACATTTTCCATCCAAAATAACGTTGACTATTAAAATCAAAGAGGCAATTTCGTAATCTCATCGTTGTATCACCAAAACCTAAAAAAAAAAAAGTTACATTTCACAAAAAAAAAAAAAAACAAAACATTAAAAAAAAATAAAAATACCCAGATCATCATCATCTTCTCAGATCCATCTTAATACAATCTCTCTCAAACATCGATCTCTCTCCCACACTCATCCTTATCTTCAACATCATCAGCCATTAAAAATATAAACGTATTAAATCAACTAAAAAACTTCACCAAATCCAGATTCATCACCACCACCACCACCATTCAACCAAACCCATCATCATCATCAAAACTACCACCACCACCATATGTTCAGCCATACCCAGCAACATCATCATCAAAACTACCACCACCACTATATCGAAACCCACCGCCCAGATCAAACCCACCAAACACCTCTATTGTCAAACCATGGTGGCCGAATCAAAGACACGAGATCGAGATCGAGAGAAAGATGATATCGATCGATCGAGAGAGAGAGAGAGAGAGAGAGAGAGAGAGAGAGAGAGAGATGAGATCGAAGTGGCTAGATGTAGTGGTTATTGTGATTTCGGCAGGCTAGGGTGTGGTGTCGGCGGCGGCGGTGGCTAGGGTTAGGGTTTGTGTTTGAGTTGGAGTTGTGGTGGAGAAGAGTTGAAGAGACGGGTTCGATTTAAGTTATTTTATTTTATTTTTTTGATAACAAATAATATCTGGTGTAGATCAGATCTTTTTTTAATTTTTTTTGTTTTAAAATTCTTTTTTATTTTTAATTTATGTTTTTAAATTTAAATAATAATAATAAAAGAGATATCTTTTAGGGATGATTTCTTGGGAAGATTTTTTTTAAGCAAAATTTTTATTTAAAAAAAAAAAGAGATATTATTATTATTATTATTAAATTTAAATAAAAAATAAAAAAAAAGATATCTCCACCGTCCATCTCAAAGATGGATGGTGGAGATCCATCTTTTTGTAATTGTTTTATTTATTTTATTTTTTGTTTTTTGTTTTTTAATATATTTTTTATTTAATGAATATTTTGAGGGTTAAATGGTAATTTTAATGACAGAAGGGGTATATAATACATTTAGTGGATGGAATGAGAGCTTCTCCTTATAATCTATAAATTATCTATTTACACTCCAATTTAATTTTTTTTATTAATGACAATTTTAACCTAAATTAAAATTACTAAACAAGACAACAAAATTTAAAGACACTCCAAACTAATTAAATTATTAAAAAAAGAAATTCTCTCTCCTAAATCATTAGATTAAATATTATGTATTAAACACTCTCTCATGTTATTACCATATTAAACACTCTCTCCTAATTAATCTATCTACATTTTTCAAAAAAATAAACAATAAATAAGTAAATCATATTTCCATACTTTCTCGATCAATCTCTGATTAATAGTTAAATAAAAAAAACTTATGAATATTTTGGTTTTTTACTAACAGTAATATATATATATATTAAAAAGTCAATTTAAAAAAAAAAAAAAAGATATATGAAAATTTGAATTGTTGCAATTAGAATCGATTAAACTCAGAATTTATAAGATAAATGAAAGAATTAAAGTTCTATAGGCAATCACATACCTACAAGAGTAACAAAAACATTTTCATATTTCGATTTAAAAAAAAAAAAAAAGAGGTAATTGTTTTTTGAGTTTTATTATTTATTATTTATTATTATATACATACATACGATTCCTGAAAATCAAGCTTATTAGTAAGTTTTTTTTTCTAAAATCAGAGATATGTATTGGAGGAGAGAGAGTTTAACATGGTAATTAAAAATTTAGGAGAGTATTTACTATGTAATAATTAATCTAATGATTTATGAGAGATAATTTCTTTTTTTAATAATTTAATTCAAAAAAAGATAAAAATGATAATCTTGTAACAAAATGAAGTGTCTTTAGAATTTTTTTAAATTTAAATTTTGAGAATGAAGTGTTTTTAGAAAAGAAGTGTAAAAAGAAAAAATTGGATTATCAAAAGAAGCTCTCGGATGGAATAGGTAACAGAAGGGGGAGATTTTACATTGGATTCATTTCAGGGGAGAGACCGGCCAATATAAGGAAACCCTGTCCTCACCTTTATAATAGGGTAAAGGTCAGGGAGGAAAACGATCTTTTCCCTTAAAAAAAAAAAAAAGTAAAAAACTCAAAAAATGAAAACAAAATTGGTGTCAAATTAAAAACGGAAACGTGTTAAAAGTTAAAACCGAACCAAAAAGCACTCAACGACTTGCCTGCTTTTTTGAATCCCAAAACAATACAGCAGACGCTTCTCAACTGTTTTCTTCGCATTCTCTCTCTCTCTACAAAGATGTCGACAATCTTTTAATCTGTCTAGAAACACACAATTTTTTGGATTTGGATTTGGATTTGTTGACTGACAACAGCTGCTTTGCCGGCACAAGCCGTCTCTATATTATATCTTATACAATATTTCTTTCTATATATGCATATTTACCCAGTTTATATATATATTTATATGTCTATGTAATTATTTTGTATACGCGTTGAACAGTCTACCATTCAAACACAAAACAACAAAGTCACGAACCCTCCTTTTTTATTTTCTTTAGTGATTAAGCTTCTCTCTCTGTTTTTTTTTAAATTTTTTTTTGTCAAGATTAGTGTAATCAATTTCGTGGTTTTGTAGTCGGTTTGTTTATTGATTTTGAATTCTTCAAAAGGGTCATTCCAGAATTGTTTGCCGGATTGATTGGAAAAAAAAAGTTGATTTTTTTTTATACTGGGGATGGAAAATTGAAGGGTGTGAATTCTGGGTTTATAATTGTTGAGATTGAAATATCAAATATGGGTGGCAAGTGTTCGAAGCCAACGGCGGTTGACGACAGCCGTGAGAGCCCAGTAGAGAGGCGGACGACGAGAAAAGCTTCGTTGAATACGGGTGTTGGACGCGTTGGTTCTTCCAGGAGAAGAGACGAAGCTGCCCGATTCAAAGATAGAGCAGATAGAGCAGATAGAGCAGACACTAATGATGTCAAGGTTATGTTGATTGATAAGAAAGTCGATAATGGCTATGGCTCCAATCGCTATTCTGATAATCATAGGATTGAGAGTATAATAAAGATTGACGATCAGGCTGAGATGATCAAGAATTTTAATGATCAAAAGAAGAAGCTTGATGACCAAATCATGGAGAAGAAGAAGATTGAGAAGCATGAAGTGACAACTGTAATTAATCATCATCATCATTCTCATCCTGCAGTGGAGAGATTGCCCAAAGGTTTAGAAGGAGAGCAGGTGGCGGCAGGGTGGCCGTCTTGGCTTGCCGCGGTGGCTGGTGAAGCTATCAAAGGATGGATACCCCGCCGTGCTAATACCTTTGAGAAATTGAATAAAGTATGCATTTTTTGTTCTTGATTTGATATGATCATTGATTTGCTGCTGTTTTTCTGATGATTTAATTTGTCTGGTTAAGTATTCTTGTTATTTTATTTGATTGAAAATGGAAATAGAGACCAGATTCATAATTCATTATGTTGATTGGCAAATATTTTAGTACAAATTATGTAAATTTGAAGAAAGTATGTAATTTGGGGAGTCTTTTGATAGTCAATTGCTAACTAATAAGTATATATCAACTTGCAGATCGGGCAAGGAACTTATAGCAACGTTTACAGGGCTCGGGATGTCATTCATGATAAGGTTGTTGCTTTGAAAAAAGTACGGTTTGACAATCATGATCCAGAGAGTGTTAAGTTTATGGCCAGGGAAATTTCCATTTTGCGTAGGCTTAATCATCCGAATGTAATTAAATTGGAAGGCTTGATTACATCCCCGACAGCCTCCAGCTTGTACCTTATTTTCGAGTATATGGAGCATGATCTTGTGGGACTTGCATCACTTCCTGGTGTCAAGTTCACGGAGCCTCAGGTATTACTAGACTTAGCCTGTTGTTAATGGGATTGTTTTCGTTGATTTTATCTTAATTTTGCATTTGATCATCATATTTATGTTGTTTATCATCTTTATTTGTTTTTGTTAGGTTAAATGTTACATGAAGCAACTTCTGAGTGGACTTGAGCATTGTCATAGTCATCATGTTTTGCACCGTGACATAAAGGGTTCAAATCTTCTTATTGATCATGAAGGCGTCTTGAAGATTGCAGACTTTGGCCTAGCAAGTTTTTTTGATCCTAATAATATCATTCCAATGACTAGTCGTGTGGTGACACTTTGGTATCGACCGCCGGAACTTTTGCTTGGTGCCTCTCACTATGAAGTTGCAGTAGACTTATGGAGTACTGGTTGCATACTAGGGGAATTATTTGCTGGGAAGCCTATATTGCCCGGGAAAACAGAGGTATTTATATTTTCATATAATATTCATTGAATTTACTATCAAAGAAATTGAAGGAAAACAATAAAGTGGATACAATAAGATCCCAGTGAGACCAAAACATGCTTATATTAATGCAAAGATACTCAGGCAAAGTGATTTATACCTTGTAGGTTGAGCAGTTGCATAGGATCTTTAAACTATGTGGATCACCGTTGGAGGATTATTGGAGAAAATCAAAATTACCTCACTCAACAGTGTTCAAGCCTGCACAACCATATAGACGGCGTGTTGCAGAAACATTTAAAGACTTTCCTGCAAGTGCTTTGGGGCTTATGGAGACCTTACTGTCCATAGATCCTGCTCATAGAGGAACTGCAGCTTCTGCTCTTAGCAGTGAGGTTAGCAACTTGTTTTTCTTGGAATTGTTATAACTAATTGACTCAATCCATAAAGATGAGCCTTCTGTCATCTGAAAGATTGCCCGAGTATGGAACATCGTAAATGGCAGTATCTCTTAATATCTATAAAAGTAATTGATGTCATTTTACAAATCAATCTAATCTCCAAGTCCCACTGTCTTGCCTGAAGCCTGCAGGCTTCTTTGACTTGGTCTTCTGATTATTTTATATTTTATATACATTTTTTGCAACAGTTCTTTACAACACAACCGCTTGCTTGTGATCCTTCAAGTTTGCCCAAATATCCTCCCAGTAAAGAGATTGATGCCAAATTGCGAGATGAAGAAATTAGAAGGTACTTACTTATTGCAAGTTAATGGTTGTTTGTTCACTTCAAGAATCAACATGATATGCTATAACTTTCAGTTATACTTGTCATCTCACTTTAGCATATATCTTTACGAGAAAGTAGAAACCCATATTCATGATTATTGTACAATGTTACGTGGCATAACTTGTTTCAAAACGTAGAGATCCAATTTTAATGTCGTGTAGTACTAAATGTTTGTTGGATACATAATATGTTTATTGTGAATGAATGATCGCAACATCTATGCTTGGTGCTGGATTCGGTGAATTCTTGAACTAAAAGCTTGGATGTATGCCTCATATGAACTGGCTTTAAACTTGTATTATTTGTTCAACTGTTGGGTGTTGTTCTTGTTCTCTTTTTAATCGTTTTGGTTGTACTTTCTTGTATATCTACACACTTCAAATCGTGCTAATGAAAGACTTATTTGCTGTATTAACAAGTGGTGCTCACTGTATTAACCTCTTCATTAATGCTCATAGGCAAAGAGCAGTCGGAGGCAGGGACCACAGAGATGATCTGGGAAGGAGCGGACGAAAAGACTCCCTTTCAATTCCAAATAATGCCAATTCTGAATTAGATGTATCAATGCAGGTAACTTCAAAAGAGGTTCTAATTTTGGTTTGGCATCAATTCTTATAATCTGAACATGCAGCATACAAATATTGTTCCATGTTCCAGTCCTTTTGTTGTTGTCTGTCTTATTGTGGAAAAATTCCAAATTTTTTTCCTTTTTGTTTTTGGACTTAAGTACATACTCTTTTATTTTCCCTTGCTGTTCTCTTCTAGTCTGTTCAATAATGTTTGGTCATCTAATTACAGAGAAGAAGTCTTACCAACACAAAGGGCAGAAGTGAGATATCCTTTCCTCGTAAGGAGTCCACTTTTGTGATTGATCCCCCTAGACAGTCACAAGCAGCGAGTAGAGATTTCTTGGAGCATCAGCGGAAGAAAGTTTCTCATTCAGGGCCCTTGGTTCATGGACCGGCGTGGGTAAAGGTTGGAAAAGGACATGACGATCCTCCAAGGGGTTCAACCAGAGCCAACTTATCAACATTATCTGGTTTCGTTGCAAGCAGAACTGTGTTGCCTGATGATCGACGAGAAAAATCTGGACCTTCGCAGCCAGGAGCAGCAAAACATGTAGGCAGGTTTCAAGAAGGATCATATAGTGAGCTTGTGTCTGCAGGAAAGCAGGATGGTAGGCGTAACATTCACAAGAATGCAGATTCTCCTCAGGGAGGAGATGGAAAAGCTACGGTTAGAGAACCGAATCTGGTTAGTTTCTTGACATTTTACTCTTTCATTACGATTAACGCAACACAAATTGCATAGGAGTACATTTCAAATTAAAATCTGTTTGGGTGAAGAACATATTACTTGGTCTTTAACAACACCAATTTGTGTTCTTGTAAATATTTCCAGCACGGTCGTGGGCACAAGGGAAACAAGATTTATGTCTCTGGACCATTACTTCCATCAAACAACGATGTCGATCAGATGCTTAAAGATCATGATAGGCAGATCCAGGAATTTGCTCGACGAACACGACATGACAAGACAAAATTATCAAAAGCACACACTCAAGGAATGCATGCACCAGACAATCCAACATTTTTCTCTAGGCTCAGAGCTTGATAGGGGTGTGTTGTATTGGAAATCCAGAATTGTCTCCAGCGGTGAAGCTGGAAAATTCAGCTAATCTGATTCCTCATAGAGACAACAAATTAGATTGTAGTATTTATGTATAGTGACTGCCTCCTCTCCTTGTCGGAGAAAGTGCTTTTTTATTCACTGCTATTTACATTCTTTTACACCATATCAGAATCAAAATGTATCCAAATTTTGTAATACTTTCTGTTTAGAGCCAAAGTCAATAATGTGTATATATGAAATCTGGCCTGTTTGTTTTCAGAGAGTAGCATTTGTTACAACACCATCTGCATTTTTTTGCGAGTTGCAAAAGTTATAGCACTTGACTGTAGTGGAACTGGTAGATTGCTCGAATATTTAAAAAGAAAACACATTTCAGAGTGATGGATCATCAACTGGTAGATTGAATCTGGAATATAACAAGCCTTTGTAAAAGAAATAAAAGTAAAATTGTATAAAGATCAATACAAACTTCAACAGAAGCAGAAATGCAACTCTGGATATTGTCACCTGCCATCTAGGGTGACATCTGAGGTGGCCAGAGAGGCATAACTAGAAAGATTGAATGTTGGGTGTTGTCTACTACATGCTGTTTCTATTCTCTCAAGCAAATTCACATCCAATCTCTCCTCTACAAGACCAATGCCCTCAGTTGACCCCTCTAACACCTTCAAAACCTGTCTCATTGTAGGTCTAGCATTTGCATCTGGATATGCACACAGAAATCCCAAATTAACAACTCTTTCGACTTCCTCAACCGAATAACCACCCTTGGCCTTTATTCGATCATCAAGGGTGGAAAGCAAGTCCCCTCTCTCTATTAGCATACATAACCAATCAAGCAAGTTTGGTTTCCCATCTTCAATAGGTCTTCGCCCACACACCATCTCTAGAACCAATACACCAAAGCTAAACACATCAGTTTGTGTTGAGGCTCGCCCTGTTCTAATCACTTCTGGTGCCATGTAACCAGGAGTTCCAATCACTTGGGTTGTGGTAGCTAATTCTTCATGATGGAGCATTCTAGCTAATCCGAAATCGCTCAACCTAGCATTCATATCTTTATCAAGAAACACATTGCTTGCCTTAATGTCCCTATGCAACACTTTTGATTCCCATCCTTCATGAAGATACAAGATAGCACTAGCCACATCTTTCAACACATTAATCCTCTCTTCCCAACTCAACGTGAGGCTCTCGTCACAATCGAAAATCTTTTTGTCTAAACTTCCATTCTCCATGTAATCATAAATCAAAATCAAGTTTTTTTTCTCTTTCTTACACCAACCTCTCAATCCTACCAAATTTTTGTGCTTCAGTCTGCCTAAACTTGAAACCTCAGCCAAAAATTCTCTCATTCCATGCTCAGTCCCAACAGAGATTCTCTTCACAGCAACTTCCACTCCAAGCAATAGCCCTTTATAGACCTTACCATTTGCTCCAAACCCAAGCACGTTTTCTTCAGAAAACCCCTTTGTCGCTGCGTAAACTTCTTGATAACCAATCCTATGTGGCCAATACTGCAATTCCCAGTCTTCAATTTCTTCCTTCCCTTCCCCTTTTTTCCTCTTCTTCCTCACCAAAACAGCACATATCACAACTCCACAGACAATAATTAACACAGCACCAACACTAACCCCAATAATGAACCCTTTAGATGGAAAGACAGACTCTTGTGGAAGCATAAATGAAGGCAAATTTGTTGTCACCAGAGCATCACCAATTGAAAAATTCGAATTGCTAAAGCTCCAAGATAATATCTTATGACTCTCAACCAACTGTCCAGTTCCTCCGGTAAACCCCACATACATTTCATCCAAAAGAACCCCAGAAAGATCAAGGAACTCACTTATTAAAGGCCTACTTGGTCTTGTTGTCCCTGCCTTAGCCATGGTAACATTAATTCTCGAATCCTCATAATCAATCCAAGCTTGATAATTCACACCATTTTTCAGCTTCAACTCCTTAAACTTGTTATCATCTGTCCAAAACCCCGCATCTCTTGAAGCAATAGAAGTTATTGAGTTCACATCAAGACCAACATGGTTGTCATTGATATCGTTGAATATTTGGTCTTCAAAAACATCAAACTCAACAGCAAGAACATGGTTTTCAGATTTACCATTATTAGTCAAGTTGAAGAGACCAAGATACTCAGCCGAGCTGGTACCAGCTATCCCAGCGAAGGGAAAGAACGCAAAGGCCAAGCCATGGCCAGGCAAGAGATTCTTGTAAGGGGAGATGGAGAAGATAAAGGAGGTAGAAAAGGGAAGTGGGTTGGTTGAATTGTTTTGTTTTGTGGTGATCTTTGATGGGTATAAAGCACGCCCGATAGTGAAAAAGGTCTGATTGGTGAGAGAGACGATCGAATTCTCGATTGTGGCGTTGCCATATGTGTGGATGTTGGTGGAATTGAAGTTGGTGTTGAATACGAACTCAAGACAAGAAATTGAATTCAAGTTTGACAGAATAACAACAACAACAACAACAACAACTAAGAGCAGAATAAGAGTTTGAAAAGACATCAGCACACTGAAGAAGATGAAACAGCAACATGTGCAGTATGGTGACCAAGTTAGAAGCTTTATGTTAGTTGTTATCATTTGTTATTTGTAGCTTTTAATTTCGTTGCATTATGGTGTGAATTGCTGGTCCACTTTCGGCTCCACTTGCTGATCCACTTTCCCTGTAATGGTTTACGCACTTGATCATTATCAAAGAAAACAACAACAGTAATAATTAAACAAGTTAATAACAATATGTAACTTCTTTTGTCTAAAAAAAAAAACTATTTTCTCAATCACTAAACAAATCATTTTTTTTCATTTAAAAATTTGGTTTTGTTAAAATACATCCACAAAGTATTTCGGTTTATAAACCAATTAAGTTAATAAGAATTTGTAGTAAATTAAAGTAAAGTGAGTGAGTGAGTGTTTGAGAACCGTGTAGACTAGATCGAGTTATATAACTTTTATTTATTTATTTATTTATTATTTTAATTTTACAAGACTACAACTACAATAACAATAACTTTTTATTCAATCACAAAACAATAATAAAAATGAAAATAAGCATACCTAAATGTATTTGGAATCCATGAAATCAATTCTTTATTCATTAATTCCTTGACTATTAATGAAAAAATAATAATTATATTTCCTGATTAATGTTAGATTTGATTAAGTATATATTATTAGGGTTTATGATATATTGGGTGTTCAACTTATGGGTGTAGGAAGTAAATTTAATTTTTAATTATAAAGTAATATAATTTTAGTAATTAAATGTAAGGTTATTTTAAAAATAGAAAAGTTTCATTAAAATATAGGTGTAGGAAGATATTTTATAGACGGCAATAGAGGCTTCCTTTTTCAAAAACATTAGTTTAAGTATTCATATTGGAGTTGATCAAAATTGGCCGAAATAATAATATTCTAATTTTTCTAAAATTATATAATAACGAAAAAAATACCTTTTTCTAAGTACTTCTAGTAAACATGAATTTTCACAATTAGATGTTACAAAAAAAATCTTCATTCGAATTATAATTCTCATTTGTATTCATAAAATAAGGAAAGAATAAGAATGATTAAACCTTAGGTTCGTAAATAAAGTCCATCATCTAACTACTCATATAAAATCATTAAAAAATCAAAAAGATTAATTGTAAATAAAAAAAAATAAAATAAAATAAAAAAAGATTAGCCCCCGTCCTGCAGGCTGTTTTCAGCTGTTTTTGTTTTTGTTTTCCAAAAATGATTTCGAATTCGTGTCCTGTAAACCGTTTTTCATTTTATTTTCAGAAATCAAAAACAAAAACAAAAACAAAAACAAAGTCAAGTGTTAAAAGTGGAAATTTTGAAATACAAAAAAAAAACTGTTTTTGTTTTTGTTTTTGTTTTTGGTTTTGTTTTCCAAATGCTGTGGGTCCCATATCATTAATATATTTTTTATTTTAATATATTTTTTTTTTACTGATTTCGTTTCTTCCTTCTTCTTCTTCTTCCCTCTTCTTCTTCTCCCTCTTCTTCCTTCCCGCCGCCGACGAGCTTCCCCTTCCCGATCTCCGGCCGAGATCTCTTCTTCCTCTTCTTCCCTTCTTCTTCTTCTTCTTCTTCTTCTTCTTCTTCTTCTTCTTCTCCCTCTTCTTCCTCTTCCCGCCGACGAGCTGCCTCTTCCCGCCGACGAGCAGTCTTCTTCCGGCCGACGAGATCTCCTCCGCCGATCGCTGCCTTCTTCTTCTTCTTCTTCTTCTTCCTCCGCTTGCGATCGGCGACCGATCTCTTCTTCTTCTTCTTCCTCCGCTTGCGATCGGCGACCGATCTCTTCTTCTTCTTCCTCTTCCTCCTTCGCCTCTCGCCGATCGCCGATTGCCGCCGATCCCTCTTGCCGTCGCCGATCTGGTCTTCCTCCTCCTCCTTCTCTTCCTCTTCCTCTTCCTCCTCCTCCTCCTCCTCCTCTTCTTCTTCTTCTTCTTCTTCCACTGATAAGGGTTTTGTGTTAATTTATTAATTATATTTAAAAAATGGTTAATTATTTTAATTAATTTGTTTATATTAATTTCGATTTTCGAAAGTTTTCGATTTATCCTACCAGACGCGTTTTTTCCGTTTTTATTTTCAAAATACGGATTCCAGTAAATGCTACCAGACGCGTATTCGGAATCCAAAAACGAAACCAAAAACACTGTTTTCATTTTCATTTTTCTTTTCGAAAAACAAAAACAAAAAACAGCTTGCAGGACGGGCCCTAATCGCTATGATACCAATTATCTCTTTGCAAACATCAAAAGCTCCCCAGCTTTGTGGTGGAAAGAAACTACAGGGGTTGAAATTTTGTAGTCTATTTGGATTTTTTTTTCTTTTTTATTTTAAATACTACACACTATTACATAAGTTCAGAGTTCTTGGATTTAGAACTCTCCTTACCTCATTTTTTTTTTCCTGACCTCACATAATCTCATGGAGAGATGCTTCAATACCTCAGGCACTAATTTTTCAACACATCATCGTATTTATAAAAACCTCGTAATTTTCATTGTCAACGTATAAAAAGAATTGTCCAGTCATAAAAAAAAAACTTGGCAACTCAGATATCTGAGTTCAACCTAAATATCATTTTAATCCTCAAATACTATGCAGCTTCAACGCGTCGTCTTCTTTCACTGCTTCTCTACAAAACCACAACCAATTTTTTTTCTCACACTTTTAATTTTACTGGTATCAACTCATCGTCTTCTCTACCTTTTCTCACCCTTTGAACTCACTCAGTGAACTACCCACAAAGTTCTTTAAATATTTATAAAAACCTAGCTATATATAGAACCTTTTTTTTATTTTGCACTAAACCTTGTTTGGCTGCTAAGAAAATTCAGGAAAAAAAAAATGAAAATAAACTCACTCAAACTCCAATAATTGCGAAAATTGGGTCTACCATATACAATAAACCATATGAAAATTAAGTCTCCATTATATACCCAAATAAACAAAAATCAAGAGACCATGAGATGAAAAGTGAATATATCGAAATTGAAGACACAAAAATGAAAATTCTGCCATTAAAATGAAAGTGAAAATTAAGGGGTTGATGTAGAGAAGCTTGAATGTAAGAAGTAGCAGATAACTTAAACAAGTGTGAGAAAAATAATTGGCCGTGGTCTTGTAGAGAAGCAGTGAATGAAGAAGATGCATTGAAGCTGTCGAGTTTCTGAGGATTAAAATGATATTTAGGTTTAACTCAATATCTAAGTTAGTAAGTTTTTTATGACTGACAATTTTTTTTATTTTTTAATTTTTATTATTATTATTTTTTTTAATGTGTTGGCAATGAAATATATGAGGTTTTTATAAATACAATGATGCGTTGAAAAATTAGTGGTCATGCGTGCCACATCACCTCTTAAGCATGAAGTACCGAAGTATTTCTCAATCTCACATATAAGCATTGCAATAAATGTTTGGTTAAGATGTAATTGGTTTCCATAACAACTTTATCAACAACCAATTACATGTTTTAAACGGGTTAGGAAAAGGATAAGGTAAGGAGAAGATTTAAATCCTTTGTAATGATGGGAAAACTCAAACCTGCAACCTCGTGGTGCAGGTGTGAGAGTTTTACCACGGATCAAACCTCACCCCTATAATATTCATACTTTTATCGATGGATCATATATTCACAAAAAGAAAAGAAAAGAAAAAAGTGAAAAAAGAATCAAAGTTTTTGCTCGAATTTTTGTGAAGACGACCTGCAAAGCATAGTTCAGATGGGTTTCGGACAGAACCCAAACCACGAAACAGCTGCAGAGCAATCACAGTGTTATCATGGTAATTAAAGGACTAATTGACAAGTATTAATAATTTTTCAACCATAAAATGGTGATCCATGAATCATGATAACTACTCATCAAATGGTGATTAAATTCTATGGTCCTCAAGGAGACAAAGCTAGGTGTATTTACAAGAAACGTAATTTGAACAGTCACAACTGCCGAGGCATAATTATCTTTAGGTTAATGAAGAGCAGATTTCTTCTTCTTCTTCTTTTTCTTTTTATTTTCATTTTTCAGAGAGTAGCATTTGTTACAACACCATCTGCATTTTCTTGAGAGTTGCAAAAGTTATAGCACTTGACTGTTGTGGAACTGGTAGATTGCTTGAATATTTAAAAAGAAAACACATTTCAGATTGATGGATCATCAACTGGTAGACTGAATCTGGAATATAGGTTGTATTCTTACAAGCTTTTGTAAAAGAAATAAAAGTAAAATTGTATCAAGATCAATACAAACTTCAACAGAAGCAGAAATGCATCCCTGGATATTGTCACCTGCCCTCTAGGATGATATCTGAGGTAGCCAGAGAGGCATAATCAGAAAGATTGAATGTTGGGTGTTGTCTACTACCTGATAAGTTCAATGCTGTTTCTATTCTCTCAAGCAAATTCACATCCAATCTCTCCTCTTCAAGCACCTTCAAACCTGTCTCATTGTAGGTCTCTCATTTGCATCTGGATATGCACACAGAAATCCCAAATTAACAACTCCTTCGACTTCCTCAACCGAATAACCACCCTTGGCCTTTATTCGATCGTCAAGGGCGGAAAGCAAGTCCCCTCTCTCTATTAGTATACATAACCAATCAAGCAAGTTTGGTTTCCCATCTTCAATAGGTCTTCGCCCACACACCACCTCTAGTACCAAGATTCCGAAGCTAAACACATCAGTTTGTGTTGAGGCTCGTCCCGTTCTAACCACTTCTGGTGCCATGTAACCAGGAGTTCCAATCACTTGGGTTGTGGTAGCTAATTCTTCATGATGGTGAATTCTAGCTAATCCGAAATCGCCCAATCTAGCATTCATATCTTTATCAAGTAACACATTGCTTGCCTTAATGTCCCTATGCAACACTTTTGATTCCCATCCTTCATGCAGATACAAGATCCCACTAGCCACACCTTTCAAAACTTTGATCATCTCTTCCCAACTCAATGTGAGGCTCTCATCACAATCAAAAATCCTTTTGTCCAAACTTCCATTCTCCATGTAATCATATATCAAGATCAAGTTTTCTTTCTCTTTTTTACTCCAACCTTTCAATCCTACCAAATTTTTGTGCTTTAATCTGCCTAAACTTGAAACCTCAGCCAAAAATTCTCTCATCCCATGCTCACTCTCAACAGAGATTCTCTTCACAGCAACTTCCACTCCAAGCAATACCCCTTTATAGACCTTACCATTTGCTCCAAACCCAATCACGTTTTCTTCAGAAAACTCCATTGTCGCTGCATAAACTTCTTGATAACTAATCCTATGTGGCCAATACTGCAATTCCCAGTCTTCAATCTCTTCCTTTCCTTCCCCTTTTTCCCTCTTCTTCCTCAACAAAACAGCCCATATCACAACTCCACAGACAACAATTAACACAGCACCAACACTAACCCGAATAACGAACCCTTTTGATCTAAAGACAGACTCTTGTGGAAGCACAAATGAAGGCAAATTTGTTGTCACCAGAGCATCACCAATTGAAAAATTCGAATTGCTAAAGCTCCAAGATAATATCTTATTACCCTCAACCAACTTTCCAGTTGCTCCAGTAAACCCCACATACATTTCATCCAAAAGAACCCCAGAAAGATCAAGGAACTCACTTATCAAAGGCCTACTTGGTCTTGTTTCCCCTGCCTTGGCCATTGTAACATTAATTCTCGAATCCTCATAATCAATCCAAGCTTGATAATTCACACCATTGTTCAGCTTCAATTCCTTAAACTTGTTATCATCTGTCCAAAACCCCGCAACACTTGAAGTAATAGTAGTTATTGAGTTCACATCAAGACCAACATAGTTTTCTTTGGTATCATTGAATATTGTGTCTTCAAAAACATCAAACACAACAGCAAGAACATGGTTTTCAGAGTTACCATTATTAGTCAAGTTGAAGAGACCAAGATACTCAGTCGAGCTGGTACCAGCTATCCCAGCGAAGGGAAAGAACGCAAAGGCCAAGCCATGGCCAGGCAAGAGATTCTTGTAAGGGGAGATGGAGAAGATAAAGGAGGTAGAGAAGGGAAGTGGGTTGGTTGAATTGTGTTGTTTTGTGGTGATCTTTGGTGGGTATAAAGCACGCCCGATAGTGAAAAAGGTCTGATTGGTGAGAGAGACGATCGAATTCTCGATTGTGGCGTTGCCATATGTGTGGATGTTGGTGGAGTTGAAGTTGGTGTTGAATACGAACTCAAGACATGAAATTGAATTCAAGTTTGACAGAATAACAACTAAGAGCAGAATAAGAGTTTGAGAAGACATCAGCACACTGAAGAAGGTGAAACAGCTGCCATAGTTTAAAAAGATTGAACTACAGGGATGTTTTTTTTGAAAAACATTAGTTTAAGGATTCAACTGGGAGTGGATCAGAATTGACCAGGGTCTTGGAATTGGAATCATTGGTTAGGGGTTCAAATCGGCTGCACGTCATCTGTTAGTATGGCTGCACGTCACCTCTTAACAGTCCCAAGAAAATAAATATCGGCTGACGTCACTTCTTAGCAGTCCCAAGAAAATAAATGTCGGCGGCACGTCATCTCTTAGCATGGTTGGTAATGCATCCCCTTTTCATATAAGTGGTATAAGTGGTGAGGGATTTAAATTTCACATCCATTTTTAATTATTTTTTTTTATGACAATTTTATCATAATTAAAATTACTAAAAAGTAGATAAAAATTCTAGATAAAAATAACTTGTCAATTTTAGTATTCAATGAAAAGAAAATTGAAACAAAATGATTTTCTTTTAAAACAAAAATTAGGTTATTACGATTTTTTTTTTTTTTTTTTTTATAAAAAAAAATTTCAAAAAGTAAAAGGATAATTTCAAAAAAGAATGGAGTGTCTTTATAATTTATAATTTTTTTTTTTTTAATTTAAAAGGAATTGTATATAGAAAATGAGTGTGAAACAAAAAAATTGGATCGTAAGGATAAATAGTGATGCTATTGGCACACCTTCTATTGATCTATTTATACCCCATTTATTTAAATTTTGATTTAATTAAATAAAATTAAATGTTTTTATAAATTTATTTTCTTTATTTCCAAAACTACCATTTTACTTAGTTTTTAAACTTAATAAACCTCATCTCTAATATATCTTTCTATCGCAGATCTTTTTATCTCTAGTCTCGTTTTTCTCTCACCTCCCATGAATGGATTTTTTTTTCTTCCTATTTCTGTTTTAGTGTTTTTTTTTTTTTTTTAATCAATATAATAACCGCTTCAGTCACACTGTTTGTATAAGCCATCATTATAATCTATCGCTTTTTTAATGAACATTCATATCACTGAAAATCTCTACTAATGTTTTTAAAATGAATTATAAGTGAAGCCATCATTTATATAAACACCAGATTCATTGGCAACATTCATAATTCTTTCGCACAGCGGAAATTAATTCATTGATGTCAAAAGAAGAAAACCTATGGATACTCAATCTATATCATCTTGGTGGAGTCAAGTTCCGGTTCTTGGTAGTCTCAATCTGTTTGTTGAGAAAACCACCTGCTCTAGATATAAGGTGGATACGAGATCGAGATCCTTCAAACATCCACTTATCTTCATCCAGGGATATAACCTTCTTGTCCAAAGCAGTCATTAGATCATATTTCAAAGCTCGCATGGCTTCGTCCTTGCGGTCTTGGATGGAGATGAGATCAGAAGGAAAGTGAAACTCATCAATAGCTGTGTTGTTACTGCTACTTCCTCCTCCTCCTCCTACGATCGCCGTCGTTGATATTGATGAATTTGTCGGTGCCGTACTATTCATTTTTCTTCTTTTTGCACCACTAGACAAACATACAACTTTTTTAGTTTTTTTTTTTTTTTTTTTTTTTTTTTAACATCAAGCTTTATAGAAAATGCTAGGAAGTCACAAAACAAAAAATAAGCAAACGGTCCCAAGAAAAGAGCAAAGAATAGAGCAACTCAAGACAAAACATACAAAGAGAAAATGATTAAAAGAACGTTGTTTTTTTTTTTTTTTTTATTTTGAAAGGGAATGTTGGATTTTATTAGATTTACTTTACATAATATTTTTTTTTCTTAAATTGTATGTCTCTTTTAGTAATTTTGATAAAGAAAAAAAAATTCTAAATAATTTAAAAAGTGGGGCATAAATAGATCGGTAGGGGGTGTGCCAATAACACCACTCAAGGATAAAATCTCTTTAATTTAGTTAGAATGACAATTTTACCATTAAATTATTATGAAAAGTAGCAAAATTACCAATAATAAAATATTAAATAAACAAAGTATACACATACATACATACATACATACATACATATATTATGAAAAGTAGCAAAATTACCAATAATAAAATATTAAATAAACAAAGTATACACATACATACCTACATACATACATACATACATACATACATATATATATATATATAACACTTAAATAAACAAAAAAAATTAATCAAACAACAAACCCATTAACTTAAACAAAAATCCAAAAATGAAATACAAAAATAATAATAATAATAATAAAATAAAGTTGTTAAAAAACCCAAAATCATCTTAACAACTCAACATAACCCCATGAGAATACATTCTTGAATGAAGATCTTTAAGAAGAAGTGTACATGTTACCCCCACCCGGTATCACTCATAACCCTAGAGAAGTTTGTAGACTCAAGAAAGTTCTATATGGTCTCAAACAGGCACCTCGAGTTTGGTTTGAGAAGTTCTTTACTGTTATTACATCTCTTAGGTTTTCCTCAAGTAATCATGATTCATCTCTTTTTATAAAGTATACCACTGCATGTCGTATTATACTTTCTTTATATATTGATGACATGATTATTACTGGTGATGATGTTGATGGGATTGCAGCATTGAAGTCAGAATTAGCTAGTCAATTTGAAATGAAGGACTTGAGTTCTCTTTGCTATTTTCTAGGAATTGAAGTTGCATTTTCTCCTAAGGGTTATCTTCTTTCTCAATTTAAGTACACCGCTGACATCCTTGAGCATACTCGCCTTACTGATACTAAGATTGTTGATACTCCTCTAAAGCTTAATGCTCGATATTCTCCTTTTGATGGTACTCCTTTGTTTGATCCTACCTTATATAGTACTATTGTCGGCAACTTGGTATATCTCACTATTACTTGTCCAGACATCGCATATGTTGTTCACATCGTCAGTCAATTTGTTGCTTCCCCTACTACAGTTCATTGGGTTGCTGTAGTTTGTATTCTATGGTACCTTCGCGGCATTATCATTCAGAGTCTTTTTACTTCCATCGACCTCCTGTTTGGGGGTGCGTGCGTACTTTTATGTTGATTAGGCCAGTGATCATGTGGATCACAAGTCTATCACTGGTTTTTGTATATATTTGGGTGATTATCTTATTTCTTGGAAGAGCAAGAAGCAAATAATTGTTTCTCGATCTCCATAGAAGCTAAGTATCATGTTATGGCATCAACTACCACAAAGATAGTTTGGTTACATTGGTAAAACTACCATAGAGATAGTTTGGTTACGTTGGTTACTGGGAGATATGGGTGTTTATCTTTCTGATCCCACTCCTATGTATTGTGACAACAAAAATGCTATTCAGATTGCTCACAACTCAGTCTTTCATGAGCGGACCAAGCACATCGAAATTGATTGTCATCTTATTCGTCACCACCTCAAGCATGGCACCATTACTCTACCTTTTGTTTCTTCTTCTATGCAGATTGCTAACTTGTTTGCAAAGTCACATCCCATTTCGCGTTTTCATTTTTTAGTTGGCAAACTCCCGATGCTTCTTGCAGCCGCATCGTGAATTTGATGAGGGATATTAGAGTTATTTATGTTAGTATATATTGTATATATTATATATGTTATTATTTAGAGTTGGTTTATATTTGTAAATATGCTTGTTTTACTTTAAACCTACTTTGTAATGATATATATAGTCTTTCTATTATCAGTTCGAACTGATATAAAATATATCAGTTTCTTGCATGTGGGCCATTGGATTTAAAAGATGTTTTGATAAGTGCATACAGCCAAGTCAAAGTATTTAAATCCAATGACTTATATACAAGGAACTGATATATCTTTTGTTAGTTCGAACCGATAATAGAAAAATTATATATATATATATATATATATATAAAAAGTGCAGCAGCAGCCGACCAAGGCTTTTAGTTTCTATTTGCATCTCTTTGCATCGAACTTTGCTTCTCTTTGTACCAGATTTGTTCCTTTGCATCATATTATGACTTTGCAGCCACTATGTGCTATTTTTTCCCTCATCTCTTTGGTTCTTTGACTTTGCATTGAGTAATTCACATTAATGAGCCTTGATTATATTTTTAATTTTTTTAGCTAACCTTCAGAATCTCAAATTGAGCTGGAAATCTTTGACTTTCTAAATTGAGCAAGTCACCATCTATTCTCATTGATTTGTTCTTCAAGGTTTGCCATGACATATTGACATCTTACGTCTATCCAGTGTAAGCTATACAAAGAAATTTTAAGAATTCCTTAGGATGCACATACAGGGTTCCTTCATCAGAAACTTTGTTTTGTAATGTTACAAAATACAAAACTAAACATTTGTTTTTGTTTAGTCTGAAGGTTAATTGCAATGCAGCAGTCAAGAATGAGTATTTGTGTATGGGTAGTGCAGGGATGGTTATAAGGGACATCATTGGTAATTTTGTGGCAGCTTCGTCGAAAGTTTTGCAGGGCTGTTTTACTCCCAGCTTAGTCTGAAAGTTGATTGGGTTGAATCTGGTGTTGTGAATATTATAGGAGGTGTGAATAGTGGTGAAATTTATATCAAGATCAATACAAACTCCGTTAAAACGCATACTCCGTTAAAACTCGGATCAGAATATTATTGTTTGTCACCTGCCCTCTAGGATGACATCTGAGGTGGTGAGAGATGCAGAATTAGAAAGATTCATGTAAATTTCATTGAATGTTGGGTGTCCTCTGCTACCTGATAAGTTCAACTGTGTCCTCAATGCTGTTGTTTCTATTCTCCCAAGCAAATTCACATTCAATCTCTCCTCTTCAATCCCATTGCCCTCTAACACCTTCAAAACTTGTCTCGTTGCCGGCCTTACGTTTGCAGCTGGATATGCACACAACAATCCTAAATTAACAACTTTTTCGACTTCCTCAACCGAATAACCACCCTTGGCCTTTATTCGATCATCAAGGGCAGAAAGCAATTCCCCTCTCTCTATTAGCATGCATAACCAATCAAGCAAGTTCGGTTTCCCATCTTCGATAGGTCTTCACCCACACACCACTTCCAGTACCAAGACTCCGAAGCTAAACACATCAGTTTGCGTTGAGGCTCGCCCTGTTCTAACCACTTCCGGTGCCATGTAACCAGCAGTTCCAATCACTTGTGTTGTGGTAGCTAATTTTTCATGATGGTGCATTCTAGCTAATCCGAAATCGCCTAACCTAGCATTCATATCTTTATCAAGTAACACATTGCTTGCTTTAATGTCCCTATGCAACACTTTTGATTCCCATCCTTCATGAAGATACAAGATCCCACTAGCCACATCTTTCAAAACATTAATCCTCTCTTCCCAACTCAACACGAGGCTCTCGTCACAATCGAAAATCCTTTTGTCTAAACTTCCATTCTCCATGTACTCATAAATCAAAATCAAGTTTTTTTTTCTCTTTCTTACACCAACCTCTCAATCCTACCAAATTTTTGTGCTTCAGTCTGCCTAAACTTGAAACCTCAGCCAAAAATTCTCTCATTCCATGCTCACTCTCAACAGAGATTCTCTTCACAGCAACTTCCACTCCAAGCAATAACCCTTTAAAGACCTTGCCATTTGCTCCACATCCAACCACATTTTCTTCAGAAAACCCCTTTGTCGCCGCGTAAACTTCTTGATAACCAATCCTATGTGGCCAATACTGCAATTCCAAGTCTTCAATTTCTTCCTTCCCTTCCCCTTTTTTCCTCTTCTTCCTCACCAAAACAGCACATATCACAACTCCACAGAAAATAATTAACACAGCACCAACACTAACCCCAATAATGAACCCTTTAGATGGAAAGACGGACTCTTGTGGAAGCATAAATGAAGGTAAAATTGTTGTCACCAGAGCATCACCAATTGAAAAATTCGAATTGCTAAAGCTCCAAGATAATATCTTGTGACTCTCAACCAACTGTCCAGTTCCTCCGGTAAACCCCACATACATTCATCCAAAAGAACCCCAGAAAGATCAAGGAACTCACTTATTAAAGGCCTACTTGGTCTTGTTGTCCCTGCCTTAGCCATGGTAACATTAATTCTCGAATCCTCATAATCAATCCAAGCTTGATAATTCACACCATTGTTCAGCTTCAACTCCTTAAACTTGTTATCATCTGTCCAAAACCCCGCTTCTCTTGAAGCAATAGAAGTTATTGAGTTCACATCAAGACCAACATGGTTGTCATTGATATCATTGAATATTTGGTCTTCAAAAACATCAAACTCAACAGCAAGAACATGGTTTTCAGAGTTACTATCATTAGTCCAGTTGAAGAGACCAAGATCTCAGACGAGCTGGCACCAGCTATACCATCGAAGGGAATGAACGCAAAGGCCAAGCCATGGCCAAGAGATTCTTGTAAGGGGAGATGGAGAAGATAAAGGAGGTAGAGAATGGAAGTGGGCTGGTTGAATTGGGTTGTTTTGTGGTGATCTTTGATGGGTATAATGCACGCCCGATAGTGAAAATGGTTTGATTGGTGAGAGAGACGATCGAATTCTCGATTGTGGCGTTGCCATATGTGTGGATGTTGGTGGGGTTGAAGTTGGTGTTGAATACGAACTCAAGACATGAAATTGAATTCAAGTTTGACAGAATAACAACTAAGAGCAGAATAAGAGTTTGAGAAGACATCAGCACACTGAAGAATATGAAACAGCTGCCATAGTTTAAAAAGATTGAACCTGTAGGCTGTAGATGTCAGAGACCAGGATGTTTTTCAAGGGGTGGCTCTTCTGCCGCCCACGTAATATCTGCCTGCTTTATATATACATATTAAAAAATTAAAATTATTAATTTTATCCCTTACGTACTTTAAAATATCAAAACTATGCTTCATTGCTTTAAGTATTTTTTTTAATTTTAAATATATATTTTTTCTCATTACACCCATTTCTCTTCATTTACTTTAACAACTATTAAAAAAAAAATTACAGATTATTCGTTCCTTTTAACAAATATTATAGAATTTACTTAGATAAAAAAAAAATCATATTCAACTATACAACTAAGATTTTAGTTAGTCAAAGATAAAATACAAATTCAACTCCAAAACTATTGTTTTTTGTTGTTACTTGCGGAATTATTATATTGAATTATCTACAAAACCATGAAATCGTAATAGTTTACGCCCTTAATCATCGTCAAAGAAAACAACAACAATAATAATTAAACAAATTAACAATCATCGTCAAAGAAAACAACAACAATAATAATTAAACAAATTAACAACAATATACAACTTCTTTTGCCTAAAAAAAAAAAAAAAAAAAAAACTATTTTCATAATCACCAAACAAATCAATTTTTTTTCATTTAAAAATTTGGTTTTTTAAAAATACATCCACCAAGTATTTCGGTTCACAAACCAATTAAGTTAAAGTAAAGTGAGTGAGTGAGTTGTGCTTGAGAACCGTATAGACTTGATAGAGTTTTGCAACTGTTATTTATTTATTTATTTATTTTAAGTTCTACAAGACTACAACTACAATAACTTTTTATTCAATCACAAAACAATAATAAAAATGAAAGAAAACATATCTGAATGTATTTAGAATCCATGAAATCAATTCTTTGTTCATTAATTCCTTGACTATTAATGAAAAAAATAAATTATATTTCTTGATTGATGTTAGATTTGATTAAATATATATTATTAGGGTTTATGATAAATTGGGTGTTCAACTATGGGTGTAGGAAGTAAATTTAATTTTCAATTATAAAGTCATGTATTTTAAGTAATTAAATGTAAGGTTATTTTAAAAATAGAAAAGTTTCATTAAAAATTTAAAATATAGGTGTAGGAAGATATTTTGTAGGCAGCAATAGAGCAACTCTTTTTCAAAAACATTAGTTTATGTATTCATATAGGAGTTGATCAAAATTGACCGGGAGCTTGGAACCATTGGTTAGGAGGCAAGGTTTCTTTTTTTACTCCTGTAGTCCCAAGAAAATAAATATCGGTTTGGACCAAAATAATGATATTCTAATTTTTTTAAAATTAAATAATAAATTAATAATAGAAAAGATACATTTTTCTAAGTACTTCTATTAAACATGAATTTTCACAATTAGATGTTACAAAAAAAATCTTCATCCAAATTATAATTCTCATTTGTATTCGTAAAATAAGGAAAGAATAAGAATGATTAAACCTTAGGATTGTAAATAAAGTCCATCATCTAACTACTCATATAAAATCATTAAAAAAAAAAAAAAGATTAATTGTTAAAAAAAAGATTAATCGCTATGATACCAATTATTTCACTGCAAACATCAAAAGCTCCCCAGCTTTGTGGTGGAAAGAAACTGCGGGCCGTACAGGGGGTTGAAAATTTGTAGTCTATTTGGATTTTTTTATTTTTTATTTTAAATACTACATAAATTCAGAGTTTTTGGATTTGGATCATCTCATTACCTCATGTTTTTCCTGACCTCACCTAATCTCATGGAGAGATGCTTCAGTACCTTAGGCTTAAGAGGTGATGTGGCACGTCTAACCACTAATTTTTCAACACATCATCGTATTTATAAAAACCTCGTAATTTTCATTGCCAAGGCATAAAAAGAATTGTCCAGTCATAAAATTTTTTTGCCAACTCAGGTATCTGAGGTAAACCTAAGTATCATCTTAATCCTCAAATACTATGCAGCTTTAATGCGTCTTCTTCATTCACTGCTTCTCTACAAAACCACAACCAATTTTTTTTCTCGCACTTTTAATTTTACTGGTATCAATTCATCGTCTTCTCTACCTTTTCTCACACTTTGAACTCACTCAGTGAACTACCCACAAAGTTCTTTAAATATTTATAAAAAACTAGCTATATATAGAACCTTTTTTATTTTGCACTAGCCCCTATTTGGCTGCTAAGAAAATCCAGGAAAAAAAAAAACGAAAATAAACTCACTCAAACTCCAATAATTGCGAAAATTGGGTCTACCATATATGATAAACCGTATGAAAATTAAGTCTCCATTATATACCCAAATAAACAAAAATCAAGAGACCATGAGATGAAAAGAGAATATATCGATATAGAAGACCCAAAGATGATAATTCTGCCATTAAAATGAAAGTGAAAATTGAGAGGTTGATGTAGAGAAGCCTGAATGTAAGAAGTAGCAGATAGCTTAAACAAGTGTGAGAAAAATAATTGGCTGTGGTCTTACAAAGAGCCGTGAATGAAGAAGATGCATCGAAGCTATTGAGTATTTGAGGATTAAAATGATATTTAGGTTTAACTCAATATCTAAGCTGGTAAGTTTTTTATGACCGACAATTTTTTTTTTTTAGTGTGTTGGCAATGAAAAATATGAGGTTTTTATAAATACAATGATGCATTGAAAAATTAGTGGTCAGGCATGCCACATCACCTCTTAAGCCTGAGATACCGAAGCATTTCTCAATCTGATGATATATAAGCATTGCAATAAATGTGTGGTTAAGATGTAATTGGTTTCCATAACAACTATATCAACAATTAATTACATGTTTTAAAAAGGTTAGGGAAAAGATATGGTAAGGAAGGGATCTAAATCCTTTGTAATGATGAGAAGACTTGATCCCGTAATCTCATGGTGCAGGTGTAAGGGTTTTATCACGGACCAAACCTCACCCCTATAATATTCATCCTTTTATCGAATGGATCATATATTCACAAAAAAGAAAAAAAAAAAAGTGAAAAAAGAACCAAAGTTTTTGCTCGAATTTTTGTGAAGACGACCTGCAAAGCATAGTTCAGATGGGTTTCGGACAGAACCAAACCACGAAACAGCTGCAGAGCAATCACAGTGTTATCATGGTAATTAAAGGGCTAATTGACAAGTATTAATAGTTTTTTTCAACCATAAAATGGTGATCCATGAATCATGATTACTACTCATCAAATGGTGATTAAATTCTATGGTCCTCAAGGAGACAAAGCTAGGTGTATTTACAAGAAACGTAATTTGAACAGTCACAACTGCCGAGGCATAATTATCTTTAGGTTAATGACGAGCAGATTTCTTCTTCTTCTTCTTTTTCTTTTTATTTTCATTTTTCAGAGAGTAGCATTTGTTACAACACCATCTGCATTTTCTTGAGAGTTGCAAAAGTTATAGCACTTGACTGTTGTGGAACTGGTAGATTTCTTGAATATTTAAATAGAAAACACATTTCAGATTGATGGATCATCAACTGGTAGATTGAATCTGGAATATAGGTTGTATTCTTACAAGCCTTTGTAAAAGAAATAAAAGTAAAATTGTATCAAGATCAATACAAACTTCAACAGAAGCAGAAATGTATCCCTGGATATTGTGACCTGCCCTCTAGGATGATATCTGAGGTGGCCAGAGAGGCATAACTAGAAAGATTGAATGCTGGGTGTTCTCTACTACCTGATAAGTTCAATGCTGTTTCTATTTTCTCAAGCAAATTCACATCCAATCTCTCCTCTTCAAGCCCAGTGCCCTCTAACACCTTCCAAACCTGTCTCATGGTAGGTCTTACATTTGCATCTGGATATGCACACAGAAATCCCAAATTAACAACTCCTTCGACTTCCTCATCCGAATAACCACCCTTGGCCTTTATTCGATCAGCAAGGACGGAAAGCAAGTCCCCTCTCTCTATTAGCATACATAACCAATCAAGCAAGTTTGGTTTCCCATATTCGATAGGTCTTCGCCCACACACCATCTCTAGAACCAATACACCAAAGCTAAAAACATCAGTTTGTGTTGAAGCTCGCCCTGTTCTAACCATTTCTGGTGCCATGTAACCAGGAGTTCCAATCACTTGGGTTGTGGTAGCTAATTCTTCATGATGGTGCATTCTAGCTAATCCGAAATCGCCCAACCTAGCATTCATATCTTTATCAAGTAACACATTGCTTGCCTTAATGTCCCTATGCAACACTTTTGATTCCCATCCTTCATGCAGATACAAGATCCCACTAGCCACATCTTTCAAAACTTTAATCATCTCTTCCCAACTCAATGTAAGGCTCTCATCACAATCAAAAATCCTTTTGTCCAAACTTCCATTCTCCATGTAATCATATATCAAGATCAAGTTTTCTTTCTCTTTTTTACACCAACCTCTTAATCCTACCAAATTTTTGTGCTTCAGTCTGCCTAAACTTGAAACCTCAGCCAAAAATTCTCTCATCCCATGCTCACTCTCAACAGAGATTCTCTTCACAGCAACTTCCACTCCAAGCAATACCCCTTTATAGACCTTACCATTTGCTCCAAACCCAATCACGTTTTCTTCAGAAAACCCCATTGTCGCCGCATAAACTTCTTGATAACTAATCCTATGTGGCCAATACTGCAATTCCCAGTCTTCAATCTCTTCCTTCCCATCCCTTTTTTTCCTCTTCTTCATCAACAAAACAGCCCATATCACAACTCCACAGACAACAGTTAACACAGCACCAACACTAACCCCAATAACGAACCCTTTTGATCTAAAGACAGACTCTTTTGGAAGCACAAATGAAGGCAAATTTGCTGTCACCAGAGCATCACCAATAGAAAAATTTGTATTGCTAAAGCTCCAAGATAATATCTTATGACTCTCAACCAACTGTCCAGTTGCTCCGGTAAACCCCACATACATTTCATCCAAAAGAACCCCAGAAAGATCAAGGAACTCACTTATTAATGGCCTACTTGGTCTTGTTGCCCCTGCCTTAGCCACGGTAACATTAATTCTCGAATCATCATAATCAATCCAAGCTTGATAATTCACACCATTTTTCAGCTTCAACTCCTTAAACTTGTTATCATCTGTCCAAAACCCCGCAACACTTGAAGCAATAGAAGTTATTGAGTTCACATCAAGACCAACAAAGTTTTCATTCATATCACTGAATATTTGGTCTTCAAAAACATCAAACTGAACAGCAAGAACATGGTTTTCAGAGTTACCATTATTAGTCAAGTTGAAGAGACCAAGATACTTAGTCGAGCTGGTACCAGCTATCCCAGCGAAGGGAAAGAACGCAAAGGCCAAGCCATGGCCAGGCAAGAGATTCTTGTAAGGGGAGATGGAGAAGATAAAGGAGGTAGAAAAGGGAAGTGGGTTGGTTGAATTGTTTTGTTTTGTGGTGATCTTTGATGGGTATAAAGCACGCCCGATAGTGAAAAAGGTCTGATTGGTGAGAGAGACGATCGAATTCTCGATTGTGGCGTTGCCATATGTGCGGATGTTGGTAGAGTTGAAGTTGGTGTTGAATACGAACTCAAGACATGAAATTGCATTCAAGTTTGACAGAATAACAACTAAGAGCAGAATAAGAGTTTGAGAAGACATCAGCACACTGAAGAAGATGAAACAGCTGCCAAAGTTTATAAAGATTGAACTACCGGGATGTTTTTTTGAAAAAATTAGTTTAAGGATTCATCTGGGAGTTGATCAGAATTGACCAGCATGGCCTCACGTCACCTCTTAGCAGTCCCAAGAAAATAAATATCAGTTGCACGCAGTGGCAGACCCAGGAATTTTAACCAGGTAGGGCACTTGAATATATATAAAAAAAAAATGCTGAAAAATTAAAATTATATTAAAATGAGTTTTTTTTTTTGTTAAACAAAAAGGAGTTTTTTTTAGATAAAATAAAACAAATAGAACATTTACTCGTTTGAATTAAATAATCTTACATTCAAAAAGAAATGAAAACAAGAAAAAATGTTAAAAAAATAAATAATAACAAGAAAAACAACATAAATAATGAAAAAAATTAAAAGAATAAATTACAATCTATTTTATAATAAGAAATTTTATTATTATTATTATTATTATTATTTTGCATTTATAATGAATTCAATTTAAATTTATACAAAAATATTTATTAATAAATATTACTAGACATGTTTTTAAATTTTTTATTCTTCAAATTATTGGTAAATTATTGATTTATTGATTCTAAATAAATTAAAACTAAGGAAAAAAGAAGATGAATCATAATAATATATTGACTATTTTAATCCAATAAAGTAAAATTTGAGATTTTATGGTTTATTAATTGGACGTGTTAGATATGTCAAACTAAAACTATTAGAAAAAAATAAAAATCCAAAATAATAATAGATAATTTAATATAAAATAAGAAAATGAATTGTTTTATTTTAGAAGAAATGAAAATTTGAGAAAAGAATTGGAAAAGATAGTAAAATAAATAAGAAGTAAAAAATTATAAGATAAAATTGAATTAAAAAGAATGCATTTGCTTAAGATGGGATTTGAACCAAGAACTTTAAAGGGTGGGAATAAGAACCAGTACCAGCTGTGCTAAAGGAAACATGATGTAATTATTATTAATGGATATTTATATATAAAGTATATACAAAGTCAATTTTTTTTTTTTAATTTGAGGTAGGGCATAGGCCCCACCTAGTCTCCACGTGGGTCCGCCCCTGGCTGCACGTCACCTAGCAATCCCAAAATAATAAATATTGGTGGCACGTCACCTCTTAACATGGCTAAGAGCGAATAAGAGTTTGAGAAGACATCAGCACACTGAAGAAGATGAAACAGCTGCCATAGTTTAAAAAGATTGAACTACCGGGATGTTTTTTTGAAAAAATTAGTTTAAGGATTCATCTGGGAGTTGATCAGAATTGACCAGCATGGTTGCACGTCACCTCTTTGCAGTCCCAAGAAAATAAATATCAGCTGCACGTCACCTCTTAGCAGTCCCAAAATAATAAATATCGGTGGCACGTCACCGATGGCAGAATTAAGGCTGGCTAGGGTGGGTTGTAGGGTGGGCTACACACCCTAGCTTTTGAAAATAAAATAAAAAAAGAAGTTTTTTTAATAGTTTTAAATATATCCCAATTAATTCTAAATATATTTTGACTTAACTTACGATATTTTTCTTTATCTTAATAACAACCCAATAACTTAAAAACATGTATCAAACTTATTAAAGCCTATTGTATTTTCTTAATCAAGTGAACGATTAAATTGATAAATGTTAACCCTTTACTAACTCAAAAATAAAATTGAGAAATTTTAACCCCTTAACAACACACCAAAAGTAGTAGATTTACCATATAAATTAATCTCCAAGTCTCAAAAAATTTCAATTTTATGAGTTTTCATAGCTTTTGGATTTGTGGAGATATACAGACGTTGGTATGAAAAAACTGTAAGTTTTATTTTTATTTTAAAGTTTATGTTGTAAAATTAATCTAAAATTAAGTTTTATTTTCGGCTATAAAACTTATCAAAACGTCTTTGTACAACAAGATGAATGACGAGTTTTTTGAGAATTGTATGGTTGTTTTTAATGAAAGAGAACTTGTTTTTATAATTGATTCGGATTCGGTAATAGATGTTTTTGTCTCTTTGAAGCCTCAAAAGTCAAAATTTAAGTAGGATCTTATTGTATTTACATTGCATGCATATTTTCTTTTTATTTTCTTGTGTTTTTTCTTGCTTAGAATATGAATTTGAAGGTAAGACTCGTTATGTCCCATGACTAGGTATACTTTTTTATTTTAACTAAAAAAAATCTCTCGTACCGTCGAGATTCGCTATCAAAATGATTTTTTTATTATATAATATAAATTTGTATCTATATGAAATTGTTCACAGCTCACCTAAAAAAAAAAATTCTGATTTCACCCCTGCACGTCACTTCTTAGCGTGGCTGGTAATGCACCTCCTTTTTCATATAAGCGATGAGGGATTCAAATCCCACCTCCATTATATATATATGACAATTTTATCATAATTAAAATTACTAAAAAGTATATAGAAATTCTAGATAAAAATAACTTGCCAATTTCAGTATTCAATGAAAAGAAAATTGAAACAAAATGATTTTCTTTTAAAACAAAAATTAGGTTTTTACGATGAATTTTTTTTTTTTTTTTTTTTTTTTTTTTTTTGGAGTTTCAAAAGGTAAAAGGATAATTTAAAAAAAGAATGGAGTATCTTTAGAAATTTTTTAAAATTTTAATTTTTAAAATGAATTGTATATAGAAAATGTGTGTGAAACCAAAAAAAATTGATTGTAAGGATACAATCTCTTTAATTTAGTTAGAATGACAATTTTACCATTAAATTATTATGAAAACTAGTAAAATTACCAATAATAAAATATTAAATAAACAAAGTATACACACACACACACACATATATATATAACACTTAAATAAATAAATAAAAAATTAATCAAACAACAAACCCATTAACTTAAACAAAAATCCAATAATGAAATACAAAAAAAAAAAAAAATGTTAAAAAACCCAAAATCATCTCTAACAACTCAACATAACCCCATGAGAATTCAATAAAAAGTGTACATGGTACCCCCACCCGGTGTCACTCATAACCCTAGAGAAGTTTGTAGACTCAAGAAAGCTCCATATGGTCTCAAACAGGTGCCTCAAGTTTGGTTTGAGAAGTTCTTTACTGTTATTACATCCAGAGGCGGGCATATGAGAGAGCTGCCCTAGGCTGTAGCCCGGGCAGCCCTGCAGAAAAAAATAATTTAATACATAAATGGATAATTACATAAAACCTCCAAGGTTTAATAATATTACACTAATATGATATTTTGTCTATTTAGTGAAATGTAACTATTTTGTTTTTCAAAGTAAGTTATAAAAATATACGCAATATTATAACTTCTAATATTATAGAATTTAGTTATTTGCAAGTTTAAATAATTTTTTTAACTACAAGTTTAAACAATTGTTTATGCATAACTTTTACAATGTATTTCATATTCTAAGTAGTCTATTATTGAATTGGTGTCATCTTATTATTAAAAAAAATAAACAAATACTTTCATCAAGAATTATATATAAAAAAAATTATTCTTAATCAATAGGTAGCATGTCTTGCACTCCATTATATTCGTCTACATTGAGGAATAAAATAACAAAGGTTTTCTCTACAGTACACATCAAATTTAATAAATTTAGTGCGAGAATTTGTGAGCCATTAATTAACCATTATAATATATTGTCTAAACAAAAGTAGATAAATCCAACTATTGATAGCTAAGGAGATGACTTTATAATATCGAGGAAAAAAATATATACTATATATATATATATATATAATTTAGCCCAGGTGGCAAATTTTTCCTGGGTTCGCTGCTGATTACATCTCTTGGGTTTTCCTCAAGTAATCATGATTCATCTCTTCTTATAAAGTATACCACTGTAGGTCGTATTATACTTTCTTTATATGTTGATGACATGATTATTACTGGTGATGATGTTGATGGGATTGCAGCATTGAAGTCAGAATTAGCTAGTCAATTTGAAATGAAGGACTTGAGTTCTCTTCTCTATTTTCTAGGAATTGAATTTGCATTTTCTCTCAAGGGTTATCTTCTCTCTCAATTTAAGTACACCGCTGCCATCCTTGAGCATACTCGCCTTACTGATACTAGGACTGTTGATATTCATCTAGAGCTTAATGTTCGATATTCTTCTTATGATGGTACTCATTTGTTTGATCCTACCTTATATAGTACTATTGTCGGCAACTTGGTTTATCTCACTATTACTTGTCCAGACATCGCATATGTTGTTCACATCGTCAGTCAATTTGTTGCTTCCCCTACTATAGTTCATTGGGTTGCTGTAGTTTGTATTCTATGGTACCTTCGGGGCACTGTCATTCAGAGTCTTTTTACTTCCATCGACCTCCTCTTTGGAGTTGCGTGCGTACTCTGATGCTGATTATGCCAGTGATCCTGTGGATCGCAAGTCTATCACTAGTTTCTGTATATATTTGGGTGATTATCTTATTTCTTGGAAGAGCAAGAAGCAGATAGTTGTTTCTCGATCTCCACAGAAGCTGAGTATCGTGCTATGGCATCAACTACCACATAGATAGTTTGGTTACGTTGGTTACTGGGAGATATGGGTGTTTATCTTTCTGACCCCACTCCTATGTATTGTGACAACAAAAATGCTATTCAGATTGCTCACAACTCAGTCTTTCATGAGCAGACCAAGCACATCGAAATTGATTGTCATCTTATTCGTCACCACCTCAAGCATGGCACCATTACTCTACCTTTTGTTTCTTCTTCCATGCAGATTGCTGACTTGTTTGCAAAGTCACATCCCATTTCGCGTTTTCATTTTTTAGTTGGCAAACTCTCGATGCTTCTTGCAGCCGCATCATGAATTTGATGAGGGATATTAGAGATATTTATGTTAGTATATATTGTATATATTATATATGTTATTATTTAGAGTTGGTTTATATTTGTAAATATGCTTGTTTTACTTTAAACCTACTTTGTAATGCTATATGTATATATATAAAGATAAAGTGCAGCAGCAGCCGACCAAGGCTTTTAGTTTCTATTTGCATCTCTTTGCATCGGACTGTGCTTCTCTTTGTACCAGATTTGTTCCTTTGCATCATATTATGACTTTGCAGCCACTATGTACTATTTTTTCCCTCATCTCTTTGGTTCTTTGACTTTGCATTGAGTAATTCACATGGTATTAGTAATTCACATTAATGAGCCTTGGTTTTTAATTTTTTAGCTAACCTTAAGAATCTCAAATTGAGCTGGAAATCTTTGACTTTCTAAATTGAGCAAGTCACCATCTATTCTCATTGATTTGTTCTTCAAGGTTTGCCATGACATGTTACGTCTATCCACAGTGTAATCTATGCAAAGAAATTTTAAGAATTCCTTAGGATGCACATACAGGGTTCTTCATCAGAAACTTTGTTTTGTAATGTTACAAAATACAAAACTAAACATTTGTTTTTGTTTAGTCTGAAGCTTAATTGCAATGCAGCAGTCAAGAATGAGTATTTGTGTATGGGTAGTGCAGGGATGGTTATAAGGGACATCATTGGTAATTTTGTGGCAGCTTCGTCGAAAGTTTTGCAGGGCTGTTTTACTCCCAGCTTAGTCTGAAAGTTGATTGGGTTGAATCTGGTGTTGTGAATAGTGGTGAAATTTTATATCAAGATCAATACAAACTCCAACAGAAGCAGAAACGCATTCCTGGAAAATTTAAAAGAAATTTACACGGCCAAAATGCCAATTACTACATACTCCGTTAAAATTCGGATCAGAATATTATTGTTTGTCTCCTGCCCTCTAGGATGACATCTGAGGTGGTGAGAGATGCAGAAATGGAAAGATTCATGTAAATTTCATTGAATGTTGGGTGTCCTCTACCACCTGATAAGTTCAACTGTGTCCTCAATGCTGTTGTTTCTATTCTCCCAAGCAAATTCACATTCAATCTCTCCTCTTCAATCCCATTGCCCTCTAACACCTTCAAAACTTGTCTCATCGCCGGCCTCACATTTGCATCTGGATATGCACACAACAATCCCAAATTAACAACTCTTTCGACTTCCTCAACCGAATAACCACCCTTGGCCTTTATTCGATCATCAAGGGCAGAAAGCAATTCCCCTCTCTCTATTACCATACATAATCAATCAAGCAAGTTTGGTTTCCCATCTTCGATAGGTCTTCGCCCACACGCCACTTCTAGTACCAAGACTCTGAAGCTAAACACATCGGTTTGCATTGAGGCTCGCCCTGTTTTAACCACTTCCGGTACCATGTAACCAGCAGTTCCAATCACTTGAGTTGTGGAAGCTAATTTTTCATGATGGTGCATTCTAGCTAATCCGAAATCGCCTAACCTAGCATTCATATTTTTATCAAGTAATACATTGCTTGCTTTAATGTCCCTATGCAACACTTTTGATTCCCATCCTTCATGAAGATACAAGATCCCACTAGCCACATCTTTCAAAACATTAATCCTCTCTTCCCAACTCAACGTGAGGCTCTCGTCACATCGAAAATCCTTCCGTCTAAACTTCCATTCTCCATGTACTCATATATCAAAATCAAGTTTTGTTTCTCTTTTTTACACCAACCTCTCAATCCTACCAGATTTTTGTGTTTCAATCTGCCTAAACTTGAAACCTCAGCCAAAAATTCTCTCATTCCATGCTCACTCTCAGCAGAGATTCTCTTCATAGCAACTTCCACTCCAAGCAATAACCCTTTATAGACCTTACCATTTGCACCACATTTTCTTCAGAAAATCCTTTTGTCGCTGCGTAAACTTCTTGATAACCAATCATATGTGGCCAATACTGGAATTCCCAGTCTTCAATTTCTTCCTTCCCTTCCCCTTTTTTCCTCTTCTTCCTCACCAAAACAGCACATATCATTACTCCAAAGACAATAATTAACACAGCACCAACACTAACCCCAATAATGAACCCTTTAGATGGAAAGACGGCAAATTTGTTGTCACCAGAGCATCACCAATTGAAAAATTCGAATTGCTAAAGCTCCAAGATAATATCTTACGACTCTCAACCAACTGTCCAGTTCCTCCGGTAAACCCCACTTACATTTCATCCAAAAGAACCCCAGAAAGATCAAGGAACTCACTTATCAAAGGCCTAATTGGTCTTGTTGCCCCTGCCTTGGCCATTGTAACATTAATTCTCGAATCCTCATAATCAATCCAAGCTTGATAATTCACACCATTTTTCAGCTTCAACTCCTTAAACTTGTTATCATCTGTCCAAAACCCCGCATCTCTTGAAGCAATAGAAGTTATTGAGTTCACATCAAGACCAACATGGTTGTCATTGATATCATTGAATATTTGGTCTTCAAAAACATCAAACTCAACAGCAAGAACATGGTTTTCAGAGTTACTATCATTAGTCCAGTTGAAGAGACCAAGATACTCAGATGAGCTGGCACCAGCTATACCATCGAAGGGAATGAACGCAAAGGCCAAGCCATGGCCAGGCAAGAGATTCTTGTAAGGGGAGATGGAGAAGATAAAGGAGGTAGAGAATGGAGTGGGCTGGTTGAATTGGGTTGTTTTGTGGTGATCTTTGATGGGTATAATGCACGCCCGATAGTGAAAATGGTTTGATTGGTGAGAGAGACGATCGAATTCTCGATTGTGGCGTTGCCATATGTGTGGATGTTGGTGGGGTTGAAGTTGGTGTTGAATACGAACTCAAGACATGAAATTGAATTCAAGTTTGACAGAATAACAACTAAGAGCAGAATAAGAGTTTGAGAAGACATCAGCACACTGAAGAATATGAAACAGCTGCCATAGTTTAAAAAGATTGAACCTGCAGGCTGTAGATGTCAGAGACCAGGATGTTTTTTCAAGAGGTGGCTCTTCCGCCGCCCACGTAATATCTGCCTGCTTTATATATACATATTAAAAAATTAAAATTATTAATTTTACTCTTTACACCCTTTAAAATATCAAAACTATCCTTTGAGTATTTTTTTTTAAATTTTAAACATATATGTTTTCTCATTACACCCATTTCTCTTCATTTAATTTAACCACCATAAAAAAAATAAAAATAAAATAAAACGTACAGATTATTCGTTCCTTTTAACAAATATTATAGAATTTACTCGAAAAAAAAATATCATATTCAATTAAAACTTTACAACTAAGATTTTTTAGTTAGACAAAGATAAAATACAAATTCAACTCCAAAAATATTGTTTTTCATTGTTACTTGCGGAATATATTGAATTATCTACAAAACCATGAAATCGTAATAGTTTACACCCTTAATCATCGTCAAAGAAAACAACAACAATAATAATTAAACAAATTAACAACAATATGCAACTTCTTTTGCCTAAAAAAAAAAAAAAAAAACTATTTTCTCAATCACCAAACAAATCAATTTTTTTCATTTAAAAATTTGGTTTTTTTTTAAAATACATCCACCAAGTATTTCGGTTTACAAACCAATTAAATTAATAAGAATTTGTAGTTGAATTAAAGTAAAGTGAGTAAGTGAGTTGTGTTTGAGAACCGTGTAGACTTGATCGAGTTCTACAACTGCTTTTTTTTATTTTCTATTTTTTTATTTTTTTATTTTTTTTTATTTTTTTTAAGTTCTAAAAAACTACAACTGCAACAATTTTTTATTCAATCACAAAACAATAATAAAAATTAAAGTAAACATACTTGAATGTATTCGGAATCCATGAAATGAATTCTTTGTTCATTAATTCCTTGACTATTAATGAGAAAAAAAAAATTTATTTCATGATTGATGTGGGATTTGATTAAGTATATATTATTAGGGTTTATGATAAATTGGGTGTTCAACATATGGGTGTAGGAAGTAAATTTAATTTTCAATTATAAGGCTATGTAATTTAAGTAATTGTGGTAGCCCAAAAACGGCTCATAGGCCTAATATAAGAAAGCCCAAACCTCGTAATGAAAAGATTCTACCCAGGCCCATCTTGTTAGTTCGACCCAACACAGGAACCAACAGCAACAAGATTTGGTCTTGGAAAGACCAAGTCAAAAGGTCAAATACTCAACTGATAGTGAATGGAGGAGAAAATCTCTCCAAAATCCCACCGAAACTGCACCCACGATCACAAACTCTGGGTGGACGTTAGGACTAGATGCCTCACTATAAATAAAGTGGCCATCACAGTTTAAGTCTCTCTGAATTCTCTCTCAACCAAAGCTCATAAGAGGCGTACTGAAACTCTGCCTCCCAAAAGATATTCCGGTCACCGGAAATCAACATCGCTCAGCACAAGCGCACATAAGGCTATAATCTCCCGCCATCACCATCCTACTATTTCCTACTTTATATTTCTATTTAAAGTTCTTTGCAGGTACATCGAAGTTCGGACGACCATTTGCAAATAACAGTCGAAGTCGACCAGACAAATTCCAGCCTAGTTGCTTTAGGCCTGATACAACCCGACCCATTTGACGTACCAAATCAAACGACCACCTACAGTAATTAAATGTAAGGTTATTTTAAAAATAGAAAAGTTTCATTAAAATATAGGTGTAGGAAGATATTTTGTAGGCGGCAATAAAGCCACCTTTTTCAAAAACATTAGTTTAAGTATTCATCTTGGAGTTGATCAGAATTGACCAGGAGCTTGGAATCATTGGTTAGGAGACAAGGTTTTTTTTTTACTTTTGGCAAGATTTATTTATTTATTTTATTTTCTTTTTAACTTTTGTAGTCCCAAGAAAATAAATATCGATTTGGACTGAAATAATAATATTCTAATTTTTCTAAAATTAAATAATAATGGAAAAGATACCTTCTTCAAAGTACTTCTAGTAAACATGAATTTTCACAATTAGATGTTAAAAAAAAAAAATCTTCATTCGAATTATAATTCTCATTTGTATTCATAAAATAAGGAAAGAATAAGAATTATTAAACCTTAGGATAGTAAATAAAGCCATCATCTAACTACGCATATAAAATCATTAAAAAATCAAAAAGATTAATTGTCAAAAAAAATAAAAAATCAAAAAGATTAATCGCTATGATACCAATTATCTCTTTGCAAAAATCAAAAGCTCCTCAGCTTTGTGGTGTAAAGAAACTATAGGGGTTGAAATTTTGTAGTCTATTTGGATTTTTTTTTTTTTTTTTTTTCTGAAAGAATATTCTAACGATAAACAAAACGAATTTGTATCATTACCGTTCACCATACGGAATCCAAATCTCTACAGCGGAAACGGATCGAACACCTGGAACTGTATCACCGGTCGGAGGACGATCACGGAATCGGAAAATCCCCTCTGATCACAATGCAATTTACCCACACAATGATTGGAGATGGGAGAAAATTCTTTAGATTTTCTCCACATCTATATGTGTTTCTCACACTGTATTGTGTTTCTCTCAACACTGGCACATACACTCTCTGTATTATTGCTCTTTAAGGTTGCACACCATCTGTTATTTGCCCAGAAGCACACCTTCTTCAATAATGCTAATTCACGTATTAGCATTGTTGGTGTAATAACTGCCCATGCAGTTTCCTGCATACACTGATGCCATGCATTGCACAGTTCATACCCACACTTATCAAATACGCGTTTTTGATATTGTTTTGTATTGCTTGAGTAGTTTCATTAAATAACTGCTCATGCTTGGGCTTGTCATATGGACTTGGGCTTGTCCATGTACAGCTTGTGCTGTTGGCCCACTTGGGTGTCTAAATGGGTTTCCTAGCCCAAACCCAATTATGTCAACAATATTTTATTTTATTTTAAATACTACACTATTACATAAATTCAGAGTTCCTTTGTAATGATGGGAAGACTCGAACCGGCAATCTCGTGGTGTAAGTGTGAGAGTTTTACCACGGACCAAACCTCACCCCTAGCTATAATATTCATACTTTTATCGATGGATCATATATTTGTAAAAAAGAAAAGAAAAGAAAAAGTGAAAAAAGAACCAAAGTTTTTGCTCGAATGTTGTTTAAATTATGCGAATTGACCTCCGAAATATATTATTTTGGTTTGTCCAAATTATTTGAAAATTGAGGAACATATAAACCTTTTTCAAGTTGGATTTGGATCCCCTCCTCATGAATTTCATGAAGGGTCGATTATCCGATGAAAATTTCACATAAGTCCTAGCTTTTTTATAATTTGTCACCTTTTTAAATTTCTTTATTGTATTAGTATCTTTAATCCTTACTTTTTTCAAAAATTCATCATTTGGGTCCCTTTGACCAAATATTTAACACTCAACTCTGATAAAATATGTTAAAGTACAATTTTGCCATTGTTATTATTTAATTTGAGTGATGATGTTGACAATCTATTAAATATCTTTCTATACATCATTTTTAATTTTTTTTTATATGACAATTTTATCATAATTAAAGTTACTAAAAAGTATAAATAAATTCTAAATAATTTTTTTTTGGCAATTTCAATATTCAATGAAAAGAAAATCGAAACAAAATGATTTTCTTTTTTTTAAAAAAATAGGTTTTTATGATGTTTTTTTTTAAAATAAAAAAATGGAGTTTCAAAAGGTAAAAAGTATAATTTTAGAAAAAAATAGAGTGTTTTTAGAATTGTTTAAATTTTAAAATTTCTAAAATGAACTGTATTTAGAAAATGAGTATGAAAAAAAAATATGATTGTAAGGAGAAAATCTAGTTAGATGGTTTTAGGAATTATGGGAGTGGAGTTCGTAGTGGTTCCTTACGTAGCTACCCTTGGCTTTGAGTTATTAGCCCCTAAAGAAGCGAATGCGCTAATAGTAAGTCAATCTGACAATTCTACCATTAAGTTATTATGAGAAACAGTAAAATTATCAATATTAAAATTTAAATAAACAAAGTGTATATATAACTTAAATAAACAAAAAATAATAATCAAACAACAAACCCTTTAACTTAAACAATAATCCAATAATGAAATACAAAAAAAAAAGAAAAAAAAAAGGATAAAATACCCACCCACCCCCATCTTCCCAAAAAAAAAAAAACACAATAATAAAATAGAGATACCCATAAAAAAAATTATTTACAAAGTAAGAAAATTTATAATAAAAAATACCACCCCTAAAAAAAAAAAAAAAAAAATTACTAATAAAGTGCAATTACCAATTTGATCTTGGACTTTTTAAAAAAATTCAAGTTATTTGCGACTTTTATAAAAGTGACCAAATTGGTCCTCACATAGTCACATTCTTCCCAAGTGCCAAATTAGTCCCTCTCTTTTTAGAAGTGACCAAATTGGTCCCTCTAACAGTTTAACGGTGTTAAATATAATTGTTAACTTTAACAATTTTAGTTAAAGTACGGAAATACCCTTTATCTGTCATATTAGAGCAAAATTGTTTTGTTTTTATGCATTAAATTCACCATTATAATTACAACAAAATCCAAAATTATTATTAATGAAACACCATTTGTACCTTTTTTAATCAAAATTTTCTAAAAAAAATCTAAAAATATTTTAATAAGACAATGTTAATTATACACTTAGTTACTATTCATTATCAGTTTAGTCTTTAACCATTTTTATATAATTGTTATTTTTTTGTTAATATTATGCAAACACTATTGTCAAAATTATTCAAAAATCAAAACCCATAAATAAAATAAACAAAAAAATACATGTGTTAAAAAAAAAAACTATGTATGTGTTATTATCATATTTTTTAGGAGTAAAATACAATTTTACCCCTATACAGTTAAAGTTGACTGACGAAACTTAATTAAAGAGACTAATTTGACACTTGAAACAAATATAAGGACTAATTCACTTTTATAAAAGTCGCAAACAACTTAGAATTTTAAAAAAAGTCTAAGACCTAATTGGTAACCGCCAAATCCAATAATGAAGTTAAAAATAAAAATAAAAAACCGATAAAATACCCAACCACCCCCATCTTCCAAAATAAAATAAAATAATAAAATAGAGATACCCATCAAAAAATTATTTACAAAATAAGAACATTTATAATAAAAAATCACCCCCCCCCCCCCCCCCCCCCCCCCCCCCCCCCCCCCCCAACTAAAAAAAAAAAAAGAACACAAAATTATTTACAAAATATTTTAAAAAAAGTTTGAGAAGGCCAACCTCTCGGCTCCAAATTCGAAGTGGAAGTCACAAGGAAACCGTGCATTCCTTCGATTTGGAGGAAGCCGAGCTGCCTCAACCTTTGTCTGGTGGAGGCCACCCCCACTTTTAATGGTGGCCTCTATTATTATTATTATTATTATTAGTTTTTTTTTAAAATATATTATTTCATAAATATTATTAATTATAATTATTTTTTTTTGGGTACAGAGAAGGGCAAAGCCCATAACAAGAAACAAAAACTAAGAAAGAGTGGGGATCAGGCATTGCCAAAACAAGCTAAACCATTAGCATCAGCCTCCAAAATTCTTCTGATCTCTAGGTGAGAGAGTCAACAAGAACAAGCAAACCAATCTCCATACCATGCCCCAACCGAGTTAACCCATCCACCACCATAATAAATATTTTATTATTTTACATAATTTTATTACTATTTTTTATAACTTTTTTTACTTTTTTTATTGGATTTGTACCTAATCCATAGGTGACATTAAAAACAAGGGTGGTTGTATTGCCATTTCCCACTTATAAAATATCTTGCTACACCTATTTTTCTTTCTATATCCAGATTAAAATAATAAAATTGTTAATTTTATTTCCTACATGACCCTTCAAAATGCCAAACCTATCTTTAAAGTACTTTTGGTAAATTTAAACATATATTTTTTCTCATTGCACCAATTTTTCTTATTACACCAATTTTTCTATATAAGAGAAATAAAAATAGGCTCAAATTAATAAATTAAATGAAGAAGACTGTGCCTAGTGTTTACTAGAACACGGTGAATAGTGGTGAAATTTTATTTAGTTCTACGGTAACAAATGTAAATGATATTTAGAGCTTTGTATAGGGATGTGGGTGTGTTGTTTCATGTGAAGCTATTTTAGATCTAGGAATGGTGTGACCCATACACCGGCTTCTAGCTTCCTTTAGGTTTGTCCTCAACAAGATGATTAAAATTCAAATACTTTCTGAAAACCATTACAGTATCATAAACCATACAAGTTTCTTACAAGCCTCTGGTCTGTATCCTACTATACATAAAAGAATTAAGTAAAATTTTATATCAAGATCTATAGCAAAAAATAAAAATAATTTTTTTAATTTTTTAATTTTTTTTTATCAAGATCAATACAAATTCCAACAGAAGCAGAAATGCATTCCTGGAAAATTTAAAAGAACTGCAAATTTACAGAGCCAAAATGCAGGATACTGTTTGTTACCTTCCCTCTAGGATGACATCTGAGGTGGTCAGAGATACAGATTTAGAAAGATTGTTGTAAATTTCATTGAAAGTTGGGTGTCCTCTACTACCTGATAAGTTCAACTGTGTCCTCAATGCTGTTGTTTCTATTCTCCCAAGCAAATTCACATTCAATCTCTCCTCTTCAATCCCATTGCCCTCTAACACCTTCAAAACTTGTCTCATCGCCGGCCTCACATTTGCATCTGGATATGCACACAACAATCCCAAATTAACAACTCTTTCAACTTCCTCAACCGAATAACCACCCTTGGCCTTTATTCGATCATCAAGGGCAGAAAGCAATTCCCCTCTCTCTATTACCATACATAACCAATCAAGCAGGTTTGGTTTCCCATCTTCGATAGGTCTTCGCCCACACACTACCTCTAGTACCAAGATTCCAAAGCTAAACACATCAGTTTGCGTTGAGGCTCGCCCTGTTCTAACCACTTCCGGTGCCATGTAACCAGCAGTTCCAATTACTTGTGTTGTGGTAGCTAATCTTTCATGATGGTGCATTCTAGCCAATCCGAAATCGCCCAACCTAGCATTCATATCTTTATCAAGTAACACATTGCTTGCTTTAATGTCCCTATGCAACACTTTTGATTCCCATCCTTCATGAAGATACAAGATCCCACTAGCCACATCTTTCAAAACATTAATCCTCTCTTCCCAACTCAACATGAGGCTCTCGTCACAATAAAAAATCCTTTTGTCTAAACTTCCATTCTCCATGTACTCATAAATCAAAATCAAGTTTTTTTTCTCTTTCTTACACCAACCTCTCAATCCTACCAAATTTTTGTGCTTCAGTCTGCCTAAACTTGAAACCTCAGCCAAAAATTCTCTCATTCCATGCTCACTCTCAACAGAGATTCTCTTCACAGCAACTTCCACTCCAAGCAATAACCCTTTATAGACCTTACCATTTGCTCCACATCCAACCACATTTTCTTCAGAAAACCCCTTTGTCGCTGCGTAAACTTCTTGATAACCAATCCTATGTGGCCAATACTGCAATTCCCAGTCTTCAATTTCTTCCTTCCCTTCCCCTTTTTTCCTCTTCTTGCTCACCAAAACAGCACATATCACAACTCCACAGACAACAATTAACACAGCACCAACACTGACCCCAATAATGAACCCTTTTGATCTAAAGACAGACTCTTTTGGAAGCACAAATGAAGGCAAATTTGTTGTCACCAAAGCATCACCAATCGAAAAATTCGAATTGCTAAAACTCCAAGCTAATATCTTATGACTCTCAACTAACCTTCCGGTTGCTCCAGTAAACCCCACATACATTTCATCCAAAAGAACTCCAGAAAGATCAATAAACTCACTTATCAAAGGCCTAATCGGTCTTGATTCACCTGCTTTAGCCATTGTAACATTAATTCTTGAATCTTTATAATCAATCCAAGCTTGATAATTCACACCATTTTTCAGCTTCAACTCCTTAAACTTGTTTTCATCTGCCCAAAACCCCGCATCACTTGAAGCAATAGAAGTTAGTGAATTCACATCAAGACCAACATGGTTGTCATTGATATCATTGAATTCTTGGTTTGCAAAAACATCAAACTCAACAGCAAGAACATGGTTTTCAGAGTTACCATCATTAGTAAAGTTGATGAGACCAAGATGCTGAGATGAGATGGCACCGGTTATACCAGTGAAAGGGAAGAACACAAAAGCAAAGCCATGACCAGGCAAGAGATTCTTGTAAGGAGCGATTGAGAAGATAAAAGAAGTAGAAAAGGGAAGTGGGTTCGTTGAATTGGGTTGTTTTGTTGTGATCTTTGATGGGTATAAAGCACGTCCGATAGTGAAAGTGGTTTGATTTGTGAGAGAGAGGATCGAATTCTCGATTGTGGCGCTTCCATATGTGTTGATGTTGGTGGAGTTGAAGTTGGTGTTGAATATGAACTCAAGACATGAAATTGAATTCAAGTTTGATAGAATAACAACAACTAAGAGCGGAAGATGATTTTGTGGAGACATCAGCAAAGGGCAGAGATAGATAGATTGAAAGAAAGATCAGATTCAAGAAGATGAAAACATGGACTCTAAAAGATTAGTTAAAAAGTTTTTGACTTTTGAAGGATTCATCATCAGGGTGTTGATCAGAATTGTAAATGGATTTGTGCGCCTACAAACATTGATCAAGACTCAAGAGGCTAATGGTTTACATATTTCTGATGTAATAAATGTGATTTTGTCTAATTCTGTTTGGATTTTTGTAGTCGGTGCATTTGTCAAGAATCAAGAGCCACTGTTTATGGAACTATTGGCGAACACATACAACCGACAAGAAATGGATTTTGCCTGCCCATGTCATGTGCCGTGCACTTACTTGTTTACCATGTCTGGTTCAAGATTACAGCACACTGTCATGGTCCGTTCGATTTCAGTCCGATTTCCAGCCAAGGTACACTACAAAACCAACTATTATGCACAAGCCTTTGGAATATTCTAGAGACTTCTCCACACTTCTAGCATGGAGCATTTTCTAGAAGTCTCTAGATTGAAACCATTCTAAATCTCTCTTGTAAATATCTAAAGGCTTGTAGATAATTGTAGAGAATTCTAGATACATGTAGATTATTCTGGAGAATGAATCTCCACTGTTGGATTAGATTGATCTAAACCGTCCATTGAGGAGGTGGACACCTATAAATAGGTAACTCCTCTCATTTGTAAAGGCATCCAAGCCTTCAAGCATACAAAGCATTGTAAAACATTCTTACAAGCAATACAACTTACCTTATTTCCAACCAAGCTCTTTTTATTCCCTTTTCTCTAGTCTCTCTTGTGTGTGTGAGTGACAAGCAAGACTTACTTAGCAACATCACCCTAAAGTAGTCTAAATGCCGCACGGGTTGGCTGCGCAAACTTTAAACCCGTGACAACATTCTCTCTACTTTTGTTTTTGCATTTTGTGATTGCTTCTATACTTCTATTCTATCTTTTGATTATAATATACTGATATTATCTACGAATCAAATTTCAACACTTTATCATTAGATCATATTATTAAATTCTCTAGGTTCAGCTAAAATACCGTAACTGTATTGTTAACGGGAAGTTTTAGAAGTAAAAATTATTTTCAATTATTTATTTATTTTTAACGATATAAGGTTGATCCGGTAATAAACCTCTTATACATGTATTACAAGGTTGCAGGTTTGAGTCATTTTCTTCAACAACAACAACAACAACAACAACAACAACAACTAAATTTATGTATTACTTAAAAAAAAAATTTATTTATTTATTTTTATTTATCAAACCTTCCTTTAAATAAAAATAAATAAAACCCTAGTTTTCACCTATTAACAATAGAGTGGTGCTATTGGCACACCATCTATTGATCTATTTGTGCCCCACTTTTTAAATTATTTAGTATTATGTTTTTTCCTTTATCAAAATTACTAAAAGAGACATACAATTTAAGAAGAAATTTTTTTTTTACAAAGTAAATCTAATGAAACCCCATATTCCTTTAAAAAAAAAAAAAAACGTTATTTACTTCTTTTAATCCTTTTCTTTAATTTTTTTTTTATAACTCTTAAACCCTAAAAATACTTGTACTTGATCTTATTTAAGCAATAAATCAAACACTTGGGGTGCATTAGACAAATGAGATATTGATTATTATTTAATCTCATTACTCTTTTAGAATTTGAAAGTGAAATGATGATAACCAAGACAAATACTTGCTCTTTGCTTCTTGTTTCGTTTTGTTTGTGGGCTGTTTCATTTTTTTCTGTGTGTGTTTTGTCTTGGGTTGCTCTATTCTTTGCTCTTTTCTTGGGGCTGTTTACTTGTTCTTTATCTTGTGACTTCATTATCTTTTCTATAAAGCTTGATGTTAAAAAAAATAATAATAAATAAATAAATAAATAAAAAATAGGAAGAAAAAAAAATTTCGTTCATGGGAGGTGAGAGAAACACGAGACCAGAGATATTAGAGACAGGGTTTATTAAGTTTGAAAACTAAGTAAAATGGTAGTTTTGGAAATAAATAAAATAAATTAATAAAAACATTTAACTTTATTTAATTAAATCAAAATTTAAACAAGTGATGCATAAATAGATCAGTAGGGGGTGTGCCAATAGCACCACTCTTAACAATATTTCGAAGGAGGAGACTCACGGCAACCACTCTGAAGGGTTGGCTGCGGCGATGGTAGAACCTTCCTTTCAAATTCCTACAATTCAGATAACTATTGAACATGAGGAGGAAATTGAAGAATTTCAAATTTTGTATCATGCTATCAATGCTACTATGCTAGTGACCAATTTGGTAACAATCCGATTATTAATGTTGGAAATATGATCAATAATAGCACAATAAATCTAGAAAAAGATTTCGTAAGCAATCAGGTCATTAATTCTACAACCCAAGAATCTGCAGGCAATCAAGTCAATGATTCTACAGCCCAAAAATCTACATGTAATCAAGTCAATGATTCTACAGCACAAAAATCTATAGGCAATCAATTCAATGATCAAGTCATTGATCATCTTCCTTGTAAGGAGATCTTCTATTAATATGAATGAAATCTCTGATATTTATTCAAATGATCAGATAGACAAAAAATATGACGGTCTTGGTGATCATGATGACACACTACACCAAAAAATTCAACAAGTTTTGGATGAAATTAACACTTCAGGAGATAAAAGAGGAAAGAATAATTTGGAGAAAATCCTCGAAGAAGACCAAGATAATTATGCTTCAAATTCTACACATCGTTAAGTAAACCCCATGCTACGAGAAAATGATTATGTGTTAGATAAAGATAATTGGATCCCAGTGGTGGCCAGATCGAAAGGGAAAGTGAAGCCGACTTTTAAAATGTTATCTATAACTAGTGATAAGGGAAGGCATTCTAAGAGCATCTCCAATGCAAGCGTGGCTTGTGAAAAAAAAAAGATGCCACGTAGGATTAATAGACGTTATGTTAATAATTGTGTCTCCAATGCAACCGTGCATATTCAACCTCAAGCTAACGTGGCAAAAAAAATATTAGACATTGTCAACATGACCGTCCACTTTCAGACGGTCTGTTGCACAGCTATTTTTTAGGTTGACTCAACAAACATTTAAAACTAACATTAATTTTTCATATATTTTTGGTAAGGAAATAAAATAAAAAATAAAATAGGAAAAAAAGATGGACACGTCATTAAAAAAATTGTGTTTTAGACAGAAAGCATTGGAGACCAAATTTTAAGTTGATTGTCTATCAAGTCTATTTTTATGCTACGTAGGAAGCAAGTCTCTTGACATTGTTGCTATGTCAACAATTATTGGTATACAAGCCACTCTTGCATTGGAGATGCTCTAAGCGCCTCCAATGAAGTTGATATGCATTTCATCGGTTTTATTTTTATTTTTATTTTGGTTTTAATAATGTTTGTTTTCTTCTCTCTCTTAGTATTTCTCTTATTATAATAAATTTCTCCTATGTGGTTACTTTACTACTTATGTTTATCTAAAAAAAATATTAACAATATATCGTAGCTAGACCCCATATCAAAGACTTTGACTTTGAGTTTGGCAGCATTTTGCAACAAAAAAAAAAACAAAAAAAAAAAAAAAAACAAAAAAAACCTTGACACGAACCAGAATTTTTGCTCGGATGTTGATTAAACCCCATCAAATAGAAAAGAAAAGGGATTTAATCATCTATTGTTTTTTTTTTTTTTTTCCTGAAAATTGAAGAACAAAAAATAATTTGTCAAAGACATGAAAACCATCATAGATATCTCTCTCCATTGGTATGCTATTCAGGTCAAATCACCAATTTCATGAAGCCTCGATAATTATCCATTAAAAAAAAAAAAAAAAAAAAAAGTTGACGGGTTACCTAATCCATACGGTGACATTAAAAAACAATGGTCAAATGTAATTAATGAGCCTTAATTTTTAATTTTTTGCTGACTTAAAACATCTCAGATTGAGCTGGAAAAGTAGACTTTCTATATTGTGCAAATCAGTGAAATCACCATCTATTCTCATCGATTTGTTTTTCAAGGTTTACCAATAATTACCATAATATGAATGGGCTTGGGGCACGGATAACTTCCAAGTTAACGGTTCGAATCTTACTCAGACGAAGACGAGTTTTGATTTACCCGCCTGCATCTTTGTGTGGCTGGGGGTGTGGGCCGAGGTTTCCTATCTGTCCTATTCCATAACATCCAACAAATAGACTGTCAAAACCAACAAGTTGGCTATGGGTGTCTCTAGACCTTGCATGGTTTCGGTTCGAACCGTGGAACCGAACCGAAACTAGAACAGAAAAAACCGGAACCGGATTTCCGGTTCCGGTTCTAAGATTTGGGCAAACCGGCGGTTTGACCAAATTTTTTTTTTTTTTTTTTTTTTGTTGACGTCAGCCGACCGTTGGGCTACCCTTTTCTTTTCTTTCCCTCAAACCCCGCCCCCCCCCCCCCCCCCCCCCCCCCCCCCCCCCCCCCTCTTTGATTTTTCCTCACACCAATTTCTTCTCAATTCTCTAATTCTAATTTCTCTCCAACACTCTCAAGTCTCTCAATCTCCAAGTCTCCAACAACTCTCCAAGTTTCCAAGGTTTTTAATATTTATTTCATTTTGTAATTGTTTTATTTGAAATTAATTTTATTTGCAATTTGCAATTTATTTTATTTCGAATTTATTTTATCTCCAATTTATTTTATTTGCAATTTATTTTATTTCCAATATATTTTATTTTCAATTAATTTTATTTCCAATTTATTTTATTTGCAATTAATCTTATTTCCAATTTATTTAATTTCCAATTAGTCAATTACTAAGTTTCCAATTTCATTTTCATTTATTTGCAATTACTAGTTTACTACTTTTGTACTTTACTACATAGTACCTATTATTCTACTAATAGTCTAATACTATTATTCTTCTAAGTTCTAAGTTCTAAGTTCTAAGTTTCCAATTCTCTCCCAAATTTATTTTTAAATGGCAAGTGGAAGTGGAAGTGGAAGGGGTCACGGCCGTGACGATCCTAGGCGTTCGATTTCGATGAAAGGTAAGGGTACTATGATCAATAATCTCAATCATAACAACCCCACCTATCACGAATATCTGCAACGTCGGGCCTATGCTGAAGACCTAGGCCTAAACTGTCCTACTCCCCCTCTAATAATTTCTGAACCCGATCCCAATGACACCACTCTCAATTTGACAAGCCAATCAGAAAATATGCCTGATATTGATACACCTCCAGATTATGATTATGATACAGCGGAAGTGGAACTACAAGAGGAGGAAGATCTGATACGAAAGCGAAACAAATCTGATCTCTTCGCCAAACATATGAAGAAAGTTAGGAAAGAAGATGGAAACTATGTAGCGGCTTGCAATTACTGCACCAAAACATATAAGTGGAGCAAATCCGGAGGATATGGCACTTATTGGAAGCATATTGAAACCAAACATCCAGACGCAATAACCAGAACGAGGTCACAATCACAAATTCCCAGGTACGCTACTCCTAACCAACAATTATTTCGTTATACTGATGAACAAAATAGAGAAGAATTAGTTAGGATGGTAGCAGTAGAACACTTATCATTCAGTTTTGGTGAAAGGGTTGGTTTTGTTAACTATTGTCGACGAGCATTAAACCCTGCTGCATGCCGTGTCCCTAGAACCACGCTCACACAAACACTTGAAAAGATTTATTCGAAAGAGAAAAAAAAGTTAGAAAAATATTTTGAAAAATATAATGGTCGTGTTACCGTATGTGCCGACATATGGACTGACCATTGGCAATCACATTCATACTTGGGTGTCACTTGCCATTATATGGATAATGCATGGACTATCCAAAAAATAATTCTTGCATTTAGAGTTTTTGATGATGCACACACTGCTCATAATATTTATAGACAGCTTAGAATTATTTTTTCAGAATATAATATTGAAAACAAAATTTTTGCAATTGGTTTTGATAATGCTTCTGCCAATACCGCTGCTATTCCATCTTTAATTGATTTATGCAAACCCTTTCTTGGTGGTACATTTTTTCATCAAAGGTGTGCATGCCATGTTTTAAATATATGTGTTCAAAAAGGATTAGAAACTCTTGGCGATTTTATTCTACCTATTAGAAAAGCCCTAATGTTTTTATGGAAACATCCTTCTACAATGAAAGCATGGGCAAGATATTGTAAACAAAATGGTAGACGTGTCGTTAAATTTGCTCGTGATGTTCCAACACGTTGGAATTCTACTTATAAAATGCTTGCTGAAAGTTATGAGTATAGGGATTTATTAGTTTCTTTTATTCAATTTCATGTTCCTACCATTGAACTTTTTGAAACTCATTGGGATACTTGTTACAATGTTTTCAATTTGTTAAAAAAATTTCATAATGCTACAAAAAATTTATCTAGTATTTATTTTCCTACAACACATTTATTTATTATTGAGAGTATTAATATTGCTGGTGCATTTTTTTATTGTGACTCTGACCCAGCAATAGCGGAAGCCGTAAGTGCTATGAAGGCAAAATAGTTAAATTATTATGAGGAGTTTCCAAATATTTATTTGATTGCTATGGTTTTCGATCCACGTTGTAAATTACAATCTTTGTCTTATTATCTAGAAGGTTATTATGGCAAAAAAAGTTTAAATATTGAATATGATGTTGATACGTGTTGCGGTAGAGTTAAGAAATTATTGTATAGTTTATATGATGAATATGTTACATTGTATGGATCCTCACCGAACATAGATGTTACACGAACACAAACTGCATCTCAGCCTCCATCATCCTCCTTTAGATTTTTGAATTTAGGGTATAGTATGTTATTAAAAAAAACCAAAAAACCAAAAAACCAAGATGTTCTTCATCAAGCTCCGGTTCGTATACCGAGCTTGAATCTTATCTAGCTTCTTCTTGTGAGTTTACAGAAGCATTTGATATTTTAAAATATTGGAATGAAGCTACAGAGTACTATCCAATCATGGCTATGATAGCCAAAAATATTTTTTCAACACCAGTTTCTACTGTGGCGGTGGAACAAGAGTTCAGCGCCGGGGGGAATATCCTAGATGAAAGAAGTTCGTGCTTGACACCGAAAGCACTTCAGATAGGTTTGTGTTGATGATTGGACAAAAGCGGAAAACAGACAACAAGAAATCGATCAGGAGCCAACATACGATTTCTTTAAGGATGACGAACCTGAAGGCTCTGGAGCAGTGGAGCCGGAATAGGCGAATAGCAAACCTGTAATAAAAATTAGTCCACAACTCCACGTCATCACCAAACCTGTAATAAAAGAATAAAAGGTAAGAGAACTACGTGGCCTTTGATTCCTCTAAACCCCCCCAAGAGGATACGTAGGCAACTTAATTGTGGTAAAAATTAAGTGCAAGGCTAATAAGTTTACATATTATTATTATTATTATTTTTAATTTAATTTTGTAATTTGTCATTCATTTATTTTATGTTATTTTTAAAATTTGGGTGACTCAATTTCCAAATACCCAATGAAATGTAAATTGTAATTTGTCATTTTGTTTAGTTTTATTTTAATTTAATTTTGTAATTTGTCATTTATTTATTTTATTCAAATAATAACCCAATGGATTTAATTTAATTTTGTAATTTGTCATTTATATATTTTATTTTATTCAATTACAATCTACAACTTATAAGTTACAATCAAGTTAGAACTTAGAAGTCTTTTTTTTGTTTGTTTAATTAAAAAAATTATAATTAAAAATTATAAAAAATTATAAAAATAAAAATAAAAAAAAGGTTCAAACCGCCGGCTCCTATGGAACCGGAACCGTGCCAGGTCTAGGTGTGTCACGCAATTGGGGAGGACAGGCGGATAAGTGCCTGGACAAAGTCCGGGATCCTCGATACCAAAAAAATAAAATAAAATAATAATAATAATAATTACCATAATATGTTTCAAGTTAATTCTAACTGTGTATCTATACAGAATTTTTATTTTTATTTTTTTGTTTTAAGTAATCTGTACAGAAATTTTTAAAAATTCATTGTGATGTATATACAAGAGTTATACATCATTCTTTCGTCTGAGAGTCGAGACAAATCTCAAAATAAATTAAAAATCTAAAGGTTTGTCCGGACCAGAGAATTATTACGTGGATAACTGGATATAATAGATTGCTGGGGTTTGCACATTACCTATATCAATGATCAATTCGGCCAAGTCCAAGTTCTTTGCAAATTCGTTCTATAATCCGATAAAAAAAAAAAAAAAAGGTGGTACTAAAATAACACCATGTATTTTCTAAATAACCACAGAAAATTGATGTCCATGCAAAAAGAAGAATCCAAATTTTAAAGTCTAGGGCCTAATGGGCCCAGCTGTATTGATAAAGGTTGAGAAATCAGGCTGACTCATTGTTTATCAGATAATTCTATATTTCTAGAAAACTATTATACTAACCGGTCGTTTGTTTTTTTTTTTTTTTTGATCTAAACTTAATGGATGTAAATTAAAATTATTAAGTTGTTTTTTTTTTTTTTTTTAAGTGGTTAAATAACTTTAAAATACAAAAAGTAAAATTTAAAATAAAAAGTAAGAAATCAAACTTTTAACTTAATTCCAAATCACTGGATTTCATTTAATATATTTTCGTCCAAGATTATCCTATCAAAGATAACATATTTCCAATTTTATCACAATTTTATATTATACAAATTTATTTCTTTTAACCTATAACTTATGATAAATATCTCAATAAAAAAATAAATAATTAATCACATTGTAACTTTCAACACCATTGTTGAACCTTTAATTCTATATATATATATATTTTAAATCATTATTTATCATTTTTATTATTAAAAAAAAAGTATTTATCATATCTTAATCATGAATAATATATCGTATTTATTTCATAAAAATGGTTTAAGATTTGTTCAATTATTTTTATTTAGTTGTTTGTATCATATAAAATGAAAATACATAACAATAAATAGTAATAAAGGTATAGATGTCAAATTATTTGTTTTTTAACCATTATACATTTAAAAAACAAAAAAGTTGACATTTTATTTAGAGGTGATAAAACTAAAAAACAAACATGTTATTCCGATTCAGGTTTCAGTCACTATTCAATTTTCAGTAGAATTCAGAACTGTTCGGTGTTTGGACAAAAAAACAAACAACCCTTAACACTATAATAATGTTTTTTGGAATATTACACCACTATAATAATTATTAATTCAAAGAAATAAAACATAGTTAAATTATAACAATCATTCGGTTCTTTAATAGACACCAACTAACTTGAGAAGATAATATTTAATAATTAAAAAAAAAAAAAAAAAACTTGAGATGATAATATCAATAATATATTCATTGTTTCTCGACGATTAATAACGAAATATTGTTTTCAGTTTAGGTCTTTTTAGTGGTCATGATTTTATTTCTTTACATTTCATTTCTCTATCTTGTATTTGATATTTTGAAGGGCAAAATTCATCAAGTCTTCTATCTTTATATAATTTATTTTTTCTTTTTTCCTTTTTAATAAATTTCGTGGTATGGTTCAGGACCGAAGTTAAATAACATTGTGAAACCGGTTTCACGAGAACCACAACATTACGAAACCAAACGTTTAGTTATATAACGCCATAGAATCGATTCTACAACATTATGTAATTTTGATACTCCAATTTTTCTCATAACTGACCCGATTAGAGAGAATTATTATTATTATATATATATATAACAATTGATCACGTTCACTAATCTACTTAAAAAATATTTACATCTATATCTATATTGTTTATTTTCAATCATATGTAAACATCAAATATATTTATATGTTCCTCATACCTCCATATCTGTCTAGTTTTAGGAGTAGTTTGTTTTTTCCACTTAAAACTTAATAGGTCTAAATCATAATTATTAAGTTGTTATGTTTGTTTTTTTAAGTGGTCAAACAATTTAAAAATACCAAAAAACAACTTAAAATAAAAAGTAAAAAAATCTTGATTTTTCACTTAATTGCAAATCACTGAATTACATTAAATGCAATCCAAATTTTTTTCTTCCGATACTATCACCCATATATAACATATTTCAATTTCATCATAATTATATATGGTAGAAATATATATTTTAAATAGCTTTAGAAATAAAAAATAACCCTGATCACTTCTCATATTTGTGTTTAATATCAATACTTTATTATGATATTATGGTGATGTATTTATATATTAATTTTTTTAGAGTGTTTTGTGTGAGTTTTCTTGCTGTCCCTTTTATTTTTTGAAAAAAAAAAAAAAACTTTTTCTTTTCTTAGTAAAAATAAAGTTTATTTGTAATTGAAGAAGAAGATCATGATCATATGTGTTCATATATAATTATTACTTTTGGATTGTTTTTATTCCATATTATATGTATAATTGTTTAACATGGGTATAAATATAAAATTACTTATTTTCAGACAATTTTACTTTTAAAAAACAAACGTGTTGACAATACATTCAGATATGAGGAACAAAAAAAAAAGTGTCATTCATTCAATTTCAGATTTCAGTCACTATTCAGTCTTTATAAAAATTCAGAACTATTCAGTATTCAGACAAAAAACAATCGACCCCTATTGTCAAATTCAGATCATGTCACTGTCCATAACTTGTTTCACAATAGTATATATGCATTTGCATGTCTTCGTCATGAACATTATTTTACTCAATTAGCTTTGTTCTCATCGTGGATTCTAATCGTTTTTTTTTTTTTAATATTTAATTGGAGATACTGTTGCTTTAATAATTATAATATATTATCTATTGTTCTTGTTTGTCACTTGTTGTTTCTTCAAATTCTTTAATGGGATCCGACAGTAATTACAAAACCAGACTCCCTTCCCCTTTACTGCTTCTTATTAATTATGTTTATCAGGTTAAGAATTTGCAGGAGATCTGAGCTTTATGATCAGGTTACTAAATGTTGCTTAATTATTTACTGAATTGGATTCAATTAGCAGCATTTTATTTTCGGATTGATTTTTACTAATTGCTACTCAAACCGGCAGTTTAAAAAAAGAAATAAATCTTAGCCATTAAATACAAATATCTTTAGATAGACTGCATAGGTCAAGATCTTAATTTATCCATTTTTTTTTTCTCATTTTATATCATTTTTATCAAACTCTAAGCGGAAAATACAATTAATTAAGAGAGAAATTACATGCTTATTGGGGAAGGTGAGCGATTAATTTCCTTGGAGAATTATGAATCTCTTGCAAAAATAACATATTTTAATCGAAATAAGAATTGATCATATATATTTTTCATTTCATTCAACTAACTAAATATGCATTAATTAAATAGTTATCTTAATGTATGTTCTTATGGCGCATTTACTAATCGAGAATGAGAGGAATCAGAATTAAGTTCCATTGGAAAGAGAATGGAAGGGAATCAGAACTAATTTACTAAATTTCATTACTGTGTTTACAAACTTTTAAGAATTAGAAATGGAATCAAATTTATACAAAGTTGATTATAAAAATATCATTGTAAACAGAAATAGCCGTATTTATACATATGAGAGATGTACGAGTGTAGTTAATAAATAAATCAATAAAGTTAGTTTTTTTTTTTTAAAGAAAAAAAGAAATTCAAAACAAAGCAACTGATTTTTTGACGGTTCACAAAATTTTTATTTTCTTGCAATGTATTGTTTTTTTATCAAACTTTTTTATAATTGACAGGTCACACACATACAAAAAGAAATTCAAAACAAAGCAACTTATTTTTTGACGGTTCACAAATTTTTTATTTTCTTACAATATATTGTTTTTTTATTAAACTTTTTTATAATTGACAAATCATACACACATAATTGACAATTCACACACACACAATCACAAACACATAATCACACAAATTTAGGCGGTTGTTCACTTCTTTTTTTGGTATTGTTCGCAATTCATTTTTAGTTTTATATGCATAGTTTGTTTGTTTGTTTGTTTTTTTTTTTTTTTAAGTGGGGATATTTTTGTAAAAATGTATGAATTTCCCTTTCAATCAGGAAAAATAATTTGATTCCTAGGGTGAGTGGAGGGAATCAAGTTTCCTTTCATTCAAAAACTTATTCTTGATATGTGTGTGGGGTCCATGGAACTTAATTCCCCACAAATTTAGTAAACACATGAATTAAAAAATCAAGAACTTAATTCCCTTTCTCGAATAGAATTCCTGATCAGTAAACACGTCATTATAACTTATCTTAATTTTTTATTTTTACCGATTCAAAATTCTAAAAAAATCAATATTTATAATTTCAAGCCATTAGATATTTAGATGTATACAAAATTGATAAAATTAGACTACTAATTAATCTTAACTGTATTTGATTTCTTGAAAAAATATATTCTTTAAAATAATTTCTTACTTCTTTGTATGTATGCGCCTTTATAACATAGTTAAGAATGATCCCTATGTTGTAAATTAAATAAGAAAAATAAAATAAAATCTTTAATTACTTTGTCTTGTGGTTTCCAGATTTACTAATCATTATTGTTCTACAATTTATTCCTTCCACTCATGTACGTCCCACCATTTAAGTACTGTAAACTTTTCTTTACAGCTTAACAGGACCTTTTATTCTTCAAGGATTATTAATAGCCACTTATATGAAAAGGAAAAGCTAAAAAGCAAAGAAAATGGATTTCTCAAGTGCACCGCAAAATTAGATATTCCCAAATCCCAATCACATAATTATTTTACTACAATCGTTTTCTGCATTTTTTTCAATTACTGTTACACTTTTTTTTTCCTTGCTGGATCATACATTCATACCAAAAAAAATTCAATAAAATCTAAATAGACAAAATATATATCCTCAAAGCAATTTTTCCATTCTATATGTCTAAAATTTCTTTTCTTGGGATTCTCACAAAAGTCAATATATATATATATATACACCAAACTTTTCTACCACTAATAAAAATCTATGTATGTGGGACTGCAGGTTCCATGACTTCATATAATATAATAAGTTTTTATTTTTATACAATGATCGATTTGAAGGCTACTGCTGGCTAAGCAACTTGATGACTTAATATTTTGCTTTTGGGAGTGTTCTTATTTTTATTTTTATTTTTTTGATGCCATGAAAAACGTTTCTAAATAGTCAAAATCTAGCTACTTTGTACACTCACACGTTTTTTTTTTCGTATAAAATCTTAGATTAATACATCTTACAATTAGTTTTGTAGCGACAATCTAATATCTTCCAACTCTAGCTAGTGTTAAAAGATTAATCAATTTCCAGAAACATATGTTGAAATTTTCAATTGCTTAATCTAATAAAATAGACAAGTGATCTTGACATATATACATATTTTATTATGACATGTTGTGTAATCTATACAAGATTTTCTTCAAACTAGCTATAAGTTGGCTGCTGCTATTCTTTTATATGTCTGGCCTTTTGGTCTATGGCGAAGAGGCAATTATAAACCTGTAATCTAAACTCATTAATTAATTATTTTCTAAGAAATTAAACTCCCACTGGTACTCTTCAAATCTACATCAAAGACATCACTTTTGTCGGATAAATTAACTTGCATTTGGAGTCAGAAAATATATAATTTTGGGAGATTATATATTCAAATGGAAAATCATTTTGATATCTTAAATTCTCAAGTATCTCTCTTGACATCGTACGAGATACTACGTGTGAAGAATTTATATTCAAATAGAAAATCATTTTGATATCTTAAATTCTCAAGTATCTCTCATGACATCGTACGAGATACTACGTGAGAAGATTATGCGAATATACTAGTGACAAAATATATAGCTTACATGTGAAGATCAATCATGATCATCGCTTCATGCTTCACCAAACTTTTCTGGAATTTGATCAAAAAGGAAAAAGTGCCTATTATTAATATATATACAAGCCATTTGCAACCGATGATGACATCTTTTTAAATCTTAATGACATTTTTTGACATTTGGTTTTTAATTAGTTCATAGAGATTCGGGGTTTATATTCTTGCCAATCTTTTATTTTCCTCCGTCCAAACAATTAAATGGTTCTTGTGGAATTTACTTACAAGACCTATGTTAGGTTTTGGCTCATATTCTCATGTGAACCCAATGAGAACCAAACAAGATTCAACTGATATGAAACTTAATTCCTGGAGACTTGGGAAACGTTTGGAAGTTGAAGATAGTGTTTGAGGGAGGTTTGAAGACCAAAAATAATTGAAGAAACGAAGATTGAAGAAAACCGTTGTGGGTAACGCTGTGGGATTGACATCGGTTCCCACAGCGGTCAATTCCAAAAGAAACCGATGTGTCTTGCGATGTGCAATTGCACAGAGGTGAGGACATCGGTCCAATTCCAGAGGATAGAGTTGTTAAAAGCGATGTGGGTAGGGACAACGGTTTCTCGAATTCATGGTGCATGTATCGCGATTTTCTGAGCAGTCAATTCCAAGTGACTTGTAATAGTGTAGGGTGAACGTGACCCGAACCGTAGTCAATCATAAGCACGCGTGAAATGAGAAATCTTTATTTCTTTTAGGAAGTTCTTGTGCTTGAAGGAAAAAGATTTCTCTTTACGTGAAATAAGAACACTTGTGCATAAAAGGAAATAGTATTTGTGTGAAACAAGAAAGGGGGGGACCCCTGGGACTATGCGGTGAAGGATCCGGGAATATATGGGGATCAAGAGGGAGATCCATGGGTGATATTCAGGGGAGACCTATGGGGATATTCGAGAGGGGGTGTACTCGAGGAGGACCTGGTGAGCACTGTGAGCCGAGAGATAGGATGTTATAAGCTCGGTTGTGAGCTTGGAGGCTTGCTAAGGCTCGATTGTTTAGGGATTGTGCTGTGAGAGAGAAAATCCTAGAGTATATGATTGTAACAATTTATTATATAATAGAACTTTCTTTGTCGTCCTAACGACCTCTGATTTAGGGTTTTCCATGTAAACCTTGTATTGTGTGTGATTGATTATTTTTCTCTCATCTTATTTTCTGCTATAAACGTTATTATTTGTTATGTTATGAATATTAGGCATGTTGTTTCGACGTTCATCGGTTCAAATTCCCAACAACCCGGTCCTCTTAATAAAATACCTTACCTGTAAAAATTTGCGGAGTCTAAACTTTGTTGTTACGATGATTTTGTGTCAGAATAATATAAATTTTAAGAATTCAAGGATGCCAACAGAATTCCCAAAAACCTGAAATATATAGAGGGGTGATTAAATATATAGATCGATTTCGTTAATCATGATTACTCTCCAAATCAGTTTTAAGGTACTCTAATAATAGTAAAGGTACCCAAAAAATAGTTATTATCCAATAAATAATTGTTGGGATGATTCAACTCCAAATCAGATAAGGGTTCCAAATGATGGGAAAAACCATTAGTTGGAGCAACTGCACTTGGTGGAACACGAATTAGTTTAATGCTATCTAATTGTAATTACTATACAATTGAAGAAACCAGACAAGTTTCTATATAAAGAATCGAAAAAAGGATATTTCAAATTATTTTTGTGAAAAGATTTTTTTTTTTTTTTTTTTTTTTTTTTAAGTAAATGACACTCTTTATAAAATTAATTTGAAAAATCCCTTTTCGATTTTCTATAATTAGACAATATAGAAACTTATCTAGTTCTTCGATTTTTTTTTTAGTAATTACAACTTGTTATCAGTAAAGGACACTTTTTCAACTAAAATTAAAAAAATAAATGACACTTTATGTATATTAATTTTTAAAACACTTCATATGAAAGCACTCCCTGATAAGTTAACAATCAAATATTCAATATTATAGTCTTTTTAGAGGAAAGTTAAGGCGGTCTTATTATAAATTCATCACGATCTTATCGATATAAATATATATAATAGTGAATTTCAGTCAAAATTACTCCCCCGAATTTGTAATAGTTTTTAAAATTTTCATAAATACTTTTACACATTTTCAGCTAAATACATAAAATCAACCTCAATTATTTTAAAACACTTTTAATATTATTATAAACATATTAAACACACTATTTAATCAGTTCGCGGCTTCTATTACAAACAAAAACCATCTATGTAGCCCATTGTTTTTGAATATTATTGAGACACAGAATTTTTTTGTAATATATTCCTAGAACTATTGGGTCCCCTTAAAATGACAAATATATATATAGAAAAATTTTCAAGTCAGTGCATCATGATATAACTTCGTAAGGATATTGAATGTGAGCCACTCGTTTTACATACTTTGATTCAAGTGTGTATGCACTTGTCAAAACTAGTGGCTCACTTTCAATATCCTGATAAAGTTATATCACGATGCACTGACCAGATCGGAACTGTATATATATATATATATATATATATATATATATATATATATATATATAAATTCAAGTCAGTGCATCATGTTATACTTTCGTGAGGATATTGAATATGAGTCACTCGTTTTACATACTTTGACTCAAGTGTGTATGCACTTGTCAAAACTAGTGGCTCACATTCAATATCCTGATAAAGTTATATCAGGATGCACTGACCAGATCGGGACTGTATATATATATATATCAATTATAATGTTAAAACGTGTTACAAAAATTGTAATATATCTCAAATTCCAGGGCAATTTCGTCCAAAAATAAAATAGTAAGTCGGATTTGTAATATTCCATAGTAATTATTCCTGCACCCACATGGAATATGCTAACATCCTCAGCTATACTGGAATATCCTATTCCTACTAACTACTACAGGACAAAAAGAGTAGGTCCCACTCAAACCAGATAAGTCTACCTATCAACGTCTTAAGATAAGATCATGTCTCCATCGTACTAATCATTTTCCATCTGGCGAAATCTGAACCGTCTGATTTGCCTATCCGCACTAATTACTTTCTAATTATGTAATGATTTCTTTTTTGATAAACATAATATCTAATTGAATTTCTAACAACAGAATATTTTGAGCATATCCGGAGAGTTCTTCACCAGTTAAAGCAGAATTATTGGTTACGCTGACGTGGAACCAGCAGGAATACAAAAACGTACTCGCTCGTTATCCAATGATAACAAACCACGTCAGTGAAAACAGACTTTCATGTACGCGGCGGATCGTTCGTCCACTTCGGACAGGTAGGTCCCATGTTGGGCATGAAATCTGACTATAAATTTCTCTGGCTTTCACTTTTAAGGAACCATCCAAAGTCCAAAATAAAACCTGCACGTGGATCAGATTTGCTAAAACCAGCAACAGCGAGAAGGAAAAAAAAATGGCAAAAAATCCGGTGAGTCGGGAAAATTCGGATGACATTGCTAGGTTTCTTGAGGGGACGGCGAGTTTCGCTGATGTCGTTTTTGGGTTCACAGATGATAGCGATGAGTCCGAAGAAAATTTACGAAACTACGAAGATGGGGATGAGAATTCTTGTAATGTTGAAGAAAATAAGGCTTTTTGGGAAAATCAAGAACAGCTTCTTCAGGTAATTTTTTTTCCAGATATTATATATTGAAAGAATTCAAGCTATGTTGTTGTTGATTATTGACATTTTTTTTGTGTTTAAATTTTTTTAGGCGACGGTATGTAGGACTAGTTCTTCTGAATCAAAAGTCCGGCAAGCTACGAAAGAAGCTTTGAAAGAGATAAACTTGGTGGGTGCAAAATGTGTTTGCCGGAGACCGGTGGCCGGAGGTTGCCGGGATTGCTTGAGGAGAGAAATTTCGATCAGGCTTCAAAATGTTGGGTACGATTGTGCAATTTGTAAGTCCAAATGGAGAAGCTCATCAGAAATCCCATCTGGTAATTATTTAAACATTTAAGTTTTAAACATTTTTTTGTTTTCCAATTCCAGGGTCTCTGAATCTGCTTCTAATTGATTTTAAATTTTAATTTTTCAGGGGCACATACTTATCTAGAAGTGTTGGACAAAGTGAGTTCAAAGAAAGGAGAAGTGATCAGAATTTTGATCGAATTGAATTTCAGGGCTGAATTCGAGATGGCGAGAGCTAGTGAAGAGTACAACAAGTTAATCAGCCGGTTGCCGGATTTATTCGTCGGAAAAACAGAGAGATTAAAAACCCTGATCAAGATTTTGTGTTTGGCTTCGAAAAAATGTATGAAAGAGAAGAAAATGCATCTGGGTCCATGGAGAAAACACAAGTACATGCAAGCCAAATGGTTTGGAACGTATGAGAGAATCACACCGGTGCCATTGCCGGTGAAGCAATTTTCAGAAACCAGACAAGCAAAGCCTAGAGCTTATTCCATGTTGACCTTTGATTTGTTAGAGAATTTGCATTGCAGTGCAGTGGAAGTCTTGTGATGAAAATTAATAATGATGAGATATAGAGAATTTAGTTTTTATCGGATTTTTAGTTTGATTTCAACCTTGAAATTGTAAAATATGAAGTGAGTGAGTGAGGAAATGATATTAATTAATGATAAGTAATTGAATGTTTTATTATGATAAGGTAAATTCTAACATTTTCTTTAATTTCATTCTATTTTGAATTTGAGTAATCATATTCTGGTGATTTATATCTACTAAAAACACTTTTCTATCTTGTATCATGATCAAATGCTTATTTTTTTGGATTTGGATCTTTTCCTTTCCTAATATTTTTTCCTGACATTTTAAAGCATGTGATTGATTGTTGATAAAGAGGCTGTGGGAACTGATCACCGTAATCAAACAATTATGGTGATTTATATCTACTAAAAACACTTTTCTATCTTGTATCATGATCAAATGCTTATTTTTTTGGATTTGGATCTTTTCCTTTCCTAATTTTTTTCCTGACATTTTTAAAGCATGTGATTGGTTGTTGATAAAGAGGTTGTGGAAACTGATCACATATTAACCACGCATACATTGCAATACTCATGTGTCATGAGATTATGTGAGGTCAGGAAAAAGACTAGATAATGAGAGGATCCAAATTCTTTTTTATTTTTTATTTTTTATTTTTTTTTTTGGGGGGGGGGGGGGGGGGGGGGGGGGGGTGGGGGCAAATTACACAGAGTTACCATGAGGTATATCATAAATGCTTAATATTCAAATTTGGTGTTAATTACACAAACTTACCCTCATGTTAGTCATCATCCGTTAAATATAACGGTTGACCAAGTTTGGTGGTTTAAAAGTCTAAAATACCCCAACCCTTTGTTAGAATAAAAAGTCATATTTGCCCAAAGAACTAATCGAATTTAATACTATTAAATAATAATAAATTTATAATAATGATTCTATCAACTAATAATAACAATAATATAATTGATATTCACATTCAACCTTAGTATAATTATATAATAATAATCATCATCATTATTATTATTTAACTATTATTTAATAGTATTAAATTTGATTAGTTTAAGAGTAATTTACTTTTAGGGGCAAGTATGACTTTTTCTAATAAAGGGTGGGTGTAGTTTAGAATTTTAAATCACCAAATTTGGTTGTTGACTAATTTGAGGGTAAGTTTGTCAAATTAACATCAAAAGTTGAATATTAAGCCTTTATACTATACCTGAGGGTAAGTTTGTGCAATTTGCCAAATTTTTTACTCGATGTAAAAATTGACTAGTTATTATGGTCTATTTATACTAGTTATAGAAAGTTTAGACTTACAAGGAAATCCATCTCCTATACGTACAACACTTTCTTGTTTCACACAAATACTCTTTCCTTTTATGCACAAGTCTTCTTGTTCCATGTAAAGAGAAATCATTTTTCTTCAAGCACAAGAACTTCTAGAAAGAAAAAACTTTCTTTTTTGCTAAAGATTTTCCATTTTACGCATGCTTATGATTGACTACGGATCGGGTTACGGTTGGCCACTCTCTCCCTATATCGTATTGAAGTCACCGGAATTGACCACTCAGAAAACTGCGATCCATGTGCCATGTTTTAGTGAAACTGATGTAGACTTTCACAACGCTTTTGATAGCATTAATTTCTGGAATTAGACCGTTGTGGGAACTACTGTCAATTCCATAGCGTTACCCATATCACTACCCACAACACTTTTCACAAATCTTTGTTTCTCAGTTCTTCTAGGTTTTCAAGCTTCCCTCAAAACACAATTTCATATTTCCAAACATTCCCCAGGTCTCTAGGAAGTCTCTGCAGTGATTGAATCTCACTTGGTAACCATTGGAAATTCGAACCATATTCAACAGAAAAGTTAGGAGAGTATAATATTATCCAATCTCACATATCACAATCTCGTTGTATAGTATGAGAAGCTCACCAATGAATCATTTTAACTTATATATATATATATATATATATATATATATATATATATGGTCTCCAGGAAGTCTTTGCATTGATTGAATCTTGCTTGGTAACCATTGGAAATTTGCATGAACCATATCCAACAGAAAAGTTAGGAGAGGATAATATAATCTGATCTCACATATCACAATCTCGTTGTATAGTATGAGAAGCTCACCATTGAATCATTTTAATTTATACATATGTTCAAGTAAGTGCGCACTGATATAACTTCATTAATGTGTGGATGTGGACCATTAAATTTACGTATTTTGACTCAAAATGTATACACTTGTCAAAGCTTCTCCATAATCGGTGGTCAACATGTATTGGTACTGATATAGTTATATCAGTGTGCACTAATGTGAATAGGACAGTGTATATATATATATATATATATATATATTTCTAATATACAAATAGTTTTTTGCCGCATGCCCGTAAACAATGGTACTCGACATTCAAAAGTATTGTTCGTGTGTTTTGTCTACCCAAAAAAAGTCATTTCAATTTATGCAGTAAAAAAAAAAAAAAAAGTATCTAATGCTTACCTTTAATTGATTTTATAACTTCGATGATCACCCAAGTGGCCAAGTATTTATCATCTATAATAAAATTATTTATACGAATATAATATGTTTGAAAACAAAATATTATAATTTTGTTAAAATTTATATTTCAGCGGCTTAAAATATCCGCCTTATCTTAACAATTAAACAAAATCTTTACTTTATCTTTGTGTCTTCTAAAATATTATTCTATGAGAATTTCACATTGTGTTTTAATAATTTAAGATATTAACTTTATAAGAACTTTTAACAATAATATAATCGTAGCTCATAGGGACGTAGCTCAACTGGTAGATGGACAAACTTAGGTATTGAGCAAATGACTCTCAAGTCAACGGATTGAATCCTATCAATGGTAAAAAACTTAAAAAAAAATAAAAAAATAAGTGGATAAATAGATACAGCAGATTGAATCAACATTTTTTTTTTTATGTTAACTATTGGTTTTTTATTTATTTATAGTTCACATGATCCTTGCTTGGCAAAAGAAAAATAAAAAGTTGTAATATATATATGACTTCTCCTGTTTATACCTAAGTTCTTAGGAGATCATTTCAAATTTTAATAAAAAATAAAATAAAATAAAAAGTTTCTTAGAAGAAAGTATGATTTGCTTCTTCCGGGTTTATTCTTTCAGTAATAATTAATATTTCTTTTTATTGACGTAGAACTTTCGACCATACTTTTAACATGAAATAGTATAAATTTTAATTTATATATAAACAATTGCGGAGCCGATTAATGTCCAGTCCAGTGGGATTCAAGCGTGCTAGAAAAGTCTAACCAAATTTTTCTTTTTCATTTAAAATTTTAAACAAAGGTAACCCTTTTATGCCCTAAGAAATTGCCCAAACTCTCATTTTCCAAATAATTAATAGTACGTGTGACAATGGTAGTAGTGCTTGAAGTCTTTTTTTTATTTTTTATTTGTTTTTAAAAAGAAATATATCATAAAACAAAAAAAATCAGAGACTACAAAGTACAAACTAACTGGAAAATCACCAGCAACAAAACCACCCACACTACTACACTAGGAGGAAAATCCTCCATCCACATAGTCTTTTACTCCTATACTATATATTATTAATTATTTCAAACCATTTAAAATAAACTCCAATCAATTAAAGTCTTTCGATAATTAATGCATCGAAAGACATAGCAAATCAAAATTCAAAAATAGACTATAAATCATTTGTTTGTGATTTTTTCTAGGAGTCTTAATTATATAAGTTTTTTTTTTTTTTTAGACTTTGATGATCACTCATAAGTTATATGTATTGAATTTGACATATAAAATTATTCTTTATTTTAAACTCAAATCTTTATGATCATTGAACCACAAGTTATACTCTTCAATATATATATAATAGTAAAATGAAATTTCAATTATAATTAGGATGCAATTGAAATCAAATCTTAATTTTTTTTTAGAGCATTTGACTCTATTTTTAATCGTATATGATCATATATATATATATTTCATACATATATAATCCAAAAATAATTCGTATTCAGGATCTAAATCAAAATAGAGGCTAAGCAAATCAATAAATCGATTCTACCGTATTTTTTTTTTAATAAAATAAAATAAAATGATTCTTACGCTAGTAAGATTGTTGATTAATATTTTAAGGGTAGTGTAAACCTGGACACATATTAACAATCACTCTATTATAATAAATAGAAAATAGTTACTATATTTATTGTAATAAGATAATAAATACAATTATTAATATATGTATTTATTTTTATTTATAAAAATAAATTGGTTTTAATTAATCACTATAATATTACATGCGGCAAGTATTGCGTAAGATTATTAGGAGAAACTGACAAAACAATTTAAAAAAAAAGTTGCTTCAACTTCCACGAAATGATAAAAATAGAAAAGCACGTTTCCAAAATATAATAAAGTGGTGTCAGGTGTGATGGTGATTCGGGTTCCCAACAAACAAAATTATGTTGTAATTCAAATTTTGAAGTCAACAATCAGGGAAAGAAAGACCCGAGAACACTCACAGACTCAAGGCATTTATTATACTAGTCAACTGTAGTAGAGCCGAAATATCTACAGTTTTTATGTTTATGTACTTGACCAAGACTTGAAAAGTCAAAGTTATAATATACTGGCCCCCACTGCTGGTCATACTGCCACCTCATCATCTATTTTCTCCTTTACTGCTTTGAGTCATCCAGGAATCATCTCAGAAGAAGGAAAGAAATAAAAGACTTTAAACACGTGTCTCAATATGTACTCTGAGCGTTCACATTTGGTTTGATTGGCTACCCCGGTACGGTACTCACAAAAAAGTGTTGTTATGATACCGATAAACCATCGTTTTTTTTCTTCAGAAACAACTCTATCGTTAACTCTAATATTACAGTGATTCCTAAATATAAAAACTATTTCTAAAATTAATATTGAATTAACCGCGAATTGCATCCAAAATTTATTGTTACTATACCTGTGTGAGTATAGTAGCCAAGTCCCATAACTATTGTATAGTTCGATTGATTAGCTACTCGGTTATTATTATTGACTTCAAAAAATAGAAAATCCCTAACAACATTATATAAAAAGATTTTATTAGACGAATAAATGAAGGTTAATATTCTTTTTCCATTGAAGCTTTTCCTTCGAGTATTTGATGCTTCTTTCTTATGGGTTTTGACAAGGTGTTTCAAGCACTTTTGAATATGTACAATTGTACATTGGTCTATTCCTTCTTCTTCTTCTTTTTTATTTTTTATTTTTAAATATATGTATATATATGGTGTCATTGATCCTTTTATTTATTAATTTCTTATACAATAAAATCCAAGAGTCAGATAATTAATTGACTGAAAATATAGTCTATAATTTAAATATATTGGGCAGGATAAAATTAATATGTTAATATAGAGTTGACATTTAAGTTAAATTCTTACCTATAATGATCATTTTGATAAACTATCAAAAAGATGTTTGTTAGCATTATTTAGTTACGTAAACTTGAAAATGATCTCAATTCTCAATGGGTCGACTTTACAATAATTACACTATAATATATATTATCATGTTGTCATCTTCTAAGTAATGATGAAATTCACTTATATATATCTTTGGACAAAACTGTATAGAAGAAATAACAAAATACTTTTCTTATTCTTAATGTAAATACCCATATTTTAATATTTGTTCTCACATAAATTCTCAAAATGTTGGATGCATATTTCCAAGGGATAAGGTCTCCTTACCCTTATACATTTAAAATATATATATATATATATAGAATAAAATGCTTTAATACTTCGTTATGTCTTAATGACATTGAGATGTTGCTAATGGCTTATTATACACACTACCCTTATCAAACACAGTGAGTGAAGGGTATATTAGTAATTTACAATATAAACACATTAAAAAAGTAAAAACAAATCTTAATTACTTGAAGGAGACTTCCCAAATTTGAAGAGTAGGATCTGAAAAAGAAGTGACTGAACTAGAGGAGAACTGACAATAGTAAAATTGTATATATACAGTTTGTCCTGACAATAAATATATCATGATGAAAAATATGGACTATAGATTATGGAGAAGTTTTGACAAGTGTATACACTTTGAGTCAAAATATGTAAATCTAATGGTTCATATTCTTTGTCCTGATATATTTATTGTCAGGACGAACTGAAAATAGAAAATATATATATTATATAATATAAAGAAAAAAAGGATATTTTTGTCATTTCCGTAATTAACACATCCATCAAGATATCATCGTATATAATACGAGATTACTAAACCTCTAATGACATCTCAGTATCATTAGACAAATAGACAATACGAGGGTTTAGTCAAAATCATGGATTTTGCCCAAGAAAATAGATAGATTCCAAGAAATTTTCAAAAATCAGAACTGTTATAATTTAATTAGGTTCACACTAGAGTTTTTGTAGTTTAGCTTATTAGCTATATAGATTTGGATCACACATTCACACCCGTCCTCTTCACTCTACAGTTAATTGTACCCTTACGACCTTATCGCCTTATTTATCGTCCAATTAGAAAACATGTTTGACTCCAGACAAGTGGAAACATTAATGAAAAAAGAGCGATATGTCCAGTCACCTTCCTCTTAAAAGATCTCCAAAATTTATACGTGTTAAAAATAATGCAATTAAAGATTCCAAAATGATGGCCGGTGATGGGTGCAAGCTGATGTCACTTCCATGACGAAGTCTTCACTGCGTCAATTGTCAAATTAGTTCCTGTGTAAGTATTTTTGTCTTTTTCTTTTTTTCTTTCAAATTACCTTTTTTTTTTTTTGATTTGGATGTATTATTGTGTAATAAATAATTATTATTATATAAATAGAGATATAGATATGCATGACATATCTTCAAAAATCAAACCTCTAAACATTGTCTTAAAATTTGAAGTGTTTGATGGGTGGATATCTGAAGATGGATGATCAGAGAAATGATCAACGTTCTTCATCTTCAACAAAGGTAGAGAGAAAGGTCATTGAGAAGAACAGAAGAAATCAGATGAAGAATCTTTATTCAATGCTCAACTCTCTTCTCCCAAATCAAACCTCTCAGGTAATTCAATACTAATTCTCTTTAATTTTCTTTTTTCTTTTATATATACCACTTACAATTGCAGCGACTCCAACCTGAAAACATTGAAATTGATCGAGATGTTGATTATGTGTACACAGGAAGCATTGCCACTGCCTGATCAGATAGATGAAGCTGTGAACTACATAAAAACTCTGGAGAGAAAGTTGCAGGAATCCAAGGAGAAGAAGCAAAATTTAATGGGTAGTAGCAGAAAGAGACCCTTGCGCAGCTACTCTGACCAAACTAATTCTTCATCGATACCGCCGCAGATTGAGATCCATGAAACGGGTTCGACATTAGAGATCATTTTGAAAAGTGGGTTGGACAATCAGTTCATTTTTTATGAAGTGATCCGCATTTTACATGAAGAAAGTGCAGAGGTCGTCAGTGCCAATTTCTCTGTGGTCGGGAACAAGATTTTCCACGCAGTCCATGCAGAGGTACTTGAATTCGATCTTTTCGTATTGAATTTGGAGATTTGAAGGTGAAAAAATTAATCTTGTACTAATTGATTTTAATTTCATTTTGTGTGTGTTGTAGATTGGAGATGCAATGTTCAGTACTTTTGGAGCTACTAAAATAAGTGAGAGATTAAACCAGTTTGTAAATGGATTCTCCAGTGAAGGTGATTTAGAAGAGGAGCTACAACAAATCCCTCAATTTTGGGATTTTGAAGTCCATCCAGAATCTTGGCAGTTCTAAATCCTGCCCAGTTTAACTAAATTTAGATTACTATAAGAAATATTGGTGATTTCCTGTGTTTTTTTTGTAGAACAAAATGTTCACTGTACCTGTAACTGGTTGAGAGAGAATTAATTAATTAATTAATATGTTGATAAATAAAAAATCTAAATGATATGATTGGTATTGAAAGTTTGTTGAATTTCTCTGTGCATGATTATCTCCAGCTTTCGCTTGCAGTTGCATGCTATTCAATTTCCAACTACCAGAATTTATGTATTTATCTACCACGTGAATGGATGTCAAATTGTCAGGTGTGGGAAAAATCAACAAGAGTTAGGTTTGGAACTTAAATGCCTAAACGACAATATCGTACATAAAATACCAGCAACACACAATACGATCAATTCGAGTACCCATTTTTGAACATTGGCATGCCATGAGTTGATTTTGAGCCCAATTGGTTTGATGAACATGGGCCTGAAGAGATTTCAGTAAAGGAGGCCCCAATAATTTACAAATTAAATTTCAATAATGTTGAGGTTTCTTTAGATTTAACTGAGATTGTGTCTAATTGCCCTGTATAGATATGTAATTCTTTTGTAATGGTTTATTCTTTTTTATTTATTGAAGTTTGGGGCTGCCAATGGACCATGAAATGCTAGTTCTTCTCTGGCTGGTTTGTATAGGTTTTTTGATTCTTTCTTCATCACTCAATTTCAATTCTTTTATAAACCATTTGCAGACAAATAAGCTAGTTTTCAATTCATGGTACAGGGAGGGTTTTTTGGTCTGGATGACTTGATATGGCTTTCAAAGCTATATGCTCCATATTGCACACAACGTGTTCGACAATATGATTATATGATTTTTAGTCTCTCGTATTTGACCATTTCAAACAAATAAATAATAATAAAAAACACAAATTTTGTTTGACAAGACATCTGGGGTTTGAATTTTACTTGCTTTTCGTGGGGTGCAAGCCGTGCATATCTGGGAGGTGTTTACATTTGTAATGCACTTTTCTCTGTTCATTGAAACGGACTCTGCATATCCACTCACTGGTGGCATGGTAAGATTTCTATAATTCTTGTACACACTTGTAGTTTTATAGTGTAGCATTGAATGTATGTCATGATCAAGCTGAAGCATAAACCTGAGAAAATAAAATTGTTTCCATCATTTTTTTTCTAACTAGTAGTAGCTGTATTTTTGTGTTAATGTTCCGGGGAAAAACCAGGACTACAGAGGTCATGGAAACTAACAAGTTTGCGCAAAAAGACTGCGATGAGGTTCAGGACAATGTGAGTGGTATTGAGCTGGGAATTGATCATGATCCTATAAATTTTGATGGAAGTAGTCAGAAGAAAGTCCATCAATTCTATTTCGTAAAGTTTTGTCCGTATGAAGACGCGAATGAGAATGACAAGGTGAGATACAAAATTAAAGAGACTGAGAAGCTGATTGCAAAGATTAATGAAGAGGAACTTCTCTTTTTTGAAAAACACAAGAAAAGAATTGTAAGTATGGAAGTTGTACTATATTTAATAGTGACACCTTGTAGGAATAATGACCTCTAATTTATCTTGCTTGATCTTATGAGCAGTCTGATCGATACCGCCTGCTTTCATCACAATATCGAAAACTACGTTATCGCGGTAGCAATTACACTCGTGACCGGATAACATGGAAATTGGATCATTTGCAAGAAGCTCTAGGCAAGCTGAATTTTGCGAAAAATGCAAACCAGAGGATCGCTATTAACTCTTGCTCATCGCGAGAAGTCACTAACTTTGTAAGTAAATTATGTTTAAGAAGTCTGCTGTTTCTATTTTGTGATCACAATCCGTTGCAAGTTGTTGGCATGGTCTTGTTTTGTGTGTTCTTTTTCATTTTTTAAATTACCTTTTGGGGTGTGGAGAAACCTTTGAAATTTATTGAGAGCTTGAATTCCAGATGCTACACAGACCCAACAATTCGGCTGCAAAGAAACAACTCTTGAGAGAGATCAATGAAGGTCAACAGAGAGTAGCTGTTGGTTCACTTCCATCAGAAGAAAAGCTCAGTGAATTCGTAAGAACATACTTTGAACACTAGCTTTCGTATCATTTGATTAGTCACTGATTAGGTTTTTATGGCTCTGTGAAAGCAGATTTTGTGGTTGTATAACAAAATTGAAAGCCAAAGCAACCATAAAGTTAGGAATACAATCCTCAAAGAGATCAAACAGTTAGAAGATGAGGAGAAGAAAGCTGTCGAAAATGCTAACGCGAAGGGAAAGAACCTATTAGTTTCAAGAAAAGCTATACAAGATCAGATCAGAGTATGCTAATTCCTGGAGAAACTCATTTCACTTAAAATTTTGTCTACTTATTGTTTACTTTTCTCTTAATTCATGACTAATTTTGTCATAATATCTTGTTTTAGCTTATAAATAAAATATCAGAGGAATTAAGGAAGGAAAGGTTGAAAGAAACTGCTGAATTAGAGGTTGTAGATAAAGATATAAACTTTTTAAGGAAGAAACTAAATGATTTACGCCGAAGACGTGAAGAAGCAGAGAGGCTCATTCAAAATATGCGAAGGCAACAGAATGAAGCAGTAATCTTTCTTCTTTTCAATTATGTGAATAAATTTGAAATACAATGTGAATCTCCCAATTCTAATACTCCTTCATTTTTCTGCTGCTTCATGAATTCAGAAATCTAGATATTACAGATACGTTTCAGTTTTAAGCACTGCCAGAGAACTTGCAACAGAAAAACAAGTTAAAGCCCTGGAAGATCTGTCTCTTAGAGAGGTAATCTGTCAAATTCTATATCTTGATTCGATTTGGTTGCTTGATTTGCACTCTATCTATCCATTTTAATATCATTGTATTGCCATTTATTTCTGTAGATTGATAATTTTATGTCCCATTGGAACAACAAAAGCAAAGTGTTTAGACGTGATTATAAGAAAATGATACTGACATCACTCGACCACCGCCAATTGAGCAGCGATGGACGGATCAGGAACCTCGACGAGGAACCACTTGAACCACCATTGAAGCAGTTGCACAAATGGCCATACTAAAGAGATAACCAGAAAAAAATTACTGTTGTATTAATATATATATATATATATATATCGTATGTGTTTCATATATACCCTTACTGATAATTCTGTTGTTAATGTATCTTGTAACTATATATTCAAATAAAGTGTTCTTTTAGTAAGGGTGGTAAAATGGACGGCCCGGCCTGTTAACGGCTAGGTCTGATTGTGCCGGGCCCTTAACAGGCCGGGCCTGAAGGAGCCTGAAGACAAAACAGGCCAAGCTGAGCCCGGCCTGTTAAAAAAATTTGGGGCTTGGCCTAGGCCCGTGGCCTGTCCATTTTGCCACTCTTATCTTTTACGTTATAATGGATTTTGAAGCATTATAAAGTATTATAAAAAATTCCGACACCGAACGGGTTAGGGAACAGGGATTTACCAGTGCATTTGTACATTAGTCATTTAGTTGTAATGCTTGATTATTCTTACTTTACATCCTTTTTTTTGTTGTTGAAGGAATGGCGTTTAGAAATTGAAATGGGGTAAATGCACTAAGACACCCTGAATTTGATATAAATGCAAGTATGCAACTAGAGAGTAGAGAGTAAGTATATACTTGTACTATTCATACCTCTCATGAAGATAACATTTTTATAAACAAAAAAGAGTAATTTTAAATAAATATAATTGCAAATAATAATAATAATAATAATAATAATAAAGCTAGTTTTGAAATAATATTTTCTTCAATAACATATAGGCAGAATCCGTCGAAAGACTTTGAATACCGATAATGATTTTTCTTCTTCTCACTGATCCACCGCAAACATGACAACAGTGATCCATTCATATGTTTGTAATCCAATGGTGAATAAAGTACATGAATTCAATGTAGACGACAATCCTTAGATTACAACTTACAAGAACATAAATGGATGGATAATGAAATCGCAATTTGTTTGAGTGTTGTATCCAGGCCAAACATTTCAACTGTTCTTTTGACTTGTCTGAACCCATCTTCATAAATTTTTGATCTATTATGTTCTAACTTGTATATGTGAAAATCTCTCAACTTCTTCTCATATTCAATCTCTTTCAACCACATGTATGCTGTAAAGTTGCACATACCTTCTACAACCGATAGAAATTTGCGTCCGAACTTCCAACCTTTCAGCCGCATCACTTTCCACAATTAGTAGAGAAGCAGTCTGGGCAAAGTTTTCGATCATCGCCTAAATTTATATATCTTCTTCCATATTCAACCTGCATGCAATATCTAATAATATAATAATATTCAAATTTTAGCCATAAAATTTGGAAATTATATAAAAAGTCAAATTAAATTTATACTTGAAAATAATAAAATATCCTCAACCTTAATAAATCTCCGACAAGAGCAACACCTTGGAGTTCCATTGACATAATGTGATGAACAATTATATATGCTTTTCCAAAACCGACATGGGTCGTAGGTTATTCTGTAATACATTATATACCCGATGTTAGAATATTATATATTAATAATCAACTGAAGTATTTTTTTTTCTTCTAAAGAAATATAGAAAAAAATAAAAATAATGAACATATATGTTGATTTAATGAAATAATTGGTATGAATGAAAAAGTTTAATTACTCACCGATCCACGCAAACATGACAACGATGATCCATGCTTAAATATTGCAATGTAAATTATGAGCAGAAACTTAAAAGAATCGAAGTATTTATATACTGTAGTTGCTTAAGACAGAATACATGCATCAAGTGAATACTTATGATTGACGAGGTGATGTTGTTCTTGGGGTAAACCCCTTACACCTGCACTATAAGGTTACAGGTTCGAGTCTTCCCCTTCCAAAAAAAAAAACCCGACTCATCTAAGGTGCAAATCAAAGAAACTAGGATCCGAAATCAGATAATTGAAAGTTAATCAAATGATCAAAAAGGAAACAAAACCAATAAGTTGGAAATTAAGCAAGTCCAACAAAATAAGAAATTGCTTAAATCAATGAGAGCATCTCATTGCAAAAGTGGTTTGTATACCAATAATTGTTGACATGACAACAATGTCAAGAAACTTGCTTCCTATGTGGCATAAAAATAGACTTGATAGATAATCAACTCAAAATTTAGTCTCCAATGCTTCCGTCTAAAACACAATTTTTTTAATGATGTGTCCATCTTTTTTTCCTGTTTTATTTTTTATTTTATTTCGTTACCAAAAATATATGAAAAATTAATGTCAATTTTAAATGTTTGTTGAGTCAACCTAAAAAATAGATGTGTAACAGACCGTCTGAAAGTGAACGGTCATGTTGACAATATCTACTATTTTTTTTGCCACGTCAGCTTGAGATTGAATATGCACGATTGCATTGGAGACATAATTATTAACACAACGTTTATTTATCCTACGTGACATCTTTTTTTTTTTCACAAGCCACGTTTTCATCGGAATGCTTACTATGCAATCGAAATAATGTGGTCCTTACCGTACAAATCATTAGTAACTAAATACAAATCACTTGTCACATTAATTAAATTTGTTTTTGGGCTTTTTTTTTCATTGTCTAACATCAGTGTAAGTTAATTATATAATAACGCAATTAGACCTAACATTGAATCATATTATTACAAATTCGTATCATATTAAAATTTGTCACATCCGAATACGATCCTTTAGCTTAATGGGTCCAAGTATAAAATCCCAAATCCATTTGTTAATTCCTTCATTCTGCATTTCTGCTGCTGCATGAATTTCAGGAATCTAGATATTACAGACATGTTTCTGTTTTGAGCACTGCCAGAGAACTTCCAACAAAAATAGAAGTTAATTCCCTGGAAGATCTGTCTCTTAGAGAGGTAATCTGTCAAATTTAATTCCACCAATTAATTGGTAGCTTGATATATATTGATGCTCTTTATATAATTGAATAATCTATTTTTTTTGTTGAAATATTACAATAATTCGAGATTTGGAAAGGGGTAAGACTGGAACTTACAACCCCATGGTGTAGCCGTGTAGGTGTGAGGAGTAAACCACTTGAAGAATCTCAACCTGTCAATTGTATTAGATTAATGAAAGAAAATAAAAGAAATCCAGGGTTGACTTTCTTGGCGTGGGGTGCAAGTGCTTTAGAGTACCTGCAAATCTATTTATATTAGTAATGTATCTTCTTTTGTTCATTGAAAGTGGGTCTATTAACCTGTCACTACTCATTAGTGGGTAAGATTCCTGCACTTAGTTGTTTTAAGCTTTTGAGTTCTGACTATCACATTCAGGTTCCAGATTCCTTCAATATCCATTTCTATACAATTTCCATATTTCTGTCTTGCATTAATTTATGGATTTCATCTAATTATTTTTTGTGGTTGATTAACAATGTTTGATTATCTATGCATTCTAGCTGAATCTGTCTCATGATCAAGCAGAACATATAGCTCTGCAGAGCAGAAATATTTTTTTTTCTCATGAATTTTCCAATGTACTAATCATTCACCGTTTCTATTTATTTATTTTTATTAACATTAAGGAAAACCCAGGCTGCAGAGAGATCATGGAAACTAAATGTGCACAAGGTTCTTCCATTCCTGAAATTGGAGAAGACAGCAACTACTCACGTAACAATGCCATCGAGAAACTCAATCAGGGACCAGATCGTGAGCCTGTAAATGTTGATAAATGTGTTAAGAAGAAGGTCCATCGATTCTATTTTGTCAAGTTTTGGCCATATGAAGACCAGAATCTTAAATCCAGAATTGCAGAGGCTGAAAAGCTGATTGAAAAGATCGAACAAGAGAAGCTTCCTATTCTCAAAAAATACCGAAAAATATGGGTACATATAAAACTGAAAATATCAGTCCTATAATCCATAGCTGGACTGTAATTTAGTGAAACCTTATAGCAAGAATTTTCTCTGTGGATCTCGATGAACAGTCTTATCAGTATCATCACGATCATGTGCTTTCATCACAACTGGGACGTCTATATAATCGCAAATATACCATCAGAGAGACTCTGAACTGGAAGACAGAAAAACTGGATGACCTGCAAGAAGCTATCGATTCATGCTCACACCGAAGACTTATTAACCGTGTAAAGATCTGGACACTAAACTATGTTGATGTTAGATTAATCTATTACTGTCTTTTTATGTGAATCTATTGCAAACTTTTGACATTTTCTGGGGTGTGGGGAGACCACTGAAACTGAATCGGATCTTTCATTAATCCAGATACGACACAGAACCAACAATTTGGCTACAGAAAAGAAACTCTTGAGAGAGATCAACGAAAGCCAACAGAAAGGAGCTGTTGATCATCCATGTTCATCAGTAGAAAAATTCAGCCAACTCGTAAGATTAAACCTTGAACACTATATTTTTGTTGTTTTAATTTCTTGATGATCTATTGTGTATTGTATATATCATTTGACTAATTCTATGTATTTCTGAAAGTAGATAGGAAGTATGTCTAGCAAAATTAAATCCCTAGACAGAAACAAAGACAGGAATAAGATCCTCAATAAGATCAAATGGCTCGAAAAGCTTGGGAAGGAAGCAATTGCAAATGCTACTGAGAAGGGAAATATTGGGAACCCTTTGTTTTCAATAAAAACTATGCATGATCGAGTCAAAGTAAGATAGATAGTCCTGGAAATTCATTTCTTATAACTAATTGTCAGCTTACTGATTAATTTTCAATGATTTCAAGGCTAATTTATCAAACTCTGGTTTTATAGCTTATAAATAAAAAACTATTAGAGGAATTCAGGAAGGAACAATTGGAAGTCCAGTCTAAAATCAGCTCTGTTGAGAAAGATTTGGAGGTCTCTCGCAAAGACTTTAAATCTTTATGGATTCAACTCTATGATCTTCAGATGAAACAGGAGGAAGTGGAGCTGCACATTAAAAAAATGAGGAAACAACAGAATGAAACAGTAATATCAATATTCTTGCAGATAATGAGTCAAATTTCTTTTGTTCATACCATTTCACCTGATATGGGACAACTCCCTCCTGTTATAATACTTGTTTGATTTTGCTTCTTCATGAATTCAGAAAGCTAGATACGATGGATGTGTTTCAACGTTGAGCAATGCAAGAGACCTAGCTAGAAAGAAAGATCTAAAATCCCTAGAGGAATTGTCTCTCAGGGAGGTAATTTTGTTGATTTGAACTCTCTTTTATTTGACTTCCACTACTCTTTCTCCATTTTAAGACCTTCCTTCCTCCAACCAGGTTAATAAATGTATGTCTAAGTGGAACACAAGTCAAGAATTTAGATGTGATTATGAGAAAAGCATCTTGCTATCACTTGACCGCCGCCGATTGAGCAGCGATGGACGGATAAGGAACCTCGAGGAACCAATAAACCAGCAATATTGAAGCAGTTGCACAGTATGACTGACATATCAAGAAAGCTGAATAAACATATTGTCCTTGTTTCATATATCTTTGGTGATAATTATGTTGTTAAATGTAATCGTTTGACATTATGATATTGGATTATGTTGTAATTAATAAATGATGTACTGTTTTATACATTTTCCCTCTTAACTCTTTGTCCAATTCAAGCACAGGTTTAAAAATTTTCTAGCACCCTTTACTCTTAAGACTAGAACCAACTTAATAATTTAAGTTTTAATAGCATCTAAAGTGTTGTTCCGAAAAAAATACCCTTAAAACACATTCACAAAAATATGCCTCGCGTTTTTTCATATGAGACTTATTTTGATATTTCCGAGACTTATTTTGTAGTTTTCGAAACTTATTAGGCATTCTTACAATTTCTGAGACTTATTGGACAAAAATGAAAATTTCCAATTTTTTTTTTTGTTCATCTTCTTCGTCGACCTCCAATTGGAGGTCGAATCTATTCCATCTCCATTGATCTCCATCAATGGAGATTTTTGGAGAAAAAAAAAACCCATAAAATGGCAAAAACGTAATATAAGAAAGAGATGAGGGGATTCTTATCTATTGATAAGATTTAAACTTAACTTATTAAATTAGTATTACTCTTAAAAGTCAACAAACAAAAAAAGTGTTATTTCCCCTGTTTCAACTTCAGGCACCATATATATTCAGTTCCTCCTACACAAGATGAAAATCATTGGGTAATATTTTATATGTAGAGATTATAGAGTTAATAAAAGATTATCTGAATAAAAAAGAGCTTATTGTTTTAATTATTTCACCAGATTCTTACATGAGCCCATGTGTAGTGCTCTCCTCTCATATTTTTTGACAATATTAAATGTCCAGCTTCAGGAAAATAAAATATCATAAAAGAAACAAACATTAGTTGACTAGCTAGGTATCTTGGGGTGCAAGTTCTTTTCTTCTATAATATGACAATTTGTTTATATTTGTAATGCATATTTTTCTGTTCATTGAAAGTGTCCTTGTTACCAAGTCAGTACTGGTAAGATTTCTGCACATTGCTTTCAGACATTTGAATTTTATCTCAAAATGTTTGAATTTTCCGATATCAGTACTAATCATTCAGAGTCTTATTTTTGTATTAACATTCAGGACAAACCTGGGCTATAGAGAGATCATGGAAGCTAAATTTGTTCAGGGTTCTTCCATTTGTGAAGACAAAAATGACAAAGCGGACACCAGCAACTGGCATACTAATGCCGCCAAGGAACTCAATCAGGGACAGGAGCTTGGTGAGCCTGTAGAAATTGATGAAGTAGGTCTTAAGAATAGAGTCCATCACTTCTATTTTCCCAAGTTTTGGCTATTTGAAGACCAAAATGTAAAATCCAGAACTGGAGAGGCTCAAAGCTGATTGAAAAAATCGCTCAAGAGAAGTCTCTTGTTGCCCAAAAATATGAAAACATGTGGGTAAGTATAAAAACTACAAATAACAGTCATATAATCAAGTAGTTTGGACTGTGTATTTAATAGTTAGATTTTATATCAAAAAATTTCTAAAAATTTGGACAGCAGCGCTCTTACGAAGCCCGTGTGTGTACACCACTGAAACGTCTACGCAATCGCGAAAGTGGAATCAAAATGGCTCTTGACAGGAAGACAAGAAAACTGGATGACTTGCAAGCTCTAAACAAGCTGAGTTTGCAAAAAATTCAAACCCAATAACAGCTAACAAGCTAGGTTGCTTTTTGCCTCTCTTTTTTTGTTGTTGTTCTTTTTCCCTTTTTACAATATTTGGGAAGTGGGTCGACCATTAAAATTGAATCAGAGCTTGTATCAATCCAGATGGTACACAGACCCAACAATTTGACCATAGAAAAGAAACTATTGAGAGAGATCAATGAAAGCCAACAGAAGAGAGCTGTTAATTCATATTCATCGGTAGAAGAGTTCAGTGAATTTGTAAGATTAAACATTGAACACTCTTTCTAGTCTTTTCCTTTTCTCCTTTAGTGATGACTTATTGCATCAATCCAGATGGTACACAGACCCAACAATTTGACCATAGAAAAGAAACTATTGAGAGAGATCAATGAAAGCCAACAGAAGAGAGCTGTTAATTCATATTCATCGGTAGAAGAGTTCAGTGAATTTGTAAGATTAAACATTGAACACTCTTTCTAGTCTTTTCCTTTTCTCCTTTAGTGATGACTTATTGCATCAATCCAGATGGTACACAGACCCAACAATTTGACCATAGAAAAGAAACTATTGAGAGAGATCAATGAAAGCCAACAGAAGAGAGCTGTTAATTCATATTCATCGGTAGAAGAGTTCAGTGAATTTGTAAGATTAAACATTGAACACTCTTTCTAGTCTTTTCCTTTTCTCCTTTAGTGATGACTTATTGTGTAGTATATGATGTAATGATGTATCATTTAACTAATCACTATAAGGTTTCTATGGAATTTGAAAGCAGATTCGGTGGTTTTTTGGCAAAATTGAATGCCAAAATGACAAAAGACTTAAGAATAAGATCTTCAAAAAGATCAAACGGCTTGAAAAGGTGGGGAAGGGAGATACTGCAGATGCAACTGAGAAGGGAAAGATTAGGAACCCTTTGAATTCAAGAAAAGCTATACAAGAACTTGTCAGAGTAAGAAGATAGTCCCTAGAAACTCATTCAGGAAATTAATTGCCAGCTTACTGATCACTTGTCAGTTACCTACAGATCATGACTAATTTTATGAAATCTTGTTCTAGCTTATAAATAAAATATCAGAGGAATTAAGCAAGGAACATTTGGAAGTCTTGGCTAAAAAACGTTGTGTCGAGAAAGATTCAAAAGTAGACGAAGATATATACCTTTTAGCGAAGCAACTGAATGATTTTTGGCCGAGACGGGAGGAAGTGGAGCGACATATTCAAAATCTGAGGAAGCAACAAGATGAATCAGTAATATATATACTTCTTTCCTGATCTGAATTTATTGTTGTCACTGGGGCAGTTGCATATAATAGTCATATTCTTGCTCTTAACATTCCACCAAATATGCATTTGACATCTACTAATCAGCTATTCTAACACTTACTTTTGTTTCTTCATGAATTCAGAAAGCTAGATATGACAAATATGTTTCAGTGATGAGCAATGCCAGAGAACTTGCAAGAAAGAAAGATGTAAAAGCCCTTCAGGAATTGTCCCTCAGAGAGGTAATTGTTGAATTGGGTCTTTTCAAAACAAGTGAATATTCCACCATTTTTAATATCTTTGTATTAGCTTTAATGCTTTGTTTCAAAATCAGGTGGATATATTCATGTGTCATTGGAACAGAAGTAAAGCTTTTAGATGTAACTATGAGAAAAGTATCTTGCAATCACTTGACCACCACAGCCTTCATGAAGAACCAATTATTCTGGAGGCTCCAACAAGTAGTGAACCAGCATTAAATTAGTTGTAACCAGAAATTAATGTGTATAAATATCTAATCTAGATTGTGAGTTTTCCTCTAAATTGTATCAAATGTTAATCCTTTTGTTCGGAAAAGGATTACATTAATGGAATTGATCTTCGTTTTATACATTTGTAGATTCTATCACATGATAGTTTTCACTATTATTCTAAAAGCATATGGTTTCAGGTGATTGACTGTCTCTAAAATAATTTGTAAGAAAAAAAAAATATAAAAAAATTCCTATAACACTGCTGAAGTTGATAATTTGAACCCATTTAAGTGGTTCGTAAAGAATCAATTTAAATTCAAAATAGCAATGTAACAAATTCTCTAACCCTCTTAAAGTACACAATAACAAGTTTTCAATACACAAAAACACAATGCTAGATTTAAAGTATTTGTGATCAGTACTTGAAGAATTTCAACGATTTGAATTTCTGTACATAGTTATAGCATTTACAATTAAATGTAAATAACAGAATTTAGCACAATTTTATAATCATGGATTTTGCAACCTTAATGTGATTTTATTTAGAAGGGTAATGAAAACAAAATAAAGATACAGTGTAGATATAGTTCAGCGTTCATGAGATATATTACCAAGAGTAATAAATAAATTCCTACAGTTTCTTCCCACCGATGCCTCGTTAAATATGTCCTGATTTCATCCTTTTTTACTGTATCTATTTGCATGCCGACATATGGTTTTGTTGGATCATTATAATGCTATTGAGATACACTCATGTCCAAAAAACACACATGCACACAGCAACCATCATAATAGCCAAATTAAGCAACCTGCCTTACCATTACTCTTAAAAATGTTTATGCGGTTAAGATTAAGCAAAAAATGAGAAGAAAACAGCAATCTTTTCTCTTTCTTGTGATATATGATAGACTTAATGGTATGAATGCCCCCTGAATCGCAGACTTGCCCCCTGAATTCTTAAAATGGTCACTAAACCCCCTACACTCTCCTTTTCTTTTCACCGGCTTGTTTTATTGCCCCTTCTTGAGGAGGCATCTATATAAGGGTGGTGCAAAGAAAAGGAGAGTTTAGGGGGTTTAGTGACCATTTTAAGAATTCAAGGGGCACTCGTACCATTAAGTCTATATGATATATCATACTTGACAATAATGCACCAACCCCAAAGAATAATTAAAGAAAAAACAATACAAAAAAATATGTTGGCAAGGCATCTTGGGGTGAGTTGACTTACTTGGTGTGGGGAGCAAGTGCTTTGTTGGAGATGTTTGACCTGAAGACATTTCCTTCACTTCTATAATCTGCCAACTTCTATATATTTGTGATGCACCTTGTTCTGTTCATTGAAAGTGATTCAGTTAACACCACTCACTACCGGTAAGAGTATCCCTCTACTGCTTTTACAAGTTTCACATTCATTCTCATTGTCTATACATTTTAAATTTTTTATGTCTCTATATATGCATTTCATGACTGCATTTATTTTCTGTCTTTCACTTTCACTATTTTTGTTTTCTACTTCACTTCTTAACCATTGATTTTATCATATAAAACTATGCAGAGCAAACATGTCTGTCTTATATTCTAGACGTACAATTACTAACTATTCACATTGGTATTTTTTGTACAAACCAGGGCTAAAGAGGTCATGGAAACTAAATTTGTGCGAGGTTCTTCCAATCCTGAAAGTGGAAAAGATGTCAATTGCTTACCTGAGTACATAGTGACAGAGAAACTCAATCAGAAGCAAGAACTTAATGAGCCTGTAAATGTTAATGGATATGTTGACAAGAAAGTCCGTGAATTCTATTTTATCAAGCATTGGCCATATGAAGACCAAACTCTTAAATCCAGAATTGAAGAGGCTGAAAAGCTGATTGAAAAAATGCATCAAGAGGAGTCTCCTGTTAACCAAAAATATGAAGAAATATGTGTAAGTATATAAAAACTGCAAATAACAGTCCTATAATCAAGTAGTTTGGACTGTGTATTTAATAGTTATTATAGCAAAAAGTTACTCAGAAATATAACTTTTTTGATGAATTTGTAAAGAATCGCTCTTACACACTGAAACTTCTACGCAATTGCGAAAGAGGAATCAGAATGGATCTTGACTGGAAGACAAGAAAAATGGATGACTTGCAAGAAGCTCTAGACAAACTGAGTTTCCCAAAAAATTCAAACCGAATAGCAGCTAACAAGGTTTTTGTTTTTTGTTTTTGTTTTTTTTAACTTTTTTTTATTTATTTACATTTTTTGGGATGTGGGTCGACCATTAAAATTGAATCAGAGCTTGCGCGTTAATCCAGATGGTACACAGACCCAACAATTTGGCTGCAGAAAAAAAACGGTTGAGAGAGATCAATGAAAGCCAAAAGAAGACAGCTGTTAATTCATATTCATCGGTAGAAGAGTTCAATGAATTTGTAAGATTGAACATTGAACACTGAACACTCATTTTTTCTAGTCTTTTCCTTTTCTTATTAACTGATGACTTATTTTTAGCATGTGTTTCGTTTAACTAATCTCTATAAGGTTTATATGGGTTTTGAAAGCAGATTATGTGGTTTTATGGCAAAATTGAATGGCGCCAAAATGACAAAATACTTGAGGATAAGATCTTCAAAAAGATCAAACGGCTCGAAAAGGTGGGTAAGGGAGATACTGCAGATGCAACTGAGAAGGGAAAGATTGGGAACCCTTTGAATACAAGAAAAAGTATACAAGAACTAGTCAGAGTAAGAAGATAGTCCCTAGAAATTCATTTAGTGAAACTAATTGTCAGCTTATTGATCACTTTTCAGTCACCTCCTGATCATGACTAATTTTGTGAAATCTTGTTCTAGCTCATAAATAAAATATCAGAGGAATTCAGCAAGGAACATTTGGAAGTCATGGCTAAAATACGCTGTGTCGAGAAAGATTCAAAACTAGATGAAGATATATACCGTTTAGTGAAGCAACGGAATGATTTTTGGCAGAGAAGGGATGCAGTGGAGCGAAATATTAAATATCTGAGGAAATAACAAGATGAAGCAGTAATATACTTCTTTTAAGATCTGAATTTTCTTACCATTGCACCAAATATGCATGTGACATCTCCTATTTTTAACACTTAATTTTGCTTCTTCATGAATTCAGAAAGCTAGATATGACAAATATGTTTCAGTGTTGAGCAATGCCAGAGAACTTGCAAGAAAGAAAGATGTAGAAGCCCTTCAGGAATTGTCTCTAAGAGAGGTAATTTGTTGATATCTTTCAGTTTTTTCACCATTTGATATATACCTGTATTGCCAATTTGCCATTAATGTTTTGTTACAACCAGGTGGATATATTCATGAGTAGCTGGAACAGAAGTAAAGATTTTAGATGTAAATATGTAATTATGAGAAAAGCATCCTCAAATCACTTGACCACCGCAGATTAAGTAGCGATGGACGGATCAAAACCTCCAGGCTCCATGAAGAGCCACTTATTCTGGAGGCTCCAACAAGTACCAAACCAACATTAAAGTAGTCGTTACCAGAAATCTGTATAAATGTTTAATCTAGGTTGTGAGTTTTCCTATAAATTGTATCAGATTTTCAATCCTTTTGTCCTTGTAAAAGGATTACATTAATGGAATTGATCTTCTTCTTATACATTTGTAGATTCTATAACATGATGGGTTTCACTATTATTTTAAAAGCATATGGCTTTTCAGGTGATTGAATGTCTTTGTATGAAAAAAAAATAAAAAAATCCAAGAACACTGCTGAAGATGATAATTTGAACCCTGTTCATTGGCTTCGTAAATAATCAATTAAAATTCACAATAGCAATGTAGCAAATTCTCCAACAAGTACATAATAACACTTTCAATATACATAAAAAAAAAAAAAAATGTAAGATTTTAAGTATTTGTGATCAGTACTTGAAGAATTTCAACAATTTAAATTTCTGTAGTAACAGAATTTACCAAAATTTTATAATCACATATTTTGCAACCTTAATGTGATTTTATTTTAAAGGATCATGAAAACAAACAAAGATACAATGTAGATAAAATTCAGGGTTCTTGAGATATATTACAAAGAGAAATTAAATAAATTCCCATAGTTTCTTCCCACCGATGCCTCATTTAATATGTCCTGATTTCATTCTTCTTTACTGTATGTATTTGCAAGCCGACATATTGTTTTACTGGTTTTATTGGATCACATATTAAATGTCCAAAAAACACACATGCACACAGCAACCATCATAATAGCTAAATTAAGCAACCTGCCTTACTTGGCGTGGCATCTTGGGGTGAGTTGACTTACTTGGCGTGGGGAGCAAGTGCTTTGTTGGAGAATTTTGACCTGAAGACATTTCCTCACTTCTATAATCTGCCAACTTCTATATATTTGTGATGCACCTTGTTCTGTTCATTGAAAGTGACTCAGTTAACACCACTTGCTACCGGTAAGATCGAGTATCCCTCTACTGCTTTTACAAGTAAGTACTACATTCAAGTTTCACATTTATTCTCATTGTCTATACATTTTAAGTTTTTTATGTCTCTATATATGCATTTCATGACCGCTGTTATTTTCCAACTTTCCCTTTCTTTATTGTTGTTTTCTACTCCACTTCGTAAGCATTGTTTTTATCCCATAATCAAGCAGAATAAAATTATGCAGAGCAAACATGTTTGCTTTATATTCACATAGGTATTTTTTGTACAAACCAGAGCTAAAGAGTTCATGGAAACTAAATTTGTGCAAGGTTCTTCCTATCCTGAAAGTGGAAAAGACACAAATTGCTTACCTGAGTACATAGCGACAGAGAAACTCAATCAGGAGCAAGAACTTTATGAGCCTGTAAATGTTAATGGATGTGTTGAGAAGAAAGTCCATGAATTCTATTTTATCAAGTATTGGCCATATGAAGACCAAACTCTTAAATACAGAATTGAAGAGGCTGAAAAGCTATATAAAAACATAAACAGCAAGGCATGGTCTGTCGCTGATATATACAGCCAAAGACTGGTAAGCATAATGTGAATTAAAGCAGTTAAAGTACACCATGATTAGAAGTTTATCAAAAAATATATATATATTTCAGAATTATTGTTGATATAATTTTCTGTGCAGTTAGATCGAAAAAATCTGGGCTTACAATTGTACAATCTACGTTCCCATCATGACGACATCAGACAAACTCTGGACAGTACAAAAAAGAAACTCGATCATCTGCAATTACACCAACACAAGCTAAATATTACGAAGAATTCATGCGAAGAAATTAGTTACTTTGTAAGCATGAACACTAAATTATATTAGAAGTCCAATGAGTTTGTTGAGCTGACTTACTGAAAATATTCAGTTTTTGTCTTTCTCTTTTGCTATCTTTTGGCTGTGGGAAGACTGTTGAGAAACATTCACAGGACCTTATCCGGAGAATAAGCAAATCCAGGGGCCGAGGTAGGAGGCCCTCCTTTGAGTCGTACTACATATCCAGGGTGGAAATGATCGGGTCAGTCCCAGCGCAACTTGAATTCCTGACCCTGCGCACCGACAGAACCAAATGTTTGGCCACAGAAAATCAAGTCTTGAAAGAAAGAAATCGCAGCCAACAGAAAGGAGCTATTTATCCATTTTCATCAGTAAAAGAGCTGAGTTACTTTGTAAGATTAAATTGAGCTCTATGTCTTGTTAGTCTTTCTTTTTATTTTATTTTATCTGTAACAATTGCAGAAGTCTTATTTTTAATGCTCATAAGGACTTGAGGATTCTTTATGTCGAGAGTTCTTTACATTAAGAATTGAACGTTTTACTAAAAAAATTCAATTCTTAACATAAAAAATTCATGTCTTGATAAATGTTAAAATCATGGTGTCCAGATTAACACATTTTCAATTGAGTAGCAGCATAATAAGGTTTCTTGAAACAGTTTCAATGGTTGTATAACCGCATGCAACACCAAACCAACAAGAAAGTAAGTCATAAGCAGATTGTCAAGGAGATGGAACAGCTTGAAAGGGCAGCAGAGAAAGCTACTCAACAGGGAAAGATTGGGAACCCTTTATGTTCAAGAAAATCTATTCAAGATCAAGTTAGAGTAAGAGAATGTTCAACTAGAATTTTACTCCCCATGATAACATATTAACTTACAAATTAGTTTTTCTATCAACTCACTAATTTTATCTCCGTAGCTTATAAATAAAATAGCAGAGGAACTAAGGATGGAACTTTTGAAAATCATGGCTGAAATTAAACATGTGGACAAAGATTTGAAGGTTGCAGAAAATGATACACGCCATCTAAGGACGCAATTTTACATTGTAAAGCAGAGAAGGATTGAAGTGAACCAGAACATTCTTAATCTGAGGAAACAACAGGATGAAGAGGTAATAATAAATCTTCCTCTCAATTTGTAGTCAGTTCTCAAATGACCATTTGCTTAAATTGGATCAAAGACGGTGAAAATCTAAGAACAACCATATGAATTTAACATAATTGGGTCCTGCACGGATATAGAGAGGCAGATATTGCAGATACAATGCAGTGTTGAGCAAAGCTCGAGAAGTTGCTAGAGAGAAAAATGTAAAAGCCCTAGAGGAATTGTCTCTCAGAGAGGTAACTTTGATTTTATTTTATTTTTTTATATATAGATATGATTGTTAGCCCAGTTTAATATGTTTACATATGGTTATGTTTGAAAAACCAGGTTGATCTATTCATGTCAAAGTGGACAAAAAGTAAAGCCTTCAGGTATAATTATGAGAGAAGTATCTTACTGTCACTTGACGACCGGCAACTCGGAAGAGATGGACGGCTACAAGCCAACTGATGCATATCTCCAATCGGCATTGAAGTAGTAGTTGCACAGATTTCCATAATAGATTGACTGTGCACATGTATAATCTGTATTTTCGAATAACATTGAAGCGCCGTGAGAGAGAGAAAGACAATGGAATAAGTCCTCCTCAATGAGCTTGTAACGCTAGTGTTTTAACTTTTAATGAATATGAACATCAAATTGAATTCTCTCATGCCCTGACCATCTTAGACATTAGAAGAGGAATTGATCAACTTCATATATATTCCAGGAAGAGCAGAGTCGCAGAGACCAATTTCTTCAATCACGAAACGTAATCTCAGGCTTGGAACTCTTTCAAGTGCCAGAATTTCACAATTTTATGACCTAAGTTTTACAGGCCGATCCCAAACGTATGTGGGCCTATTAAGACATGATGAGGCCCATAAAGTTGACTGTTAGGCGTGAATCAAGCAAACTCGGAGATTCACCGAGTCGACTCATGACTCGATAATCAAATTTTTATTTTTATTTTTGAATTACTATTACTTGTTTGGTTTACTGGATTTTCATTTGAACTGCGAAATAAAGCATGGAATTTGTTGGATTTTCATTTGAACATCGTATATCGTCGAGATAAAACAAACTTGGTCATGGATTCTAAATAGAATTTATCACTGGCAGTTAGAGATGACTGACAATTGACAAACCAGTCAGGAACGAACGACTCGCCGACTGGAATACTGTTGTCGCCTTTCGCCATTCCGACCCTGTACGATTTTCAAGGCGGTGGCGGCAAAGGGGAAGAGACGATTCTTTTCTGTGGAGACTGGAGAGAGGAGGAGACTTTCACTTTACGACTGGCGACGTAAAGCGAGCCAAGCAACCTTTGATTTCTCTTAACAACTCTTCTTCCTGGTACAATTCTTCTTTTGAAGTAATTGAAGCTTTCAATTCATTTACTGCAATTCTCAGGGACGATTCCCAAATTTCTCAACAATTTGACTGCGATGATATAAAGAGGGTTCCACAATTACACAAACATATCTTTCTTATATGAGTTCTAGCATTTCTGGTGCTGGGACCGAGTATATTGCCATAGCAACACTAGTATGGAAAGGAACAGATCTAGGGTACAAAAAGAATCTGGGTTATATAAAGAGCATCGATATATCAAGCAATCAATTAATTGGTGAAATTCCTGAAGAAATTACAAGTCTGGAAGGAATGAAGGATTAATATCCTTGAACCTGTAAAGAAATCATTTAACTAGACCAATTAGACTGAAAATTGGCCAATTAAATTCGTTAGATTCACTTGACTTGTCAAATAATCAGCTCATTGGTGAAATTCCTACAAGCTTTGAATTGCTGAATTTCCTTGGCATGTTGAACTTGTCCAACAATAACTTGTCAGGAAAAATTTCATCAATTGCTAAGCTACAGAATTTTGATGCCTCTTCATATGTGGAAATCCTGAGCTTTGTGGATCTCCACTTCCAAACAAGTGTCCAGATGACGAACCAGCTCAAGCTCCAGCCATCATTACACATCACAACGATGATGGGATCATAACTCAGGGGTTTTATGTTAGCGTGGCGCTTGGATTCATAGTAGGATTCTGGGGAGTTGTTGGCAGTTTATTGTTGAACAAATAATGGAGGCGTGCTTATTTCCAGTTTCTGAACCATGCAAAAGATAGGCTCTACGTTGCAATGGTATTGACTGTAGCCAAACTACAGAAATGGCTTAGAAGCTGATCATGATGGGTAACATATCTCTCTTTCTCTTTCTCTTCGTTATTATAACTTGTTTTGTGTTATTTTTTAAACAACTGAACCTCCTTTTTTAGTAGTCCGCAGACATTGACTTATGTAGTTCATGTAAAGGGCTGTCTTGTACCAACATTTGTTGTTTTCCTCATGTCCTCGAGAAGCCGTTGTGAATCTGTGACTCATCTAATATGCTAGTTTTCTTCAAGTCATGAAGGTACATTTTTCATGGCGAAAAAGCTTGGTGCATGTAATGCTTGTATGGAAATATGGCAAGAATTTTGAGTGATCTAGGAAGCAACTGAGGATCTCTTTGGCCTCGGATTGAAACATATGGATGATATATTGACATCCTCTTGGGTCTGTAAGTTCTGGATCAACTGTTTGAGCAATAATTAAGTGAGTATCATAATTCATAACTATAAATAAGCACTTTCCCCTCTCTGCAATAGTACTTTGAAATTCATGATTTTATGTTTATTTAAGTTAAATTACATATTATAATTATTTTTGCATCATCGATTAAGTTATAAGATTCATTACTTTGGATACTAACCAAATTCACTCGATTGATATGATAGATAGTGATATCATGATTTTCTGAATTTTTTACTTCATTTAAATACATTACTGGCAATAGAAACATAAAGGGTTTCTGCTTTTGTGAAGAAACCAAATCACTTATTACCTGACAAAGAGACAGGGACACCATTCTATCGACCTCAAACTCAACATTTGAGAGAGAGAGAGAGAGTTGAGATTTCAACCCATGACTCTGTAGTAGAAGAAGTCTCCTGATGAGGCACGGCTTCGGTTGGATTTTCTGTAAGTTGTAGGAAAAACCTGGTCATTGGAGGTATGCCCACTTCTGATACTCCCTCTAGTATTTGAACTACTTGCCCCATTGTTGGCCTGTCCTTCTCATCATCTTGAATGCACCAACAAGCAACTTTTAATGCTCTACTGAGCTCTTCTGTGATGGTATTACCCTCCAATCTGTCATCTAACAAGGCAATAATATCTTCTCCATTCTGGACTGTTTTAGCAACCCTTAGAGGGAAGTAATCATCGAACCCGTTTTCTAACTTTTCTCTGTTTCTCCTTCCCGATATAACCTCAAAAAGCAGCATTCCGTAGCTGAAAACATCAGCTTTTGGTGTGACAGCTACACCTGACATCCATTCTGGTGCCAGATAACCTCTGGTTCCTCTTATGGTTGTCAGAACCCGGCTGAATTCTCGGTCAAAGAGCTTGGCCAGTCCGAAATCAGCCACTTTTGGGTTGTATTCTGCGTCTAGCAATATGTTTTCGGGCTTGATATCACAATGTATGATGCAGTCTCTGCACTTCTCATGGAGGTAAGCCAGTCCTCTAGCAGTACCAGTTGCTATTTTGAATCTACTTTGCCAATCCAGGATCTTGGAACTCTTTCGAAACAGGAGTGATTCTAGAGAGCCGTTAAGCATGTATTCGTATACTAGGAATCTTTTCGAAGCCTCAACACAAAATCCCCTCAGCCGAACAAGATTTATGTGTTGGATCATTCCAATGGTCTTCACTTCTGCCTGAAATTGCTTCTCTCTTTGTTGTAGATTTTTGAGTTCCTTGACAGCTATGGCAGTGGAATTTGGCAATGTCCCTATGAAAACAGAACCAAAAGCCCCTTCCCCAAGTTTCTCCGAGAAGTTCTTCGTTGCGCTTCTCAATTGCCGGTATTTGAACAGCACCAAAGAATCATCTACTCCTTCAATCAAAACAGTTGAACGTCTCCTCCACATAATCACCACGACAAGGACAAATAGAATACCGAAGCCTGATATTGCTACACAAACTATCAAAACCGTCTTATGCTTTACCCTGGTTTGAATCAACTCAGATTCTGTAATTCGAAGATGGAAATCTTTTCCAGCAGATTCAAGTTGTTGTAGATTGAAAAGATCTCCTTTCCAGATAGAACATCCATTATCATAAGCAAAAGCATTGCAAGAACAGTTGCTCAGGCATGCTGATTCACACTCTTCAACGCTCCCAACTGATAGAGACTGAGAATTGTCTGGAAGAAAAAACATGTTGCGCATTACAAGGAATCTATCCTTCTTCTCTATACCATCACATTGTAAAGGAGCTTTTCTCACACACCCATCTGTATGATCTTCCAGTTTCCAATTTTCTTGCATTTTTGGTTCAAATCCTTCCATGCAAACACAGAGAGGTTCTTCCTTCTGATTGCAGACACTAAAAGGCCCACAGAAAGCATAAACTTCACATTGTTGTGTCGGTCGGGTCCAGAATAACCTCCACTCTCCGAAATTCTCTTGCCAGACGTATTGCCTCAGCTGCCCAGTAACTTCAAGCACTAATCTAGTAAAAGCCTTAGGGATCGCATTAGTATAAGTGAAATAGCTCTCGTTCTCGTTTGAAACTAAGGTCATATTTGTAACATAAAAATTCAACTGAAGTTCAGGAACAAAGGTGAAAATCTTTCCTGTCCAGTCCCCGCTATTCCAGTACTGATGAGTATCATTCCACATGTACAAATGGGAATGGCCTGTCCCGTTTCTGGCAACGTCGAGAGAGAATAGTGAAGGTGCTGGATTTTCTGGGCTCCTCCAGGAAACTAGATTCATTTCCTCATTTGTCTTGTTTTTGTATCCAAGCTTTCCTCCAGGGAGCCAGTGATTAGTAGGATGATCGAAACTCTGCCAAATTACACCAGACGAATCCAATGCATTGCTTATGACAAAGTTTGCATTATCAAGAAGCTTTGCTGTAGTAGAATTGTGAACCGTAGAAGTCGAATTCGTTGACCACACAGCAGCTCCAGATTGGTTGAGTAGGACCAGGTTTCCATCCTCCAGGAGCTTTAACTCTGAAGAGAAATGATTGGAGAGCGGTTCTTTCCGGTTTGCCACCCAAACAACAGTTTGATTAGGGAATGTTTTGTACCATATTCCTATGTAGTAGTTCTGAGAATTTCCTGGTGTGAAGAAACCCAGTTCAAATATCCCACCAGCAGAGGTTAGTGTCTGGTTTCCTGAAAGAGATTGGCCTGGGGAGAGCGTATCTGACTCTTTTGAGAATTGGATGTTTAGAAACAGAAACAAGACAAGCAGAAAACACTCAGAAAACCATGTTTTCTTGCCTATAATTCCCATTTCTTCACAAAATGCTAAGCCAGCTAGATGGCTCTGGTTATATATGAACAGAATTTATATTATTTCTCAATTTCTGAGAAGCTTGAATTAATAATTTGGTGTATGATAATTTAGTGAATTTGAAAGTCAACGGAGGAATCCACAGGCAATGTAATTTACTCCAAAAAGTCCATTCCTAGAAGTTTAACTCTTATGGAAAAAACTACAAATGCTTCTCAATTGCTGACTTTGGAAAATTCAAAAAACAAATTGCTGACTTTGGATTGTCATTGTACGAGCTGTTGGCGTTTGAGAAAGGATATTTATAACATTGCCATGGGGTTGTTGGTTGCATGCAAAGGCCGTCGTAACACTCTTATAATAATCACAAGAATTGGGTTTAACCAAATGATTTCCTAGAGTATTCTCTCTATTTCGAGTTGTATTTCAGAGACTTGTTGCCTCGTTGGTATACATTTTGATCATATTCCTTCATGAGCAAATGACTTTTAAATATTCATTTTTTTCTACATATTCTCTTCTTTTTTCTTTTAATGATTTTTTTCAACATATTCAACATAATATCGACAAAGATTAAAAAGCACCGATAGTGGCCATGCTCTCAACCAAAAATGGCGGAGGACTTTTATATTGAGAGAATGAAAGTCGAGGATAAACATCGTGGAAGACTTTTATATTGATAGAATGAAAGTCATAAATAAAATTATAAAACACGAGTCAACCTTTGATGTTCAACATAGGTGGAAGACTTTGATTTTGACGTGAGTCAGACTTGATTTAATTGAACCCAATTTGAATTCATTAAATCTAATTTTACTTTCACCATTGTTGGATGGGTAGATTAATTACAGGAGAATGAATTTTTTTTTTTATTTTTTTTTATTTTTATGTCGACAATATCTATTAATTCAGGATCAGGTATTTTTTTGAACAAGTTACTTTAATTAAAAATAAACCAAATACTCTATACACTCATTAATTATATATATATCTTCAACTATATTCTTTATTAAAAAAAAAAAAAAAAAATCTTACCTTTCAAAAAAAAAAAAAAAAAAAAAACTTATGATAAACCATAATTAAACTCTAATTTTATTTCAATTATCAAATCTTTCTCATCATCAAATGATTATCATATTATTTTTGTTTTTCTTTTATGTATAGTTATGAACTCTATCGATAAACAAAAAAAAAATATTTTTTTAATGATAGCTTAGATATCAACAAGTTTTTTTTTTTAGATAGCCATAGATATCAATAATATATATATATATATATATATATAGAAATTCTATTATCAGTTCGAACTGACAAAAGTTATATCAGTTCATTGCATGTGGGCCACTGGATTTAAATACTTTGACTTGTCTGTATGCACTTGTCAGTCAAAGTATTTAAATCCAATGGCCCACATGCAATGAACTGATGTAACTTTTATCAGTTCGAACTGATAATAGAAAGACTATATATATATATATATATATATTTTTAAGACAGTTGTATAAATAAAAGAATTTTATATTGAAAATTTCTTGACCCCATATACGGTTTCACATATTCCCTTTTATAAGGTTTCTACATTCGATATATTTCCAAAAGTAAATTGGACTATCATTAAAAAATGATTTGATTCCAAAAATAATATATATTAAAATGAATATATTTATTTCAATGAAGGTACTATTAGCATTAGGATAGCTGCTTATAGTAATATTTATTTTTTAAATTTTAGATATGGATGTACTTATAAAAATGGATGTATTAATAAGTTTTATGGGTATTAATATCCGTACCCTATTAGAATAGAAGTTGTTATAAATGTGAATCATAAAGACGCTGCAGTTGTGATGAATACACCGGAAAATGAAAAATCTGCTCACCAACATATATAAGAAAATAAAATATTTCCGAGGAAAAACAGTCCATAGGACTTTTTTTTTTTGTTTTTTTTTTGCAGTTTTATAATGGGAAAATTGCACAAACTTACCCTAATGTTTCCCATTATGGCATAATATTCAACTAATGCCACAAACAACCCCTCATGTTAGTCAACTTTAGTTAAAAATAGCTATTGACCATGATTTTTTTTTTGAAAACCCAAAATTGCCCCTGCACTTTATTACAAAAAAAAAATCTTAATTGCCCTTTATTTAAAACATTATCTACTTTAAATTATTATAATATAAAAAATAAATACTAAACATAATCCTTTTTAAATAAAAAAAAATTCAAAAATAATATATTAAAAACAAAACAATTTAAGAAAATGTTATTTTGAGAAAATACAATTTAATAATATATTAAAAAAAAAACAAAAAAAAACGTTATTTTGAGAAAATATAATTTAAAATTATGCAAGTCCAATATAAATGGTGGTAATGTGTTACATATTTTTTAATTTTTTTCAAAAATAATATATTAAAAACAAAACAATTTAAGAAAACGTTATTTTGAGAAAATACAATTTAATAATATATTAAAAAAAACAAAAAAAAAAAAACCGTTATTTTGAGAAAATATAATTTAAAATTATGCAAGTCCAATATAAATGGTGGTAATGTGTTACATATTTTTTAATTTTTTTTGTTTTTATTATATTATTTTTGAATTTTTTTTTATTTAAAAAGGATTATGTTTAGTATTCTAAACACAAATATAAATAAAATCATCAAGAGTTTGAAATAAAAATATAATCATTTGTTATAATAAAATACAGTAGCACTGAAAATTTGTTCAATGTTCATCTCTATAAGACAAAATAATTTGACTCAATATAAATTACGCATTATATTTTGGTTCAAAAATTTTAAAAAAAATATATACTAAACATAATCCTTTTTAAATAAAAAAAAAAATGTTTTAAATTTTAAAAATATGTAGCACATTACCACTATTCATATTGAACTTGCATAATTTTAAATTATATTTTCTCAAAATAACGTTTTGTTTTTGTTTTTTTTTTAATATATTATTAAATTATATTTTCTCAAAATAACGTTTTCTTAAATTGTTTTGTTTTTAATATATTATTTTTTATTTTTTTTAATTTAAAAAAGATTATGTTTAGTATTTATTTTTTATATTCTAATAATTTAAAGTAGATCATGTTTTAAATAAAGGGCAATTAAGATTTTTTTGTAATAAAGTGCAAGGGCAATTTTGGGCTTTAAAAAAAAAATCATGGTCAATGGCTATTTTTAACTAAAGTTGACTAAAAAGAGGGGTTGTTTGTGCAATTAAAGGCCTTAGTTGAATATTATGCCATAATGGGAAACGTTAGGGTAAGTTTGTGCAGTTTTCCCTTTTATAATACTTACTGATATTTCTATGGATTTTTCAGAAATGGAACGTTTCTCTTGTCTGATCTTTTCAATCAGCTTTTCAGCCTCTGCAATTCTGGATTTCAGATTATGTTCTTCGATCATATGGCCAAATCTTGACAAAATAGAATCGATGGACCTTCTTTTTAACACATTCATCAACATTTACAGGTTCACGATCCGGTCCTGATTGAGTTTCTCAATGGCATTGTCACATGAGTAGTTGTAGTCCTTTTCAATTTCAGGAATGGAAGAACCTTGCACACATTTAGTTTCCATAATCTATGCAGCCTTGGTTTTCCTGAATGCTAAAAAAAAAATAGAAACGGTGAACGACTAAAAGAAGTGTAGGTTAATAAACCCATTTTCAATAAACAGAAGAAGATACATTACGAATATTAATAGATTTGCAGGTACTCTAAAAGCACTTGCACATTTGCACCCTACACCAAGAATGTTATTATACATTCAGGTTTGGCCTGAACCGAAACTTAGGGGCTGTTTGTTTTTTTCACTATAAAACTTATTGCCTCTTATATCTTAAATTAAGATAAATCAGTTTATTTGTTTTTCCAACTTATATCTTATTTTAAGATATATGTCTTTTAGAAAAAGTAAATTTTTTTTACTTTTATCTTATTCAAAAAGTTATACGGTAAAGTTTTTTAATAAATTTTCACAAATGTCCTACAATAATTCATACATTTATAATTTTATCCACACATAATAAAATCCTAAAAATCAATTTTCTAAAAAAATTCCAATTTTGAAAAAACCCTAACACAACTTAATCAATTTTATATTTATAATAAGTCATCCAAAATGAAAAAAAAAAACATATCATAGTATCTTAATTTATAAAACTTATCCATATGTCTAATAAATTAGGGTTATTATATTTTTAGTCCCTGACGTTTGCGTTAATCTGGTTAGTCCACGATTTTCTGACTTTACTAAGTTCAGTCCTTCCGTTAAGGTTTCGGTTAAAATGAACGGACTGGCATTGTCAGAAGATACAATGACCGAAATACCCTTAATGAAGGTTACTATTGAAGTGCAATATGGTAATTTTGCATTTAATTAAAATATAAAAAAAAACTAATTAAATAATAATAATTATTATTATTATTATTAAATGAATATATTAAAAAAAAATTAAAAAATTATTAAAAAATTAAATGATTAAATAATTATTTATAACTCAACCCAGATTTCCACCACCATTACACCAGTTACACCAAATTCACAAACTACCCATTACACTCACCACCGCCGATCTAACCAACCCTTCTCGTCTCTGTTTCTCCAACCACCCCTAAATCAACACAAACAGCCAAAGAGAGAGAACAAAAAAAGAGAAACAGAAAGGAGAAAGAAAAGAGGCGGCAGAGAAAGAAAAGGAAGAAAAGAGGCCACGAAGAGAGAAGAGAAGAAGAGAATCGGGGTGAGAGAAAGAAAAGAGAAAGTTAGGGTTTGATTTTGTTGTTGATTGTTTTGTTGAATGTGTTGATTTTCTGGGTTTGTTCTTTGATTTTGTTGTTGATTGTGGGCTTCTCTCTCTCTCTCTCTCTCTCTCTCTCGTTCCCTCTTATCTCTTCCATTTATCGACGAGATCGATCGCCGATCTCCTCCGTTTAGAGGCAATCGACGCCAGCAATGGTGATTTCTGGTGGATGGCGATGGTCGCGTGAGTGAGGATGATGATGGGTTGTGATGAGCTGGTCTGATTTGGTGGTGTGGGTTTGATTTGGGATTGATTCGGCTGTTGGTGATGGATTGATTTGGGTTTGATTTGGGTTTGTGTGGGGATGTTTGGTGGATGTAGTTGATGGTGGGGTTTGGTGATTGATGTTGAATGTGGTTATTGACCGATGAATCTGAAGATGTTGGATCTGGGTTTGTAATGATACTGAACATGATCTGGTGATGAATTCCAGATAGTGTTATTGAATTTGTATATTTAATATACAAATTGTATATTCCAGATAATTTGTATATTCCAGATAGTTTTTTTTATATATATTTTAATTTTAAATTTAATTTGTTTTTGTTTTTTCATTTTTTTAATTAAATACAAAATTACCATACTGCCCTTCATCAGAAAACTTCATTTAATTTAATTTTTAATTTTTTTAATTTTAATTATTTAATTTAATTATATTTATTAATTTTTTATTATTTAATTTAATTTACTTTATTAATTTAAATGGATTTAATATATATATTAAATTATTTTTTTAAATATTTTTATAGATTTTAATTTTTTAATTTAATTCATTTAATAATAATAATTATTATTATTATTTTAATTAGTTTTTTATATGTTTTAATTTTAAATTTAATTTGTTTTTTCATTTTTTATTTAATAGGAGGGCATAAGGGTCTTTACCCTTGTTTTAGTCAGGTTTCTAGAAGGTTTTTAGGAATTTCCCATAATGCCCCTGTTGACCTAACGAAAGTCAACAAAATCCTAATAGAATTGGACGGTAAGGACTCGATTTGGTATTGTCAAAAAACTATTGGACTGCAGTTAGTAAAGTCAGAAAAGCGTGGACTAAACCCAGATTAACGCAAACGTCAGGGACTAAAAATATAATAACCCAATAAATTAAGGTCTTATAAGACTTTAGACAAAAAAACAAACAGCCCCTTAGTGTTTTCGGTTTGCCCTAAACCGAAACCTCATATGTTTCGTTTCACTACAAATCAATCTTTAACATTGAAAACCAATACAAATACGTGACAAATATGTTCAAATTTGTTTTGATTAGTTACAAATGCATTATATCTCTAAACCTAAAAGTTTTTGGTTCAATTTCAATACAGCATTAGGTTGATATTTTCACACGTTGATCAACCTTTAGAGGCTCATCAACTCCTATGCCTACATTAAGTTGAGCCTGTTAACTGCATTGCCCTGCATCTTGTTGCTGTCATTTTTACTTTCAGAAATGAGAAGATGTAAATATATATATATATATATATATAGGTACAAGTTATTTGAAATTCCGAATGAGAAATCTCGCACTTGAAAGTTACTATATATAGTAACTCTTGATCCATTTTTTCAATCAGCTTTTGAGCCTCTTCAATTCTAGATTTTATATTTTGGTCTTCATATGGCCAAAACTTTGGAAAATAGAAGTGATGGACTTTATTCTTAACACCTACTTCATCCATTTTTATATGCTCACCAAGCTTTAGTCCCAAATTGAGTTCCTTTGCGGCATTAGCACGACAGAAGCTGTGTCATTTCTGTCTTCACAAATGGAAGAACCTGCACCAATTTAGCTTCCATGATCTCTCTATAGCCCAGGTTTGTCGACCGAATGATTAGTACTGATATAGGGAAATTCAAACATTTTGAGATAAAATTCAAATGTCTGAAAGTAGTGTGCAGAAATATTACCGGCGACTTGTCAGATTATAAATAAACAGAAAAATATGCATTACAAATAGAAACAAATTGTCAGATTATAGAAGAAAAGAACTTGCACCCCAAGATACCTAGCTAGTCAACTAATGTTTGTTTCTTTTATAATGTTTTATTTTCCTGAAGAATACACATGGGCTCATGTAAGAATCTGGAGAAATAATTAAAACAATAAACTCTTTTTTATTCCGATAACCTTTTATTAACTCAATAATCTCTGCATATACTGTATATATATAAAGATTAAATCTACAAATTACCTCATGATCAGAGACAATTCCTCTAGGGCTTTTACATTTTTCTGTCTAGCAACTTCTCTGGCTTTACTCAATACTGTATTGTATCGGCAATATATGTCATTCTATATCCGTGCAGGACCACCCACAACAAGAAATTTTATGCTAGTATCTACTTACACATATTCAAGATAAATTACTCGTTGTGGTCTTATGATCATTAAAGATTTGTGATACATGATTATGATTAGCTGTTTTATATGAAATTCAATCTGTGATTCAATTTAGGCAAATGGTAATCTGTGATCTTTACAAAAAGAAAAAAATTTCTTTTTTAATTTGTGATTTATTTAGCTTCAGAAAAAAAATCTGTGATTTATTTTTTCAAAAGTTTAAAAAGGAGTGATTTTTTTTAACTTATTATCTGGAGCAAATGTGTCCAAATTCATTTTTCTTAATAAATTTGATCACTTATTAAGAAAAAAGACTAATTAGCACTGTAACCCCTGAATTATACGTGAATTTATAAATTGCCCCCTAATTATATTTTTTCGGTGGTAAAACCATCGAATTGTTTGAAATTTGCAAAAATGGACGGAATCCTTTTTCCGTCCATCTTCTTGTCACGTGCCTTGCACGTGTAAGGGTAAAAGTGGAAAAAAAAATTAAAATTAAATGTGGATTCTATTTCCATCGTCATCTTATTCAAATGGACGGTGGAGATCCTATCTCCACCTAATCAAAATAATTTTAAAAAAAAATTAAACTTAAAGAAAAATAAAATAAAACTTAAAGAAACATCTCCACTCTCCAAATCAAACCCAGATCAAACCAGTTCAAAAAAAATTAAACAAAAAAACCTAAAGCATTTGATCAAATCAAACCCAGATAAAAAAATAAATAAATAAAACTTAAAGAAGCATCTCCAAATCAAACCCAGATAAAAAAATTAAACCAAAAAAACCCAAAGTTTTCAATCACCCGACCACCACCACCATCTCCATCAGTCAACCATCCGCCGAGCCCAGATAACCCATAATCAAATCACAAACCAAACTGAATTCAACCACCATAAATACAAATTGAATTCAACCACCACAAACACAAACCCAATCGAACTCCATCACCAAACCCAATCGAATTCAATCCCTAATCACCAAACAGCATAATTTAATAATAAAAATAAAATCATCACCAAACTGCACTCGTAGCCCAATCAACTCGCACCACCAGAACATGTTCTTGCCCAGATCGTATTCGCGAGTGAGGGTTTAGAGAGAGAGGGAGATTCGCGAGAGAGAGTTCCAAATCAAATTAGCAGCGGCGAGATGATGGGGTTCAATCGGCTTCGCGGTGGCGTAATAAGGGATGGGTCTCGTTGGTTCTGGTTCGTGCAATAGGTGAGGGGTGGAGCTCTACTGGTGGCGAGATGGAGGGGTTGGTCTGGGTTGGTGTTTGATGACGGTGATGATTTGGTGGAGATTGATGATTGTGATGAAGATTTTGTTAAGAAGATGATTCTTGGAGATTAATTTCTGAGTTTGTGTTTGATTGTATGGGTTTGGTGTTGAGAAGAAGGGATGGAAGAGAGAATAAGAGAGATTAGGGTTTGAATTTTTTTTAATATTCTTTTTTAAATTTCTGTTAATGTTAATTATTTAATTTAATAATATTTATTATTTTTAACAATCCAAAATTTCAAAATTTTTGTTATTATTATTTTAATTATTAATTTTTATTTTTAAAAATGTTTTATTAGTAGTTGTCACAAAATGACTAAAATGCCCTCATTGGCTTCACATGTGCAGCACACATGTCAGGATCAACAAACGGAAAAAGGGTTCCATCCCTATTCTGTCCATTTTTGCAACAATTCGAGGGGTTTATTGTCAAAAAAAATATTTAGGGGGCAATTTATAAATTCACATATAATTCAGGGGAGTACATTGCTAATTAGTCTTTTAAAAAAAGGACAATTTTGAACTGCTCAGTCATTTTAGGACTACTTTTAATTTTTACCCATTTATCCAAATTTTAAAAAGGAGTATTTTTTAAACTTATTATCTGGAGCAAATGTGTCCAAATTCATTTTTCTTATTAAATTTGATCACTTATTAAAAAATAAAGAAAAGGACAATTTTGGACTGTCTAATCATTTTAGGGATACTTTTTATTTTTACCCATTTACCCAAATAGAATCAATACCATATCACAAAGTTCAAAGTTTATGTAGTCCGTCTGTCAGTGTTGCTAGCTTCTAAATCCAAGAAAGTCGTCTAACTTTACCAACTCGGTGGGAGCAGAAAAATGACAATTAAAATGAAAAATGCATTTATTCATAAGGATAAGATCCTCTCGTTGACTTGTTTTTTATTGACTTTTCCATAATTCAATAATACCTAAGCAAAATACAGAATAAATGGTAAAGATTGATTCACTTTTCTCTCTCTTATGTAACTTGATATTTGAATTACACTTGAATAATGCCAAAGATAAATAAAGATTAAAGAGAGGATCCCAACTCTATTAATAAACCTTTTCTAGAATTCATGTGTGGTAAAGTTTTTTTTTTTTTTCTGCTCATCCAATAACCATGTTGAAAGTAATATAAAAGTCCACCGATTTTGGCTTGAACATTAAAGGTTAACTCATGTTCTATAATTTTATTTATGACTTTCATTCTATCAATATAAAATTTTTTAATTTAATATATATAATTTTATATATACTTATATACATTTAACCAATTAAAAATTTTATAATAATTTAAAGATTTATTGAGAAAATATTCTTTAAAGATGTTTTTTTTTTTTGTGTAAAATTTAGTATAAAACATTAAAGTGGAAACAAATTTGGTGTAAGCATATTCTCTCAAAATGCTCTTTTAACATCAAATTGGTATAAAATTTGGTATTATACATTGGAGATGCTCTAAATACCACTTTAGTGTTAATTTCAATTCCCAAGATAAAAAGGGTTAAACAGTGATACTGTTCATAACACTAAATGTTTTTTTTTTAATTGTCACATCAATGTTTTTATATTTTTTTACGATTCTTAATTTAATCATCACATACTTAATTATAACAATATTTATTCTAAAAATTATACCGTTTAAAAGATCTCATTGCGATCTTTCAAATGATACCAATTTTAATATACATATTTAAATTTTTTAATTTACTTAATAACTATACATTTAATTAATTAGTTTTATCTAAATATTTATTGGAAGAATATTCTTTAAAGATGTTCTTTTGGTATGTAGAATTTGGTGTTATGGGTTGAAGCACCAAATTGATGTGTAGTGAAGGCTATCTCCAATGGGTCTCCATTTCTTTAAAATGTTGATCCAAACCACTCCAATGGTTTTCCAAATCGTGCCAAACGAGGAGAATAAATTTGGAGATCAAGTTTTCATCTCCATATTTGAAGATCCAAATCCCACATCTCTATTTCACTATTTACTTTCTTTAATCCCACTTTACCCTCATATTCTTTCTTAAATTCATCTTATATCATTTTCACTTTTTTAACTAAACTCGATTAATTTATTATGACTCTTTATTCATAAATCTAATTACTATAAAAATTATACCATTCGAAATATATTGTTGAGATCTTTCATCTGAGTATAATATTAACTATATTTTATTAATTTTTATTTTTTGTATTTATTACACCTTATATTTTAATCAATGAACTAAAAGTATTTTAATTCAAAATAAATATTTTCAAATCATCAATTTTAATCAATGTTTTCAAACCATCAATAACATTAAAATTTTCAAATTAAAATATTACAATGGAAAAATAACTAAAAAAATACATTGAAAATTAAAATAAAACCAATACAAATAACATTGAAATTTAAAAGTTAACACTAGAATTATACAATCTAAAATGTAGGTAAAAAATATTAGGTGCTGGAGAAAGTTAGATAAAAAGTATACAGTCTAAAATTTTGGTAAAAAAAATATTAGGTGCAAAAGAAAGCTAAATGAAAATTATACAATCTAAAATTTAGGTGTAGAAAATTAGGTAAAAAATTAGATAAAAAAAAATATAAATGTTAAAATTTTTTTTTATCAACATCATTACATGTAAAAATAGTTATGGGTAACTAATTATAAAAAAAATCATAAAATCTTAGGTGTAAATTATTTATAAAGTAAAATAATAATATTTTATTATTTGGAGATTGTAAAATAGAGAACGATTGGAGTAGTAAATTTATAGAGAAAGAATATTCCATTTTCAGTCTCAAAAATGGAGAAAATTATAGAGATCCATTGGAGATGACCTAAGATGCTCTAATATATATATATATATATATATATATATATTTTTTTTTTTCTATTGTCAGTTCGTCCTGACAATAAATATATCAAGACGAAAAATGTGGACCACTAGATTTACATACTTTGACTCAATGTGTATGCACTTGTCAAAACTTCTTTATAATCTATGATCCACATTTTTCGTTCTAATATATTTATTGTCAGGACGAACTGACAATATATATATATATACAGTCTTTCTATTGTCAGTTCGTCCCGACAATAAATATATCAGGACGAAGAATGTGGACCATAGATTATGGAGACGTTTTGATAAGTGCATACACTTTGAGTCAAAGTATGTAAATCTAGTAGTTCACATTCTTTGCCCTGATATATTTATTGTCAGGACGAGCTGACAATAGAAAATCTGTATATATATATACATCACTAATGCTAGACAACCCAAAAATTTAGCCCAAATTTCAACCTAAATGATGTGGCAAGTGATTTTTTTATTAACCACATCATCTCATGTTGTATGTGGTGATGACAATTCACTTGCCACATCATTTGGGTTGAAATTTAGGTATATATATATATATAATTTTTTTAGCAAAAGGCTGACCTTATTAATGGAGTAATGCTAGATGTCCTATTTTTTTTTTCCTAAATTCTGTCCCAAATGATGTGGCACGTGAGGTGTCAACATCATATCAGTTACCATATAATCTCATGATTTATAAGATGCTGACACCTCACGTGCCACATCATTTGGAACATAATTTAGGAAAAAAGTTTAGAACGATTATCATTACTCTTATTAATGTCCACCAAGGCTGCAAGCCTGGCAGCTTGCCATGCTCAAACAATAATTCACTAACAAAAGATTAGACGTATCACATGAGTTTTTTTTTATAAAAAAAAAAAACATCATGACTGCGAATCTGCGATGAAAAGTGGAGTCTACATCGCTGCATCAGCTTGCAATTTCTTGCTTTCAAAAAGAAATCTTTCACTTACTTCAGTTACTTCTTACTTCAGTTACTTGGGTATATCTAGTTCAAAGATTCGTGGATGCGTCAGCTTTCAATTATTTAAAGGGAAGATTGCAAAAATAGGCCTGACATTAAGACTAATTGCACACATAGGTAATACTAGCTCAACATTGCACGAATATCCTCTGCTGTTAGTGGTGCAGTATCAAATATTAATGACTGATAGGCAAAAACGTGCTTTTGCCTATTAATATAATAAAATATTAATTAATTAATTAATTAATTATTAAAAATAGATGGAATCTCCTCCATCTATCATACAATTTGTAATTTTAAAAAATAATTATTAAAAAACAAAATATTTTTTCTTAAAAAAATTGGAAGACATTTGGAACCAAGAGTCCAACATCAAATGGAGGAGGATTTTTTTTTAAAAAACAATTTATTTTAAGAAAAGAAAAATTAAAACAATAAGAGATTTGAAAATCTGGATCTTTTCCTCCAAGATAGAGGTTCCATCTGATAGAGGTGCACAGAGATCTGCTCCACCATTTTGATTGAAGAAGATTTGAATTATTGGGATTGATTTGTGGTTTTTTGTAAATTTTATTTGTAACTTTCGTTTCTTGAATTTATTTGAAGAAATATTGATTGATGAAGAAACTTTTTTGGTGATAGATTTTTTTTTTTTATAAATGGTTATCGGAGCCGTAAAGGTAGTTACTAAAACCGTGACAATTGTTACAAGTCAAAATTTTAAAAATTGTAAAATGGTTACCAAACCCGTAAATATGGTTATCGGAGCCATGGATGTGGTTACCAATGCCGTGAAAATGGTTACAAGCCAAAATTTTATAAAACAAATAGTTACAAAAGATGTACAAATGATTACCGGAGCTCTGAAGGTGGTTACCATAAGCATGAAAATGGTTATAAATCAAAATTTCAAAAATTGAAAAATGGTTACCAAAGCCGTAAAAATGATTACCGGATCCGTGATGGTGGTTACCAAAACCGTGAAAATGGTTACAGGTCAAAATTTTAAAATTATTTGAAAAAATATAATTATATAATTTATCTTAATTAAATAATTTTTAAACTTTTTAATATAATTTTTTTATGTTTGATTTTTATTTTATAGATTTTATAATGTTATATTAACACATTGGAAGAGTTTTTTTTTTTTTTTTTAAAAGGTAACAGCCGGTTGGAAAACCGGCTGTGCCCAAGTTTTAATTGCACTGTTCATGGCTGTATGATGCAGTGACGCACCACAGCCAACCCCATATATTGACTGCGAATCTGCGATGAAAAGTGGAGTCTCCGTCGCTTGATCGCTGCATCAGCCTTCAATTACTTCCTTTCAAAAAGAAAGCTCACTTTTACTTCAGTTGGATAAATCTAGTTCCAAGATTCGTGGCTCCATCAGCAAGCTCACTTTTACTTCAGTTGGATAAAAGAAAGCATGGAACCTGCTCACTTTGAAGGAGTATTGAAAGGTGATGTCACTTGCTTTCCCTTCTGTGACATCAATAAACAAGGTATGTCTGAAATTTTTGACAAAGTGAGTCCCTTAGGGAATTCACTGCTTCATGTGGCCTCAAGTTCTGGTCAGTTGCACATCACCCAACTTATAGCTACTAACTTCCCCGCTTTGATCACTAAGAAAAATTCTGAAGGTGACACTGCACTTCACTTTGCTGTTAGAGCTGAGGAATTTGGCACAATGAAAAAGCTCATTGATTGTGCAAAACAAGCTTCTAGCACATCCACAATCGACTCCTTGCTGAAGATACAGAACCATAAAGGAAACACAGCTTTGCATGAGGCTTTATTAGTATTAATGGAGTCAAAGAAAAGTACTAGTGTAGATACTTTAGTATCTATGGTGAATCAATTGGTCTCGGCAGATCCAGAAATATCTTATTTTCAAAACAATATGGGCAAGTTTCCTTTGTATTTGGCAGTTGAATCAGGTAACAAAGACATTCTTGAATATATTTTGGAAGCTCTACCTCAAACTGACTGTTTGATTGATAAGCTAGAAGCTGGGAAGTCCCCTGTACATATTGCTATTAAGAAAAAAAATATAGGTATGAGTTCTCCCCACTTAATGCTTGTTTATCTAATTAGTTTATTTTTTTCATATTGCATTGATTTTTGTTGTTTGCTTTAATTTCCAGATATTTTAAAAGTAATAAAAGAGAAAAAAGAGGATCTGTTAATTTTACTAGATGAAGAAGGGAACTCTGCACTGCATTGTGCAGCCTCCATAGGTTACCTCGAGGGACTTCGTTACCTCTTACAAATTGATATCAATGGAGCTGTTAAAAGGAACAAGGAGGGTTTCTATCCCCTCCATCTAGCATCTGAAAATGGCCATGTTAAAGTAATGAAAGAGTTGATTAAAAAATGGCCTGATTCGACTGAATTTCTCTGTAACAAAGGTCAAAACATCCTTCATGTGGCAGCCAAGAGTGGAAAAGAAAATGTGGTAAGGTGTATACTCAAAGAAAAATGTTTCGAAAAGTATGTTAATAAGATGGACAATGATGGAAATACACCTTTTCATTTGGCAGCATCACATGGACATTCTATGGTTGTAGTTACTCTACTGTGGGACAAGCAATCAAAGTTCGACCTTGTAAACTATCAAGACCTGACAGCTTATGATTCTTGTAAATCAAGTATACTTGACAAGGTATATCTAGGATTTATTTTACTGCTCATTAGTATTATACAAGTTTAAGGTTTTTTGTGAAAATTATTTTTCTTAAAGATTTTCTTTGGTGCAGAACCAGCGAAGAATTGATGGAAACTTGGAAGCCTCTGAGGAGAATTCTGTAGAATTGGAGTTGAAGAGTTCTGAGAAAGCAAATGAATTCCAAAAGGTAAGATATACTGAACCGATCAAATATTCAATTATTAGAGTTGTCCTTGCGATGGAATTCAAATGGGAAACATGCAATTGATTTTTTTTTTTCCAGTTGAAAAAAACAAAAACTTAAATGGAAACAGACGGAACAATTTGATTTAAATTAAAGAACAGCTTTATTCAATTGGCAACGACGATAGAGCAATATTTTTTTTTCTCTTTTATGCATGAGTTCTCAAATATTCTTCTTAATTCTTCATTTCTTCGGAGTTTATCCTTTCCGTTTTCTTAATTTTTCTTTTTTTTTGTTTATCTTTGCTTTAAAAAAAAGTGTTTTATGACCTCAAAAAGAGTTTTATTTGTTTTAATTACAAAAAATAAAAAGCCAATGTGTTGGATATATCTATTGATTTTACAGTAAACACAGATCAGTATATTTAACATAAAATTGAAATAATTTAATTTTGAAGATTTTCTTTTACTTGTAGATGATGACGTTAGCCATCTTATATATGTATTATGAGTTGTTCCGACGCTTGTGCATTAGAGGTGGCCGTCACTATATTCCAACTAAGTCGTCCTCAGGTATCAAAAGCAAGGCACTGTTCTCAAAACAAGATATTAATGATAGGATCAACAATCTTCTGGTGGTAGCTGCACTAATCGGTGGTGCTGCCTTTGCTGGTTTTCTCCAAATGCCTTTTGGCGAAGATATTTTTAACCCTGATCATAAACAGACAGCCCATGGTGATTATTGGCTATTATCAAAATATGGTTTTGACCAATCGATGCTAGATAGTTACTTGTTCGGTAACATTATAGCAATGAATCTGTCTATCACAGCAGCACTCATTCTCTGTTTGGCACTATTAGTTGATAATGGTCTGGCTGCTATATTGGTTTGGGTTGCATTCGTGTTGTTGGAGCTTGCCCTTTGCTCCGTAGGCAACGCATTCTGGTGTCGGACTTTTAAATTATATTCCATCAAACCTGATGCATTAAATAGTTCCATCTACTTTAAGGGTGTAGGTTTTGTTTTCGTGTATGTTCAAGGTGCACTGGTCTTGTTTACATCGCTGACTTCTACGTTTGGATGGGAAGTTTTACCTATGTTCATCTACTTCACCCTTTTTTGTTTTTATTTTCTTCTCCACCTGTCCCGGAAAACCGTTTTAAAGTATGGACGATATGGTCTAGTCTTGTTTTTAATCACTTGTGTAGCAGGAGCTTTATCAATGTAATAATTAAATCATGGTACTCTTATTCAGTGTGTAGCATTTTCTATCTAATTTAATTGTATGTTTTGCGACTATGATTTTAAGGAATGCTCGGATATTTCGTTAGTTAATGTCTATATTTTATTGCATATAGATTATATATTTCGTATTAAAATATGAACATTTGAACTTTAATTTTTGCTTTGAATTATATATTGAAAATTTTACAAGTGTCCAAATTAAATCTGTTGTGAAATGCATCCTTGACAATGGAATTGGAAATCTAAAGACATAGAAAGGTTGTTCTTTAAAATAAAAATAAAAATGTTTGTATCCTAATAATTTTCTTAAAATTCAAAATTATAATTGAATTACGAATCAAATGTACCTTGGAATCTAATTCCATAGAGTTTCACTTCTTTTGAAATTTACTTAAGTTAGAACTGTCAAAAATAACTAGCAAAAATATGTAAAATTTATTTTTAACTAGTACATACAAAAGTTTAACCGTTGACAACAACCTCGGAATGTCAAAAAGTCCTGAAGAAATTACAAGTCTGGACGGATAAATCATTTAACTGGACCAATTAGTCTGCAAATTGGACAATTAAGTTCGTTAGATTCTCTTGACTTGTCAAATAATCAGCTCTTTGGTGAAATTCCTACAAGCTTTGAATTGCTGAATTTTCTTGGCTTGTTGAACTTGTCCAACAATAACTAGTCAGAAAAAATTCCATCAACTGCTAAGCTACAGAATTTTGACGCCTCTTCATATGTGGGAAATCCTGAGCTTTGTGGATCTCCACTTCCAAGAAAGTTCCCAGAGGACAAACCAGCTCAAGCTCCAGCCATCATTACGCATCACAACGATGATGGGATCATAAATCTGGGGTTTTAAGCTAGCGTGGAGCTTGGATTCATTGTAGGATTCTGGGGAGTTGTTGGCAGTTTATTGTTGAACAAATCATGGAGACATGCTTATTTCCGGTTTCTAAGCCATACAAAAGATAGGCTCTACGTTGTAATGGTATTGAATGTAGCCAAACTACAGAGATGGCTTAGAAGCTGATCATGATGGGTAACATATCTCTCTAATTCATGATTTTATGTTTATTTAAGTTATAAGATTCATTAATTTTGATACTAACCAAATTCTCTCGTTTGATATGATGATAGTGATATCATGATTTTTTGAAATTTTTACTTCATTCTGTTGAAAATAGAGTTTAGAAAATTCTACAGAAGGATGTGCAACTATTTGCTTGCACATTACATTGCACATCTAACTGTCAATGTGCGACCTTTTGGTTGCACTTCACTGGTTTCAGCCATACGAAACTAGGCAAGTTGCTCAAGTCTTCTAGTTTCATACAGTTGAACCAGTAGGCAAAATAAACATTTTTCATCACAGAGATCATTGCTATGTGTCCATAAAAACATTACATAAAATATATTTTCATAAACATTTATAAAAACATTATATAGAAACATAAATAGAAAGACATGAACATAAAATTAAAGGAGAAGAAACATAAGAGAAATTTTGAGAGAAATTTATATTAACATCACCGGCCATTTTGGTAATGGCTAAACACATACACTCTCTCTCTATATCTCTCTTTTTACAATGATATTGGATGGTTTAAATACAAAATACATAACAATTTACAACCATTGAATTGCCATCAATGATCACTCCATCCAATGGATGGGTGTTCTTTAAATAAATGCAATTTCCAAGACATTATCCATTACACTAAGTAATGGTACATCATCAATGACATCATCAATATTACATCATCCATTATATAATAACTAAACCATACATAAACCATAATTAAAACATAATCATAGTTACAAAATGGGCCACATTGGGCCATCCATAGTTTGATCCATGAGCCATCAATATCCATAACCATTGATCCATACCCATTGTCTTTCAAGACAAATTTCACATTTCCAACACATTCAAATACATTACTGGCAATAGAAACATAAAGGGTTTCTGTTTTTGTGAAGAAACCAAATCACTTATTAGCTGACAAAGAGACAGGGGAACCATTCTATCGACCTGAAACTCAACAAAGAGGGAGAGAGAGTAGAGAGAGTTGAGATTTCAACTCATGACTCTGTAGTAGAAGAAATCTCCTGATAAGGCACTACTTCGGCTGGATTTTCTGTAAGGTGTTGGAGAAACCCGGGCATCGGAGGTATGCTCACTTCTGTAACTCCTTCCAGTATTTGAACTACTTGCCCCATTGTTGGCCTATCCTTCTCGTCATCTTGAATGCACCAACAAGCAACTTTGCAGGCTTCATTGAGCTCTTCTGTTATGGCATTACCTTCTAATCTGTCATCTAACAAGGCAAGAACATCTTCTCCATTCTGGACTGTTTTAACAACCCTTAGAGGGAAGTAATCCTCGAACCCACTTTCTAACTGTTCTCTGTTTCTCCTTCCTGATATAACCTCAAAAAGCAGCATTCCGTAGCTGAAAACATCAGCTTTTGGTGTGACAGCTTCACCTGAGATCCATTCTGGTGCCAGATAACCTCTGGTTCCTCTCATGGTTGTCAGAACCCGGCTGAATTCTCGGCCAAAGAGCTTAGCCAGGCCGAAATCAGCCACTTTCGGGTTGTATTCTGCATCCAACAATATGTTTTCGGGCTTGATATCACAATGTATGATGCAGTCTCTGCACTTCTCATGGAGATAAGCCAGTCCTCTAGCAGTACCAGTTGCAATTTTGAATCTACTTTGCCAATCCAGGATCCTGGAACTCTTTCGAAACAGGATTGATTCTAGAGAACCGTTAGGCATGTATTCGTATACTAGGAATCTTCTGGAAGCCTTTACACAAAATCCCCTCAACTGAACAAGATTTATATGTTGGATCATTCCGATGGTCTTCACTTCTGCCTGAAATTGCTTCTCTCCTTGTTGTAGATTTTTGAGTTCCTTGACAGCTACGGCAGTTGAATTCGGCAATGTCCCTTTGAAAACAGAACCAAAAGCCCCTTCCCCAAGTTTCTCTGAGAAGTTCTTTGTTGCGCTTCTCAATTGCCGGTATTTGAACAGCACCAAAGAACCATCCACTCTTTCAAGCAAAACAGTTGGACGTCTCCTCCACAGAATCACCGCGACAAGGACACACAGAATACAGAAGCCTGCTATTGCTGCACAAACTATCAAAACCGTCTTAACACTCTTATGCTTTACACTGGTTTGAATCAACTCAGATTCTGCAATTCGAATATGGAAATTTCTTCCAGTTTTATCACCGGATTCAAGTTGTTGTAGATTGAAAAGATCTCCTTTCCAGATTGAACATCCATTATCATAGGCAAAAGCATTGCAAGAACAGTTGCTCAGGCATGCTGATTCACACTCTTCAACGCTCCCAACTGCTAGAGACTCAGGATTATCTGGAAAAAACATGCTTCGCATTACGAGGAATCTATCCTTCTTCTCAATACCATCACATTGTAAAGGAGCTTTTCTCACACACCCATCTGTATGATCTTCCAGTTTCCAATATTCTTCCATTTTTGGTTCAAATCCTTCCATGCAAACACAGAGAGGTTCTTCCTTCTGATTGCAGACACTAAAAGGCCCGCAGAAAGCATGAACTTCACATTGTTGTGTCGGTCGAGTCCAGAAGAACTTCCACTCTCCGAAATTCTCTTGCCAGACGTATTGCCTCAGCTGCCCAGTGACTTCAAGCACAAATCTAGTAAAAGCGTTAGGGATCGCATTAGTATAAGTGAAATAGCTCTCGTTCTCGTTTGAAACTAAGGTCATATTTGTAACATAAAAATTCTTCTGAAGTTCCGGAACAAAGGTGAAAATCTTTCCTGTCCAGTCCCCGCTATTCCAGTACTGATGAGTATCATTCCACATTAACAAATGGGAATGGCCTGTCCCGTTTCTGGCAACATCGAGAGAGAATAGTGAAGGTGCTGGATTTTCTGGGCTCCTCCAGGAAACTAGATTCATTTCCTCATTTGTCTTGTTTTTGTATCCAAGCTTTCCTCCAGGGAGCCAGTGATTAGTAGGATGATCGAAACTCTGCCAAATTACACCAGACGAATCCAATGCATTGCTTATGACAAAGTTTGCATTATCAAGAAGCTTTGCTGTAGTAGAATTGTGAACCGTAGAAGTCGAATTCGTTGACCACACAGCAGCTCCAGATTGGTTGAGTAGGACCAGGTTTCCATCCTCCAGGAGCTTTAACTCTGAAGAGAAATGATCGGAGATCGGTTCTTTCCGGTTTGCCACCCAAACAACAGTTTGATTAGGCAATGTTTTGTACCATATTCCTATGTAGTAGTTCTGAGAATTTCCTGGTGTGAAGAAACCCAGTTCAAATATCCCACCAGCAGAGATCAGTGTCTGGTTTCCTGAAAGAGACTGACCTGGTGAGAGTGTATCGGACTCTTTTGAGAATTGGATGTTTAGAAACAGAAACAAGACAAACAGAAAACACTGAGAAAACCATGTTTTCTTGCTTATAATTCCCATTTCTTCACAAGCTACAAAGCCAGCTAATTGGCTCTGATTATATATATATATGAGCAGAATTTCTCTCTCTTTTTTTTTTTTTTTTTTTTTTTCTCTTTTTTGAAGCTTGAATAAATAATTTGGTGCATCACAATTTATAGTGAATTTGAAAGTCAATGAGGAATCCAGAAGCAATGTAATTTATTCAACAAAATCCATTCTAGAAATCTAGAATGAAAAACTACAAATGCGTCTCAATTGCTGACTTTGGATTGTAATTGCACAAGCAAGTGGCTTTAAAATATTCATTTTTTTTCAACATATTCAACATAACATCGACAAAGATTAAAAAGCACTAATAGTCACAACTTCTCACAAGTGGCCTCAATAATTGTTAGCATTACTTCAGACCATACTTTTCTTTCATATTTGTGGTGAGAGTTTAAGTCTAACACGGTATGTTTGTATATATGGAAATACCTATCCTTTATCGATATGTTCTGAATCATTAATATATATTTTATATTAGGACGAACTGACAGTAAAAAAACTATATATATATATATATATTCAAAGAATGAAAGACATAAATAAAATTTACCATCGATGTTAGAGGACTTTGATTTTGACATGAGTGGATATAAAGGATTGCTCAGACTTGATTTAAATTTGAATTCATTGAATCCAATACTATCTTTCACCGATTGTTAAATGGATAGATAAAAATGCTTTACCACACATGAATTCAGGAGAGGTTTTGAATAGACGTGTTTTTATCTACTCATCAATAGTTGAAAAGATTGGAGATTTTTTATTCCAATAATTTCACTTTGCCAAATTTGGTGTCCAAATGATGTGAAATTACTATAATCCATTTATTTAAGCTGTACTAGATTTACATAATTTAAATGAATAGATTATAATGATATCACATCGTTTAAGTACTAAATTTGAATAAAGTAACATTACTCTTTTTTATTTTAAATCATCTTTTATATCCTCCCACCCAGTAGGCTGGTTAGACGCAGGGAGGGTCATGCCTAGGGGCCCTAAATATATGATGTAGGTTTTTATTATGGGTTAAGCTGTTAAAAAAAGTAAAAAAAAAAAAAAGCTCAAACGATACCAAAAAATAAAATTAGAAATCGGCCCAATTCGTTTTATTCTAGTACAAAACCTAATTTTTTAAAGTTTCATACTTTCCTCTACCACAGTATCACCTATTACCTATATATTCTTCATTTCTTCTCTACCCACCAAAGACCCCCAAAAAAAAAGGACAACTGGAGACATAAAAATCATAGATTTTTTATTTTTTATTTTTATTTTGGGATGAAGTGGGGATGATTTTATCGGTATAGGGCCCATTTTTTAGATTTCGCCCAGGAACCTCAGAAAAGTCAGGACCAGCACTGGTTACACTGACAATACATAGACTTTGAATTTTGTGATATCATATAGGACTATAGGTGATTCTTCTTTCCTATTTATAACCAACTATTGAATTTCTAATGATAAAAGAAAACCACAAAATGAAATGATTAAACTAAGAAAACAACTAAACAAGTAACAACCAAAATGGTCAGAAATTTAATCTTCAAGCAACTTTTGATTTAAGCTTCTTTGTGTATTGGTCACAGAAAAATTCGATGACCAGTCAAATACAGAAAAAGAAAAAGACAGAAGAAATTTTCCAGTCAACATGTGTTAAGTCTTCCTTCACTACTTGTTTTTCGATTATTCCATATTAATTATTAAGCAGAGGAAATTTTCAGTCAACATTTGCAAGTCTTCCTTCACTAATCACTACTTGTTTTTTAATTATTCCATATTAAGCAGTGGTAGGTAAATATTCGCAAAACCCGACCGAAAAAGGGTAATGCTCCGAATTCCATTGGGGGGTTCAATAATTCGACAACCACATGACTTGATATAGAGATAAAATAGAAAGAACGTTCCTTTCCGTTATTCAAGTTATCGGAGAATAAGATGTGAAATCAAATTAAGGATGGCTGCCATTCAAGTGTATTGCCTGCAAACATCGGAATGATGTCTCCAAATGAGAATGAGAATGCCTCCAGTACCTTCCATGAAGTTTTGCTCAGTTTAATCTTTGATGTGTTCCTTGGAAGCCCATAAAAATCTGGTCCATTAATGCTTGTAAATGCCTCTAGCTTGTCAAGCGCACCCATCTAGAAACAAGCAAAAATAGTTGAGGTGGATAACATGTACAAGTTTTTGTTCCCAAGAATTTGATGAATCTCATATAAAGTTCATGAACATACAAGTACTTTATTGATATTGATACCTAAATACAAATTTTGCAAACCAAAAGGTGACCGCATCATCAAGAGTCGGGATCATGCATTGTTTTATGTACTAAAAGAAAGTAATAAAGCATACAATGATTCAAGTATGATTGGCATAGATCCAACACAACAAAGAAAATTATGTTCATAAGAGTTAATTGATTAGTGTCGGAAAAGGAAAAATTTACCTCTTCAAAGACTTTAGCATATAGTGACAGCGCAACAGGGGCATTGTAAATACCAGCACATCCACAAGCACTTTCTTTTTTACTTTTCTCATGAGGAGCACTATCAGTTCCAAGGAAAAATCTTTTACTTCCACTAGTCACAGCTGAAACGATAGCTTGCCCTAAATGAAAAACAAATGTGTGAGCTCATGGAAAACAATAGCTTGCCCTAAATGAAAAACAATAGCTTGCCCTATATTCTCATACTCTGCAAACTTTGATCATTCACTTGCGAAGGAAGTATAATAAACAAATATTTACAAGGAATGGTAGGGGTTTTTTTGCTGATTATTCAAACTAGAAGATTTGATTTGGCATTTGATCAAAAGTCAGGGGAGTTATTTACAATTCTCCCTAATTATTAAGCAGAACAAATTTTCAGTCAACAAGTGCAAGTCTTCCTTCACTACTTGTTTTTCAATTATTCCATATTAAGCAGTGGTAGGTAAATATTCCCAAAACCCGACCTTAAAAGGGTAATGCTCCGAATTCCATTCGGGGTCAATAATTCGACAACCACATGACTTGATATAGAGATAAAATGGAAAGAACGTTCCTTTCGGTTATTCAAGCTATCGGAGAATAAGATGTGAAATCAAATTAAGGATGGCTGCCATTCAAGTGTATTGCCTGCAAACATCGGAATGATATCTCCAAATGCGAATGAGAATGCCTCTGGTACCTTCCATGAAGTTTTGCTCAATTTAATCTTTGATGTGTTCCTTGGAAGCCCATAAAAGTCTGGTCCGTTAATGCTTGTAGTACAAGTTTTTGTTCCCAAGAATTTGATGAATCTCATATGAACATACAAGTACTTTATTGATATTGATACCACCATACAAATTTTGCAAACCAAAAGGTGACCGCATCATCAGGAGATCATGATTCATGCATTGTTTTATGTACAAAAAGAAAGTAATAAAGCATACAATGATTCAAGTATGATTGGCATAGATCCAACACAACAAAGAAAATTATGTTCATAAGAGTTATTTGATTCGTGTCGGAAAAGGAAAAAATTTACCTCTTCAAAGACTTTAGCATATAGTGACAGCGCAATAGGGGCATTGTAAATACCAGAACATCCGCAAGCACTTTCTTTTTTACTTTTCTCGTGAGGAGCACTATCAGTTCCAAGGAAAAATCTTTTACTTCCACTAGTCACAGCTGAAACAATAGCTTGCCCTAAATGAAAAACAAATGTGTGAGCTCATGGAAAAAGAATCCAAAGAGAAATAAGACGTTAATATATTCTCATACTATGCAAACTTTGATCATTCACTTGCAAAGGAAGTATAATAAACAAATATTTACAAATATTTACAAGGAATTTTACTCATAGTACTCTGACAAGGACAACCCAAAAGGGGGGTAAGGCAATTTTTGATATGATAACACCATGTCAACTTGGTGTGGTATGTCAGTCGGGCATTGACATTAGTTTGCCATTTACAAATAAACTGGTTAAATTTTGCAATAAACATAACTTCATAATAATTGATAGAGATGAATTTCTCAGCCAATAAGTAATCACCTAACAAAAGTTAATTAATTGAGAAAGATATGAGAAGTCATCGATGCATATGTGAGAAATTAAGTTAATTTGCAGTTCTATAAGAAGTGCTAAATGGAACGTACGGTGAATCTCCCTTTTGAGTACTGGAAGGCAGTAATTATGGGGCTGCAGTCCTCCTTGAAAGATAGCATTTCGATTGAGAAGAAGGTGCTGTGGAGTAACAGTGGCTGCTACAGATCATAATGAATGTACAATTAAAGTGAGAGAGAAGTCTAGAATAAAAAATAAAAGAAAAATAAAGGATTAACTTTTACGAACCCACATCCACTCCCCCCACCCACCCCAAACACCAGTCAAAAAGAATAGGAAAAGACAATAGAAAGGCGAGACTTCTTATATAAAGTGATTTAGCACAACTTCTTTGCAAGACTCAACAAACTTAACAGCATCCATAGTAGTTATGTGCTCCATCACAACTTTTAACCGTGGAAGTCTTTGGATCAAAGGCTGTAGAACAGTGTCAATGAAGACTTTCTCATGATCAAATATATCAACATTAGGATCTGTAACTTCCCTGTGAACCTACATACAGAATAACAAATGCACATGAAAGTTTATATAAAAATACCACTCAAAGAGGTAAAGAAAAGGAGCAACTTTTGGTTTTAGCTTCTTTGTACTGCCAAAGTTAGCTTGCTATAGTAAACTACCAGCAAAGGCATATTCTGCTCAGCCATTTCCTCAAGGACAGGTAGACATTTCCCGAAGAGATCTGTAACACCATCTTGAGAATTTGTTGTAGCACCAGCAGGATACAACTTCACAGCAAAAAAAACCCAACTTCTTTCTGTCAAATGATTGCATAATTACTCAAACTATATAATTTATCTAGAAAGAAAAGACACAAAATAGGGTAAATGCAGAAGAAATCTCCTCTTTAGTAACAATTACACCATATGTCATTAGATAGATGAAGTAAGAAACAACTATAAATTTTTTTAAGATAGATCACAAAGTCTCCATGTCAAAGGTTGGTTGCATATTAAGTGATGTTCATATTCCAAATTTCTATCAAAAATATTACAATTTAAGATTTTCCTCCTACATATGTAAGATTGATATCAGATTCTTCAAAACTTTATCAAAAAAAAATTATGCTTCAAAATCAACAAAGATCAGGAGAGGCTGTATCAATTATGCAAATAACCTCAAATATGCTTGAATAAATCCCAAATTAAGTAAAATTAGAAAATCAAGTCAAAAAATGAATTCATAATCTCCAAACAGAATAGAATGGGCTTATTATTATATAATAAGCATAGGGCAAGTTGGACTTACTAGCGAGCTTGATCTCATCAGGACTTGTCGTATCTGTCAAATAAAGTGTCATCAGCGGAGTGAAGTTGCATCGCTAGGTAGTGCTTTCAAGATGGAATCTCGATAGACGACAGCAGCCGCTGTGGTGGTAATGGGAGGTTTCAAATTGGGCATCACAATTGCCCTTCCAAAATGACTTGCACTGTTTAACATTCATTAGAATCAATGAAAAATAAAATCAAACCATGAAACAAAAATAATAAGAATTAAAAAGATGATAACCTGTGTGGAACAACAGCTTTTAGAAGATCACCGTCACGTAGGTGAAGATGCCAATCATCAGGTTGAGTGATAGTGAGCTCCATTCTCAATCCTTTGGACTTTAACTGCTTAGACCCACTAATCTTTGCAATGGGTACTTTCAACCCCTATAATACAACTAATATATGAGAAAATAAGCGTAAGCAATTGCTCTTATAAACTACATAGATGATTAAATAGTTTATGATGAAGAACATACGTACTTCACAAGGTGGAACCAATGATTTTATCATTCTAAACCCTCTCTCAAGCTTTCAATTTCTATCTGTTTAAAAGGACAATAAAAACAATTACTACAGAGAAAAGAGAAGAAAAAAGAAAAAGAAAAACTTAATTTTTGTAAAGGGTTGAAGTTGAGAGATAGTCTCATTGCGGACATTATACAAACAGGTTGCGGGCGCGCATAAGTTGTTGAATGCATAACATTAGAGTAAATGGAGATTACATTACCAGCTCTCAACTTGAAGAAGAGGACGACGCCTATGGCTTTTGCGAATAACCTTTACTTTCAAAATCCAGTTGGTGAGACAGTGGGTCGAAGCAAGATTCGAATGAAGAAGAAGAAGAGTGAAAATGAAATCCTTTTATTTTATGCCCACCCGAATCATGATGATAGTCTTGTTCTCTATGATCACACCATTGATTCGCTGGCTTACAATTGGAATCTTTATTGACTTTTAGCTAATCACCCTACCCTTAAGCTCATGAAAGTCCGGCCATCCGAGTTAAGTCCGGCACACCCACTCAACGGGCTTGGCAATGAAGGTCCGGCTCGAGCAGCCCAGCCCACAGTGCACATCCGCTCTTTAGCATGATTCCTTTCACCTTTGAGAGAGGTTCGCTGATTAACAATCCAATGGACACGTTTACTAATCGAGAATAAAATGAAAGGGAATCAACTTTTATGGGAAAGGAAATCAGAAAACGGAACTTGATTCCTTAGGTGAGAAGGGGAAATCAAATTTCCTTTCGAAACTTAATTCATGATTTGTGTGGAAGACTTGTAGGATTCCTTATTAATAAGGCACCCCTAATGTTGAAATTAAAAAAAAATTAAAAAAATTAAAGAGCATAATGAAATAGACATTCAAATACTTAAATTTTGATAATAATAAATATATTTTTTAAAGTATTACACTACTCCAACCCGTAATCTCGTTATACAGGTGTGAGGGTTTATCGACGGACCAACCTCTTCTCGTCGATAATAATAAATAAATAAAACGTTTATTCATATAATATATATTACAATAATTCGAGATTTAAGAAAAGGAACACGACTTAAACCCAAGTATGAGGTGCCTGGCCAACCTCATATTATCAATCTGTCATCTTCTCAGTTTATGAAAGGTCATTTTTATTTACATTTTCATTCTTCACCATTTTTATTCACACAAGTCACAATAAATCACAAACCATCATTTTCGTTCAAATTGGATTCACCTTTAGGATTCGAACAGTGAGAGCAAGCTTCACTGTCTACAGTGTCTTATTGGCCACGAGAGATGGGTTGTGTTATGGTCTAAAGCCCACAGGCTCGTGGAAAAATTAACACATAAATTATGAACTTTAATTAAGGAAAAATAAGTCATATTTATATTATAGTATTTAATTAAATCTCTTTATTTTACAAGACACACGTTTCCATTTACAAAAATATGTAATCGAATTAACATTTGTTGTAGCTATAGGTGAGTTAAAATTTAGACACCCATGATTTCATTGAAGATTTTAATAATTTAGACAATTAGATTGTAATTGATTGGGTAATACAAATAATTAGAAGTTTTGATGGGTGTCAACCTATCTGGAATGCATTGAAACTATAACCATTCAATTCTCACTCTATTTCTTCTTTTTTCTTTTTTTCTTTTTTTGAAAAGAAAACGGAAATCACAACGAAGAGAAACAAGACGGGTTGGAATCTAGCTAAAGACGCTCTCTCACAGAGGAGAAGGCGATCACAGCCAGGTTTTGTGCCAAAGCGTTACCAGAAGAGGGAACGGCTTGACACTCTATTTCTAGTTTATACAGTATTGAAGTAATTTCTTCATGAATGTTTGTATTATATTTTGCCCACACAAAAAAAAAAAAAAAAAAATTAATTCTTTTAACGAATGAGAATACATAATTCTTAAAATTTAATTCGAGCTAATTGTAATTTTTCTATTACATATATGTAACTCTAACATTTTTTTAATTAAATATTTGTTCCATTTATAGTACTTCAAGATTGAAAATAGAAAATTAAATATCTAACACAAAATGAAATTAAGTATGACATTGTATCCCTCCATTAAAGACTAGTAAATGAAAACCTAAGACACTTTAAAAGTTTAAATACTAGAAAATGAATTCCGATAAGACTTTATATTTTTGGCATGATTTTTGTATGCTACGTAAATACTATTTATTTCAAGCAATATGGTGTTTATCACGATTTAAAAAATAATAAAAAAAAAACAAAAAAAAAACGTAGAATACAATTTTGAGTTTTGAAAAATGATTTTATAGTTTCTAGTATTATTATTACAATTTAGCAACTTTTACGGCCCGACTCGAAAGGTCCTAAAAGGATGGTATCAAACAGGTTTGGGTTGGGTAAGGCTCATAAATGGGAATACAAGTATAGAACTCACAACCTCAATTGTGTAAGTGTGATAGGACTACGATCAGGTTAAATATCATTTTATTTGCTAACTTGTCTAATGCAATAATTATCTAACAAGCAATAGTGCAGTACTAATATGATATATAATAAAACATCTTCAATTCAATTGTACTCTTCCCATTTTTTGTCACACATGAATGTAGCTAGACAAGTGATTGAAATGGTGTCGTTGATTGTTTAAGTGTAACTATAAGTTGTTATTGTAAAATCATGCTTTATTTTATTTATTTATTTTCCAATAATGTTTTAATTTTTAATTTAATTTCTACCATGTTTTATTATTATTGATATTATTTTAATTCAAAGTAAGATTTTAAGTTAGTTTAAGAATAAATTTAATATAATGTGATTCACTTTCCAAATAATTTGATTGTTGAGCTCTTTTAATATTTCATTAAAGGGTTTAACTAATTTACTTGTACGATAATATTATCCAAAATGTAATTTAGTGACGGTAAATAATAAAATCTCATATTTTGTGAAGATCTGATGACCGATTTTGTAGTCTTGACACGATAATCATAGCTCATGATCATCATATTATGATAACATCATCACCATTGTCAAAAATTATTTCTAGGAAAAAAATAAAAGATAAGTCCATCTTCAAATGTCTAAGGGAACTATGGAAGCGTGACAACTATATATCATGTGATTACTAGGTTTATGATAGGTGATACCTATATCATATATGCCACATAAAATATCTAATATATATTAGGGTTAATAGCACCAGTACCCCCTGAACATATAGCGAAATTGCATAGTGCCCCCTGAATTTTTTTTCCTGGTATTAAACCCCTCGAACTCCCATAAATAGGCAAAAATGGACGGATTACTAACTTCCGTCTATTTTTTTGTCATATGGTTCTCGCATGGGTCCGTACGTAGGGTAGGGTTGTCATTTCGTCCTGATTTAACGAAACAAAAAATTTTAAGGATTTTTTTTTTTTGATTAGGTGGAGATCCAATTTGGATCTCTACCTAATCAAAAAATAAAAAAATAAAAAATAAAAAAATCCCCTCGCATCATCATTTTCTCCAAAAACCCAACCCTCTTTCTCCAAAAACAATCGATCCCTTTCTCTTTCTCCAACCACCCCTAAATCAACACAAACAGCCAAAGAGAGAGAACAGAAAAAGAGAAACAGAAAGGAGAAAGAAAAGAGGCGGCAGAGAAAGAAAAGGAAGAAAAGAGGCCACGAAGAGAGAAGAGAAGAAGAGAATCGGGGTGAGAGAAAGAGAAGAGAGAGTTACTGTTTGATTTTGTTGTTGATTGTGGGCTTCTCTCTCTCACCACATCTTCTCTCTCTGTCATTCCATCTCACTCTCGCTCTCTCTCTCTCTTTCGTTCCCTATTTTCTCTTCCATTCATCGACGAGATCGAGCATCTATCTCCTCCGTTTAGAGGCAATCGATGCCGGCAATGGTGATTTCTGGTGGGATGGCGGTGGTCGCATGAGTGAGGATGATGATGGGTTGTGATGGAGCTGGTTGTAGATGGTGACGTTGTGATGAGTTGGTCTGATTTGATGGTGTGGGTTTGATTTGGGATTGATTCGGCTGTTGGTGGTGGATTGATTTGGGTTTGATTCGACCGCCGGTTGTGGTTTGTGTGGGTTTGATTTGGGTTCTGGTGGGTGTAGTTGATGGTGGGGTTTGGTGATTGATGTTGAATGTGGTTATTGACCGATGAATCTAAAGAGGTTGGAGTTGGGTTTGTGATGATACTGAACATGATCTGGTGATGAATTCCAGATAGTGTTCTTGAATTTATAATTTTAATTTATTTAATTATATTGATATATTATATATATTTAGTACTTCTGAAATATATATATATATATAGATTTAAAAAAATAATAATTTTTTTTTAAAATTCCAACTTTGCCCCCTAAGTCTAGTTGCACGTGAAGGGCACATGACCAAAATTTGGATAGATGTTAGTATTCCGTCCATTTTTGCCTATTTATGGGAGTTCGAGAGGTTTAATGTCAGGAAAAAAAATTCAGGGACAATATGCAATTTTGCTATATATTCAGGGGGTACCGGTACTATTAACCCTATATCCGAATTCTGAAACAGGAAAGATATATGTCACGTGAATATTATACAGACAAGTAGACAACCTCAATTTATTGTACCAGTAGGTAGCTTTACCCACTTCGAATTTTGTATGTCTTTTGTTTACTTGATGTCTTGATGGGTGGCATTGGCATGTGCAAACCGTACAAAACAGATGGGAACGGGAATCTATTTATTTGAATGCTTCTCATAACTTTTTATTTATTTATTTTTTATTAATGGAATCTATTTATTTGGGCCAAACCTACTCTTCCCATTATTTTTGCCGTTAACTAAACTTATTTTTTTCATAGATTAATTTAAGTAAGTTTTTATTAAAATTCCTTCAAATTAATATAATTTATAAATTTTTTTAATATTATTAATACACAGATAAATTAATTAGAATATTTATTTTATCAAGGAAAATATTATATATATATATATGTATTATATAATATAAGATCCAATTTCAAGCTATTATCAAATTCATGATATTATTATATTTAGTTAATTTGTACATTTTATGGATCAAGATATTAATTCAATCAAGTCTAACGATCAGAAAATCAAGTCGTTTTATGATAGAATTTCTGTATTTCGATCCTTAATTTCATGGTTTTTTTATTAGATTCAAATTTCTTTAGTTAAGATCCTTTAGTAAGAAAATTAGACTTTAATTGTGTTCATATTTTGCTAATTCAGAAATTTAGTTTTTATTTATGATGATACTTTTACAGTAGTTTATAAGTGAATTAGTTTTAATTAATGGTGATATGAATTAATGTTATTGATGACGTGGAACTGTAGAAGTATTTTTATAACCTTCTAACGTACCTAACCTGTGAACAAATGACAATATCTCAGTATGAGTTTTCATCACATATATACGTGGTATATTATAAAAATCTTGAAAGAAGTTTCATAATTAATTTACAGTTTATTTCAATTCTACGAAGTGCGTTTGACTTTCAAAGCACCGTTCATACACATAAAACCTATAGTCTTATTTCAACATAAAATGTATCATCAAAAGGGCAGGTAACCATTAATGTGCAAACAGCAAGCATGGTTTGAAGTTTCAAGTATCATCATCACATGCAGCTTTGAGTATGGTCTGAAACGCGTCCTCGATGCATGACTTCAACTTTTGGGCATCAATCAGTCCCTTCTCTGCTCCAATTGCAATCCTCAGCTGCCCATTATAACTCATTATTGTCGTCACCAGAGACTGCAATAAGTCAAGTATTACCATATCAAAATTCAAAACCAAATTAATTGTGTCGTAAAAAGATAGATAGAAAAAAAATGATACAAAATTTTAATTTTGACATACATGAGGCGCACCAACCGACATAAAATATAAGCCTGTAACTGGATGATCAGCCAAAGTCATCGGCTCAACTGGCCCCATCAGATTTGTGATTCCCATACTTACATTCTTTATTGTTCCATGGATATATCTTGCTGCTGCCTGTGATCGAGTTACACCAATATTAATTAAAGTACTTTAAGTTAAAATTAGAATTTAATTTGTCACACTGTATCAAACTATTAATTGATCATATATTTATATACAAGAATGAAAGCATATATATACGTAAATAGGACTAGACGAATTAATACGCACCTCGGGGCCTCTAAGTATCTTCAAAACCTGGAGAAGTCTGCCGGTCAAGTAAACACCTAGAGAGCTTTTCTTGGCATTAATGATTTCTCTAGTTTTCCAGACGAATTCGAGTGGATTTGAATACGAAGTGGAATCATCATCAGTCAATTTGGGTAATGGTACATGCAAGAATGCAAAATAATTACCCCAAGGTGTCTTGGAATCCAGTTTGATCATTTCTTTAATGGGGAACATAACCGCGAAATTCCCTCGTGTTGAGCAACACCAATGCAGTTGAATTTGCTTTGCTTGAACCCTCACTGTTTTCTTCCATGTATAATCGAGTTCCCAGAAATATTATTCCGGTCAAGACGTCGTTTATTGTCTGCTTGTATCAAATTAAATAGATCAAATGAATTTAAAAATACTAAAACTAACAAAATAAAAATAAAATGTTCAAGTAATTATTATCACCCTTACCGCTCCAATATTGGATTTAATCTGTTTGATATGATCAAGAGAGAAAGTCACGGTTGCCACCGAGAACGGCCGGAACTCTACTCCAGCAACTCCGGATCGTATTGGACTCATGTCATCCTCAAGCAAACTACTCCACACAATACTCGTATAAAAATCCGATACCGTGTTAGTAACCACAGAAAAAATTCTAGACACCTTCTTGAATAACCCATTACTGTCCTTATTGGTCGAGCTCAGAGGAACCGAAGGAAATGTCAAGGGGAGAGAAGGGTCATCAGCCCTTTGTAGACATGAAAGAAGAACTCCAATCAAAGAGAAACCATCTCCAATCGAATGATGAATCTTGAATATCATACTACTTGCTGCATTGGAATTGCTTGTAGGATAATTTATCAAGTGAATTTGCCATAAAGGTCGTGTGACTGGTAACTTTTCCGTCGCTATGTCTGAGATATAGTCATCAATGTACTTGTCATAGATTTTCGGTGACAATCCGGAGGGGAAAGTTGGAGTTTTAATATGATCTTTGATCTTCACTTTGACTCTCTTCCATAGTTTTTCTCCATTTTCATCTTCAACCTGTTTAATTTCGATCAAGTTTCCATAAAACATATATAATAGAAGAAATAGAACTTTTTAACCAAAAAAATTAAGGGGTTTCTATTTTTATCTGGAATTTATGTTTTTATTGTTTTTACCAAACTTTCCACTAAAGTGACAAATTTAGCTTTGCCTTTTCTATTTTTTTTAAAACTAATTTTCTTTTAAAAAAAAAAAACTTTTTTTTTTTATTCTTTTTAAAATTATCGGAGCAACCTCCATTGGAGGTCACTTGCCACACCAATTTTTTTTTTTCTATAAAAAAAATGGGAGAAGAAGGAGGAAGAAGAAGACGAGGAATTATACATCTAGAAAAAAATAAACACACCAGTCTTCAATTAAACATATCAGTTTTCTTCAATTAAACACACTAGAACAATGGTATGTTTAATTGATGAAAACTGGTGGTGTGTTTAATTGAAGACTAGTGTGTTTAATTAAACACTGATGTTTTTAATTAAATGTCAGTGTTTAATTAAATGTTATAAGTGTTTAATTAAACACTGATGTATCTGGTGTGTTTAATTAAACACTGATGTATCTGGTATGTTTAATTAAACACTGCTGTGTTTAACCTGGACAAAAAATTTAGATCTAGAATTTTTTTTTTTTTCTTCTAGATCTAGAATAATCCTCTTCATCCTCCTCCAATAAAAAATAAAATAAAATAAAGTAAAAAGTAATTTTTTTTTACAAAAATATTTTTATTTCATAAATCATTAAGGGTATTTTTGTATCATCAATGGAAAGTTTAGTAAAAACAATCAAAACATTAATGCCGGATAAAAATAAAAACTTCACTAATTATATGGTTAGTTTCAATTTTAACCCTAATCTAAATATAACAAAATACAGTAATACTACACATCCCACTTTTTTCATTCTACTACATGTGGCATGTGAGGTGTCAAATTGTAAGTGGATACATGGGGTAGGTGAGATAAATGTGTATCCACTCACAATTTAACCCCTCACATGCCACATTTAATGGGATGAAAAATGTGGAATTTTAGGTGGGATGTTTAGTATTATTGTTTGAAATAATATTACACGTACATTGTTGCACCATATAGAAATTAAAACACACAGTACAGCAGTGAGCAGTGAGAGAGTACCATGATGGAGGAGAAACGTGGGTTGGTCGGAAGAAACACATCTTTCACCAGGGAATCCATATGAGACTCATCGATGGAAATGGGCACACCCAATTCCAGAACACCGAGAATACACAGAGAAAGAGCTTCGCTATTTAGGAATTGTCCCGTTGGGCTCACCGGCTCTCTTTGATCACCTTCTTCTACCTTCAAGTACTCCATTGTTTTATATATTTTTTCCCTTCTTGCGTCACCTTATATAGACTTCAACGACAAACATTTATTGACTTCTTTTTTTTTTTTTTTTTTTTTTGAAGTATTATGCTATTACGTAAATTTGGGGTTCTTTGGGAGAGAGAGGACTCGAACCCACAATCTCATGGTGCAGGTGTGAGGGGTTACAGTATCTTAGTCTTATTGTTTAAGTTTTAAAAATAGTATGACATTTTTCCAATTGGAATTGCTAGATAGATGAATACTGTAAAATTTTAATTTAATATAAGTATATAACCATAGTTAATATATGGAAAATCCACCACAGTCTAATGTGGTAATTTGGTGGTAGAAACGCGCATTCAGCCTCTGAAAATATCCCACATTTGAGTTGTCGTTAGTGGAATTAGATGCCCCTCTTTTGAGTTGGTGTTTCACAAGTATCACTACTTTAAAAACTTAAGTTTTAAAGACACAAAAGTAAGTGAACTTTCAAAAATGCCCTTACTTTACATATATATATATTTTATTTACTTTTCAGTTTTTCAAAAAAAAACAATTCATCTTGTTCATCTTCCATTGGAGATCTAACAAACCTCCAATGAAGGTCAAAGTCGTTCGACCTCCACGAAGGTCGAAATAACCTTTAATGGAGGTCGATGAAGAAGAATATGAATTTTTTTTGGAAAAATTCATTTTTGTCTAATAAGTCTCGCACTTTTTTGTGTTTCCGAGACTTATTTTGGTGTTTCTAAGACTTATTTTGTATTTTCAAGACTTTTTAAGTAATTTTTTAATTTCCGAGACTTTTCAGGTAATTTTCATCAGATTTCATCTTCTTCTTTGAAACCTCCATCGGAGGTCAAATCGATCTCACTGTGAGGGTATTTTTGGAAAGAACCCATTTTAGATGCCATTTATACTTAAATTATTAATGGAATGATACTCTTAAAATTCACCCTTTAAAAAGTGCTAATAAATTTTTAAATCCGTCGTCATCACCGCATGTCTGCATGGTATTTCAATTTTCTTTTAATTCACATTATACCATGGATTTATGTTGGCATGTATATTTTAACTTTTTTTTTATTTTTTTTATTTTTAAGGATGTATATTTTAACAATACTTGCGTTGAGTTAATGTTGGTACACCACCAATCTATCTTAATTAAGATCTTTATTTTATATATATATATATATATATATATATATATAAGATCCCACTTGATAAAATTTAGGGATATTAGAAAAAAAAAAAAAAAAAAAAAAAAAAAAAAAAAAAACCTTTAGTTTGAGTTTTTGGTCAAAAACCACCCATATTCCACTTGATAAAATTAATATAATTAATTTCATTTAAACCATGAATTTAAACTTTTGAAAATGGATATTTAGACTATTACCAATTCATTTCAATTTTCAAGATTATGAATTACAAAAGCCAAGAATCATTTATATAAGAGTAAGAGATGAACTCCTTACTTTTCTTTTTTAGATGTACATTCACAAAATTATTTAGTCTCATATTTATGTCAACTATATATACATATATAGATATAGTCTCTTGTTCTACTTTTTTTACTACAATCGATGGAGAGTTAGAGAGAGTAACCCCATGCCATGTCCAATAAAGTCAGATGTTAGGTAGGCGATGGGCCCGTGCCTAGGGCATAGACCTGACCGTGATTCGGTTCCAAACCGCCGGTTCTTGTTCTTTTGGGAACTAGAACCGGAACCAAACCGAACCGTTAGTGAGCTGGTTCCGGTCTAGTTCCCTGGTTCCAGTTCCTTTTTTTTTTTTGAAATTTAAAACTAAGATTTTTGTGACTAAAAGCAAGTTTTGGGTGAAAAATTAGAATCCGAAACGGGTTCAGGTGTGGGTGCAGAAAAAGAAAAAGAAAAAAAAAACCACAGCCGAACCTGTGAACCCGCTTAATTTACTAAATTAATATAATTAATTTCATTTAAACCATAAATTTAAACTTTTGAAAATGGATATTTAGACTATTACCAATTCATTTCAATTTTCAAGATTATGAATTACAAAAGCCAAGAATCATTTATGTAAGAGTAAGAGATGAACTCCTTACTTTTCTTTTTTAGGTGTACATTCACAAAATTATTTAGTCTCATATTTATGTCAACTATATATACATATATAGATATAGTCTCTTGTTCTATATATATATATATATATATATTTTTACTACAATCGATTGGAGAGTTAGAGAGAGTAACTCCATGCCATGTCCAATAAAACCAGAGTTCAGACACAAATGCAGTGTTAAAGTTGCTAACATATAAGAAATTGCTTGCATTTTTTTTTTTTTTTTGAAACTAAAGTGCTAGCATTAAAAAGTGGCTTTTTTTTTTTTTTTACAAATGAATTGAGAAGTAGAAGCCATTGAAGTCATCAAATGAATGTTCTTCTTCCATATCAGTTATAGTATATTGACAATCCCCACTAACACAGTCCCACATAGAGAAAACACGAGGGAATGTGGTACATGGGTGTATAAATTAGAGTGTTTTAAATGGATTATAAATTTGACTGTGTGAATGTTAATGGGCTAAGTGCTAACGCCGGTTCTAAAATCGGCTACCGGTGGTTCTACTCTGGTTTTGGAAAATTGAAGAACCGGCGGTTTTTCCAGTTCTGGTCCGATTCCTTGGACCACGGTTCCGATTCGAATCGAACCGTGGTCACCTCTACTAGGGCACATTGGTAATTTCTCAGTGGACCTAATTAAGAGAAGAAGATTTACTGTTTTGCTGTAAATTAATACTAAAAAAAATCTGGATAAATGAATCAATGAATATTGAATTAAAAAAATTTAACTTGATTTTACTCTATCCGTGTAGTTTCAGTTGAAGTTCTCTTGAGTGTTGACCGAAGCCATCCATTGTGATCAAATCATGATCAACTTAATTGCCAAAATTGATAGTAATTATTGGACATTGATTGCTTGATCCCATCTCTATCATGCTGCATATTCATTCGACCTTGTTTATTGCAACTTCCAACTACCAATTAAAGCCGACATACATCCTGCTAACTCTTCTATAGCAGCATTTCAAAAGCCACCGATATGAGATAAGGTTGGTCTAATGGTATACCTCTCACATCTATATTACGAGGTTGTTGGTTCGAGTTCTTCTCGCACGCTCTCTAAAAATACCCTGAATTTATGTAATATTTCGAAGAAAAAAAAAGAACAATTACTTATATATACTATCTACCGTTCAGCGACTAAAATCTGAAATATTACTAGAAACATCAATATAAACTACTGCTTCTATAAAACTATCTATGGTTACAAAAGAAAGGTAAGGGAAGACTAATAGCCAGGCCGAAATCAGCCACTTTTCGGGTTGTATTCTGCATCCAACAATATGTTTTCCGGCTTGATATATGATGCAATCTCTGCACTTCTCATGGAGATAAGCCAGTCCTCTAGCTGTACCGGTTGCAATTTTGAATCTACTTTGCCAATCCAGGATCCTGGAACTCTTTCGAAACAGGATTTATTCTAGAGAACCGTTAGGCATGTATTTGTATACTAGGAATCTTCTGGAAGCCTTTACAAAAATCCCGTCAACTGAACAAGATTTATATGTTGGATCATTCCAATTGTCTTCACTTCTGCCTGAAATTGCTCCTCTCCTTGCTTTAGATTTTTGAGTTCCTTGACAGCTACGGCAGTTGAATTCGGCAATGTCCCTTTGAAAACATAACCAAAAGCCCCTTCCCCAAGTTTCTCTGAGAAGTTCTTTGTTGCGCTTCTCAATTGCCGGTATTTGAACAGCACCAAAGAACCATCCACTCTTTCAAGCAAAACAGTTGGACGTCTCCTCCACAGAATCACCGCGACAAGGACACACAGAATACAGAAGCCTGCTATTGCTGCACAAACTATCAAAACCGTCTTAACACTCTTATGCTTTACACTGGTTTGAATCAACTCAGATTCTGCAATTCGAAGATGGAAATTTCTTCCAGTTTCATCACCGGATTCAAGTTGTTGTAGATTGAAAAGATCTCCTTTCCAGATTGAACATCCATTATCATAAGCAAAAGCATTGCAAGAACAGTTGCTCAGGCATGCTGATTCACACTCTTCAAGGCTCCCAACTGCTAGATACTCAGGATTATCTGGAAAAAACATGCTTCTCATTACGAGGAATCTATCCTTCTTCTCTATACCATCACATTGTAAAGGAGCTCTTCTCACACACCCATCTGTATGATCTTCCAGTTTCCAATATTTTGTTATTTTTGGTTCAAATCCTTCCATGCAAACACAGAGAGGTTCTTCCTTCTGATTGCAGACACTAAAAGGCCCGCAGAAAGCATAAACTTCACATTGTTGTGTCGGTCGGGTCCAGAAGAACCTCCACTCTCCGAAATTCTCTTGCCAGACGTATTGCCTCAGCTGCCCAGTAACTTCAAGCACAAATCTAGTAAAAGCATTAGGGATCGCATTAGTATAAGTGAAATAGCTCTCGTTCTCGTTCGAAACTAAGGTCATATTTGTAACATAAAAATTCAACAGAAGTTCAGGAACAAAGGTGAAAATCTTTCCTGTCCAATCCCCGCTATTCCAGTACTGATGAGTATCATTCCACATTAACAAATGGGAATGGCCTGTCCCGTTTCTGGCAACATCGAGAGAGAATAGTGAAGGCGCTGGATTTTATGGGCTCCTCCAGGAAACTAGAGTCATTTCTTCATTTGTCTTGTTTTTGTATCCAAGCTTTCCTCCAGGGAGCCAGTGATCAGTAGGATGATCGAAGCTCTGCCAAAGTACACCAGACGAATCCAATGCATTGCTTATGAAAAAGTTTGCATTATCAAGAAGCTTTGCTGTAGTAGAAGAATTGTGAACCGTAGAAGTCGAATTGGTTGACCACACAGCAGCTCCAGATTGGTTGAGTAGGACCAGGTTTCCATCCTCCGGGAGCTTTAACTCTGAAGAGAAATGATCGGAGAGCCGTTGTTTCCGGTTTGCCACCCAAACAACAGTTTGATTAGGGAATGGTTTGTACCATATTCCTATGTAGTAGTTCTGAGAATGTTTTGTACCATGTTTTCTTGCTTGTAATTCCCATTTCTTCACAAGCGACAAAGCCAGCTAATGGGCTCTGATTATATATATATATATATGAGCAGAATTTCTCTCTTCTTTTTTTTTTCTCTTTTTTGAAGCTTGAATAAATAATTTGGTGCATCACAATTTATAGAGAATTTGAAAGTCAATGAGGAATCCAGAAGCAATGTAATTTATTCAACAAAATCCATTCCTAGAATTAACACTTATGGAAAGGAAAAAAAAAAACTACAAATGCGTCTCAAACTCTCAATTGCTGACTTTGGATTGTAATTGCACGAGCAAGTGGTTTTAAATTATTCATTTTTTTAGCAAGCACCGATAGTCAGTGGCCTCAATAATGGTTACCATTACTTCAGACGCGTCCTTTTCTTTCATATTTGTGTTAAGGGACCTATCCTTTATCAAAATTGCATCAATTAATATCGATATTGTTCCGAATCATTAATATATATATATATAGTAACTTTCAAGTGGGGGATCCCTCACTTTAATTTCGGTTCACACCTTGATAAAATCATATCGATTTGTATTAATTTTGATATGAATTTTTATATAGATAATAAAATAACATTACTCATTTTTTATTTTAAATCATCTTTTATCTGCTCCCACCCAGTAGGCTGGTAACACTGACAATACAGACTTTGAATTTTGTGATATCATATAGGTGATTCTTCTTTCCTATTAATAACCAACTATTGAATTTCTAATGATAAAAGAAAACCACAAAATGAAATGATTAAACTAAGAAAACAACTAAACAAGTAACAACCAAAATGGTCAGAAATTTAATCTTCAAGCAACTTTTGATTTAAGCTTCTTTGTGATTGGTCACAGAAAAATTCGATGACCAGTCAAATACAGAAAAAGAAAATGACAGAAGAAATTTTCCAGTCAACATGTGTTAAGTCTTCCTTCACTACTTGTTTTTCGATTATTCCATATTAATTATTAAGCAAAGGAAATTTTCAGTCAACATTTGCAAGTCTTCCTTCACTAATCACTACTTGTTTTTTAATTATTCCATATTAGGCAGTGGTAGGTAAATATTCGCAAAACCCGACCGAAAAAGGGTAATGCTCCGAATTCCATTGGGGGTTCAATAATTCGACAACCACATGACTTGATATAGAGATAAAATAGAAAGAACTTTCCTTTCTGTTATTCAAGTTATCGGAGAATAAGATGTGAAATCAAATTAAGGATGGCTGCCATTCAAGCGTATTGCCTGCAAACATTGGAATGATGTCTCCAAATGAGAATGAGAATGCCTCCGGTACCTTCCATGAAGTTTTGTTCAGTTTAATCTTTGATGTGTTCCTTGGAAGCCCATAAAAATCTGGTCCATTAATGCTTGTAAATGCCTCTAGCTTGTCAAGCGCACCCATCTAGAAACAAGCAAAAATAGTTGAGGTGGATAACATGTACAAGTTTTTGTTCCCAAGAATTTGATGAATCTCATATAAAGTTCATGAACATACAAGTACTTTATTGATATTGATACGGTGATACCTAAATACAAAATTTTCAAACCAAAAGGTGACCGCATCATCAAGAGTCAAGAGATCATGCATTGTTTTATGTACTAAAAGAAAGTAATAAAGCATACAATGATTCAAGTATGATTGGCATAGATCCAACACAACAAAGAAAATTATGTTCATAAGAGTTAATTGATTAGTGTCGGAAAAGGAAAAATTTACCTCTTCAAAGACTTTAGCATATAGTGACAGCGCAACAGGGGCATTGTAAATACCAGCACATCCACAAGCACTTTCTTTTTTACTTTTCTCATGAGGAGCACTATCAGTTCCAAGGAAAAATCTTTTACTTCCACTAGTCACAGCTGAAACGATAGCTTGCCCTAAATGAAAAACAAATGTGTGAGCTCATGGAAAAGAATCCAAAGAGAAATAAGACATTGATATATTCTCATACTATGCAAACTTTGATCATTCACTTGCGAAGGAAGTACAATAAACAAATATTTACAAGGAAATTTACTCATAGTACTTTGACAAGGACAACCCAAAAGGGGGGTAAGGCAATTTTTGATATGATAACACCATGTCAACTTGGTGCGGTATGTCAGTCGGGTATTGACATTAGTTTGCCATTTACAAATAAACTGGTTAAATTTTGCAATAAACATAACTTCAACATAATTGATAGAGATGAATTTCTCAGCCAATAAGCAATCACCTAACAAAAGTTAATTAATTGAGAAAGATATGAGAAGTCACCGATACATACGTGAGAAATTAATTTAATTTGCAGTTCTATAAGAAGTGCTAAATGGAACATACGGTGAATCTCCCTTTTGAGTACTGGAAGGCAGTAATTATGGGGCTGCAGTCCTCCTTGAAAGATAGCATTTCGATTGAGAAGAAGGTGCTGTGGAGTAACAGTCGCTGCTACAGATCCTAATGAATGTACAATTAAAGTGAGACAGAAGTCTAGAATAAAAAATAAAAGGTAAATAAAGGATTTACTTTTACGAACCCACATCCACTCCCCCCACCCACCCCAAACACCAGCCAAAAAGAATAGGAAAAGAAAATAGAAAGGCGAGACTTCTTATATAAAGTGATTTAGCACACCTTCTTTGCAAGACTCAACAAACTTAACAGCATCCATAGTAGTTATGTGCTCCATCACAACTTTTAACCGTGGAAGTCTTTGGATCAAAGGTTGTAGAACAGTGTCAATGAAGACTTTCTCACGATCAAATATATCAACATTAGGATCTGTAACTTCCCCGTGAACCTACATATAGAATAACAAATGCACTTGAAAGTTTATATAAAAATACCACTCAAAGAGGTAAAGAAAAGGAGCAACTTTTGGTTTTAGCTTCTTTGTACTGTCAAAGTTAGCTTGCTATAGTAAACTACCAGCAAAGGCATATTCTGCTCGGCCATTTCCTCAAGGACAGGTAGACATTTCCCGAAGAGATCTGTAACACCATCTTGAGAATTTGTTGTAGCACCGGCAGGATACAACTTCACAGCAAAAACAACCCCGCTTCTTTCTGTCAAATGATCACATAATTACTCAAACCGTATAATTTATCTAGAAAGACAGGACACAAAATAGGGTAACTGCAGAAGAAATATCCTCTTTAGTGACAATTACACCATATGTCATGAGATGGATGAAGTAAGAAACAACTATCAAAATTTTAAGTTTGATCATAAAGCCTCTATTTTAAAGGTTGGTTACACATTACATGATGTTCATATTCGGATATTCCAAATTTCTATCAAAAATATTACGGTATAAGATTTTCCTCCTAAATATGTAAGATTGATATCAGATGCTGCAAAGCTTTATTAAAAAAAATAAAAAATTATGCTTCAAAACCAACAAAGATCGGGAGGCTATATCAATTAAGCAAATAACCCCAAATATGCTTTGAATAAATCCCAAATCAAATCAAGTTAGAAAATCAAGTCAAAAAAATGAATTAATAATCTCCAAACAGAATACAATGGGCTTATTATATAATAAGCATAGGGCAAGTTGGACTTACTAGCGAGCTTGATCTCATCGGGACTTGTCGTATCTGTCAAATAAAGTGTCATCAGCGGAGTGAAGTTGCTATCGCTAGGTAGTGCTTTCAAGATGAAATCTCGATAGACGACAGCAGCAGCTGTGGTGGTAATTGGAGGTTTCAAATTGGGCATCACAATTGCCCTTCCAAAATGACTTGCACTGTTTAACATTCATTAGAATCAATGAAAAATAGCCCCTCAATCAAACCATGAAACAAAAATAATAAGAATTAAAAAGAAGATAACCTGTGTGGAACAATAGCTTTTAGAAGATCACCGTCACGTAGGTGAAGATGCCAATCATCAGGTTGAGTGATAGTGAGCTCCATTCTCAATCCTTTGGACTTTAACTGCTTAGACCCACCAATCTTTGCAATGGGTACTGTCAACCCCTATAATGCAACTAACATATGAGAAAATAAGCGTAAGCAATTACTCTTATAAACTACATAGATGATTTAATAGTTCATGATGAAGAACATACGTACTTCACAAGGTGGAACCAAGGATTTTATCATTCTAAACCCTCTCTCAAGCTTCAAATATCTCTCGGTTCAAAGGGACAACAAAAACAATTACTACAGAGAAAAAACAAAAAGAATAACTTAATTTTTATTAAGGGTTGAAGTTGAGAGATAATCTCATTGCGGACATTAAACAAACAGGTTGCGGGCACACATAAGTTGTTGAATGCGTAATAAGAAGTTAGTGGAGATTATTACATTACCAGCTCTCAACTTGAAGAGGACGACGCCTATGGCTTTTGCGAATAACCTTTACTTTCAAAATCCAATTGGTGAGACAGTGGGTCGAAGCAAGATTCCAATGAAGAAGAAGCAGAAGAGCTCAACCCTCACGCACGTGGTCTTGTTCTCTAGACTCGATAATCTAATATTTAATATTTTATTATGATCATTGATCACACTATTGATTCGCTGGCTTACAAAACGCTACAATTTTGGAATCTTTAATGACTTTTTATTTGATAAAATAATGAGTTTATATAATATAATAATAGTAATAATAATCCATAAATTTTAAGGCTCAATTGGGCCTGAGGCCGAGCCTTGAATTTGTTGGTAAGGCAACGCCCTCCCATAGACCCATGAGTCTTTCCAAAGCTGGTTTGCCTAAACAATCAACATATTGATATTTGAAGAGTCGAAGACCCAAAACTTTCTTCCAATGTATCATTTTTAAGTCTAATGGAATTCATAGTCTCATAGGTATAGAAAGAAGACCCGTCAAAAAGATATTTTTTTCTTGCGACCATATTTCGATTGTTAATGTAGTATATAAGGATCGCTACTACAAATATCGATTGCTTGTTGAACTTTGTGATTTGTGTGAAAGTAGGATACTCCAAATTCAGGCTTGGATGGTTCGACAGGCTTCATCTCATTATTTTATTTATTATTATTATTATTTTTTAAACCCACCTTACCGATGAGCTCATGAAAGCCCGGCAATCCAAGCTCACAAGCCCTAATAGTTAAGTCTGGCACATCCACTTAACGGGCTTGGTAATGAAATTTGGGCATGAGCAACCCAGCCCATTTGACAGACCTAAGCGCACGTCCACTCTTTGCTTTTTAGCGTGTGATTATGCACTTTTCCTTTCACCTTTAGAGAGGCCGAGAGGGTCGTTGATTATTAATCTAATAGATATGTTTACTAATCATGAATGAAATGGAAGGAAATCAACTTTTATAAGAAAGAAAATCAGAAAAGGGAACTTGATACCTTAGGTTAGGTGAAAGAGGGGAATCAAATTTCTTTTTGAACACGAATTCATGATTTGTGTGAAACTTATTAAGATTTCTTATTAATAATCGCACACTCTGAAGTCTTAATGTCAAATTAAAAAAATAAAAAAATAAATAAAAATGTTAGACATTCAAATACTTAAAATTTGATACAAACAAATAAATAAAACGTTTAATATGATTCTTATAATAGATTTGTAGAAATATTTTGTTTAAGATTTGTATAAATATTTTTATTTGAAATATTACAATAATTCAATCCGGTCAAACTTATCAATTTATAAAAGATCATTTTTATTTATATCTTCACCCTTTTTTGGTCCTCTTAGATCATCCCATTCATGATTCATCCTCACTATTAAAACATCCTTTCTTCCTCTAGTATCCCTATCAAAATTTGACAATCTACTTGAACATCATTTTGTTTAATCAATTTCGAGTTTTTAAATTTTTATAATATATTGTATTTTGGTTTTTCAGATTTAAGATTATTTTGATTATATCATAATTGGAGAAGTGAATGTCAGTTTTTTGTTAAGATGTAATTAGCTCGACTTTTTAACAATTAGAACTACAATGAATTAATGACAACGTCTCTCACTTTGAATTCAACAAACATGTAAAAAGAAAACGAAAAAGCCGATGCCAGACTGAAATTTAAAAAAAAAAAAAAAAATCTGGGCAGAAGTATTATTGATTGAGAAACCAAACATGAAAAAGAAAAAAATAAGAAGAAATTTAAAATAAAATAAAATAAAGTAAAGAAGCAAACATCAAGTATCAGAAGAGAAATCTTTCTCATACACAGTAACTGTGTCAGAAGGTGTCCTAAGATTTCATAATTTCATCATCTTGAACAAGTAAAAACACCATAAATCGACAAAAGAAAAATGAAAACTTTAGCAAACCAATTTTCAACGTTTAAAAAAAAAAAAAAAAAAAAAACATGAATCAGAAAGAACGTAGCGAATAGATTTTTGATCAGATGAATCGAATGAAATCAATCATCACCTGTGCATTAACTTTCCTCATATTCATAAATTACATAGAAATTAAAAATTGAACAATTAAGAGCTTTGAAAAATCGAACAATGCAGTGAGACGAAGTGAGAAGAAGAAGAAGAAGAACCCGACTTTATCCTTTTATAAGGATGGAGATTGAAGCCCTAGATGTCCCGCTGTTTGGTAACTAAAATATAGCTGTTCTCAAATACTATTCTCCTTGTTTGGTTCACAAGTCTCACAACAAGAGAAAAATATAAAACGAAAAGGCTTGGGCCGGCCCAAACCCATAATGGGCTTTTTTTTTTTTTTTTTTTTTTTTATTAAATGTTACAATAATTTGAGGTTTAGAGGAGGGGACAGAACTCGAACCAACAATTTCATAGTGTAAGTGGTCAGTGACCACTGTGTCAACACATAAATTATGAACTTTAATTAAGGAAAAAAATCATATTTATTATTATAGTATTTAAATAAATCTCTTTATTTTACCAACACACGTTTCCATTTACAAAAATATGTAACAGAATTAACATTTGTTGTAGTTATAGGTGAGTTAAAATTTAGACACCGATGATTTCATATAAGATTTTACTAATTTCGACCATTATATGGTAATGCAAATAATTAGTAGTTTTGATGGTTGTCAACCTAGCTGGAATGCATTAAAACTATAACTATTCAATTCTCATTCTATTCCTTTATTTTATTTTATTTTTTTGATGGAAACAAAGATTACAAACAACCTCGGCGATCAATCGAAAGAAAAGAACTGACAAACGGAGGGAATTCCTCTAGCCAAAACATGTTCTCAACACAGGAGAGACCGTTTCTAGCCAACACATGGGCTACTTGATTTTCTCATTCTATTCCTAGTTTATACGGTATTGAAGTGATTTCTTCATGAATGTTTGTAACTTTGTATTATATTTTGCCCAATAAAAAATTTAATTCTTTTAACGAATGAGAATACTTAATTGAAGTGATTTCTTCATGAATGTTTGTAACTTTGTATTATATTTTGCCCAATAAAAAATTTAATTCTTTTAACGAATGAGAATACTTAACTCTTAAAATTCTTAAAATTTAATTTGAACTAGTTATTGGGTTCAACTACTCTCTTAATTTTTGACTAATTATTTACTCCCAGGTTAGCGGCTCGAATCCTACCAATAGCAAAAGTTTAAAAAAAAAAAAAAATTCATTCTCTTACTTTTTCTATTACATATATGTAACTCTGACATTTATTTTAATTAAATATTTGTTCCATTTACGGTACTTCAAGATTAAAAATAGAAAATTAAATATCTAATACAAGAGTGATGCTATACAACCCAAATAATAAACCAAATATTAACCTAAATGATGTGACAAATGAGTTGTTATCAACACATACAACATATGATGACGTGGTTAATGAAAAAAGGGATAATTACCCCGGTGGCCATCGAATTGATGACACACTATCAAAATGGCCACTTGATTGGAAAGTTGTTCCAAAATGGTCATTTTTGGTGAACTTTGTGACACTAATGACCATTCCATCCAACTCTATTCAATTATATCCAATGAGTGGCATTTTGGTAAATAAGGGGATGACATTAATTTATTTTAGATGTTTTTTGGAAATCAATTTTTTCAATGAGTGACATTTTAGTAAATAAATGGATGATATTAATTTATTTTAGATGTTTTTTGGAAATCAATTTTTTTTTTTTTTTTTTAAATAATTATATTTAGTGTGTGTAAATATATATATATTTACACAAACTAAATATAATTATTCTTTAAAAAAAAACAACAAAAGAAATGGTTTATATAAATACACGTGTCTCTTCTTTGTTTTTTAAATTTTTTATATTTTGTAGCTTTAATCTTCTTAATATATATATATTTGAGATATGCTATACATATATACACACTAAATATAATTATTCGTTTCAAAAATAAAAGAAAAAATTGATTTAAAAAAAAATCTAAAATAAATTAATGTCATCCCCTTATTTACCAAAATGCCATTCATTGGATGGAATGGTCATTAGTGTCACAAAATTCGTTAAAAATAGCCATTTTGGAACAACTTTTCAATCCGGTGGCCATTTTGATATTGTGTCATCAATTCGATGGCCACTGAGGTAATTATCTCATGAAATGATTACTTACCACATCATTTAGGTTGAAATTTGGGCTAACTTTTTGTGTTATCTAACATTAGTGCTAACACAAAATGAAATTAAGTATGACATTTTATTCCTCCATTGAAAGAGAGATGCTTCGGTAATTCTAGCTTAAGAGGTGAGTTGGCATGCCTAAGCAATAAGTTTTGGACACATAGTCATATTTCACAAACCCAATAAATACAGCTGCCATGTCAAAAACAAATTGCCAAGTCATGAATTCCATCATCTCTTCCTCTTATCATTTATTCATTTTTCACCGTCATCTTTATCTCAATTTTTTTTTTTTTTGATAGTACCATCTCTGAATTTTTAAAACCCACAACTATTTTTTTTTTCCATATATTTGTTTTTTTATTTTTGAGGTATTTGGTTATTAAAAAATATAAAGAAATTAAATTAAAAATAACTAAAGCATAAAATATAAAACTTTTATAAATCTGTATTTCGAAAAAAAAAAAAAATTATAAATCTGAAAACATAAAAAACTTTTATAAATATGAAAACATTTATCGATTTAAACTAATTGTTTATAAAATAAATAAAAAATGGAGGCCGCCATTAAAGCCTGAAGGTGGCCTCCATCGGATTCAATCCTTTTCTTTTATTTCATTTAACATCTCCAAACTTTAGAAACACAATCCATTCGGTTCTCAAAACTCCAATAATTATGAAAATTGAGTGTCTCATATACCATAAACTATATAAAAACTGGGTTTCTATTACAACATGTGTGTTCTTGAGAAAGCTAATACATGTGCAGGCTCCACTTCCTTTGTTTTCATGCAATATTGACTTGTGGCAAATGTGTGTTGTAAAGTGATTGGGTCCCTAACTCTTTAAATATATGTCCAACTCGTGTGTAATTTTTTTGGGGACTTCTCATATCAATTCAAAAACTGAATCAGTAATTCTTCTACCTATTCATCTGTCTCAACTCTCACGTTATTATTCTTTCATCTTTCTTCATCTTATTTATTATGTTATTGTTATTCTCTCATTTCTTCTTCATCTTATTTTCTATTATATTATCTGTTGCTTCATTTTAATTTACAACAGTTTCCATTTTAATATCCAAATAAACAAAATCAAGAAAAACGCTTGAAGGTTTCACAAATCAGAACATTTATTTTTCGATTCAGACCATTCAGAGAAATCTAATTTAATATGCTTTTGTATAATCACATACTACAAAAACATCATCATCGATCTTTCACAACGATTTCTATGTGATAAATGGATTTTCAACACAAATATTGCTCGATAAGAGACAAAACTTTTAATATCTCAAGTACGTTAACTCTCTGATTTACTTGTAATATTCCAACATTGCTGGAGTGACATCATCATCATCATCAACAACTTGGATTGAAAATTTCCAGATCCCTTCAAAGGTTTATATATATATATATATATTTGCATATTTTTTCAGTTTTCTTCAAGTTCAAGCTCTTTTTTTTTTTAATTTTATTTTGTTCGATCTTCAAAAAAAATTTTAATTTTTTTTAATCCAGATCTCTTCAACTTTTAATTTTGTATGAAGAAATCTGGAAAATTTTTCCAAATTTCTTTAATTCCAGATCTCTTCAACCTTTTTTTTTTTTTTGTTTATTTTGTTTAATAGGATAAAAAAATATTATATTTTGTTTTTTTGTTATATATAAAATTATTTACAAATTGAATGGAGTTAAAAATTAGGATTTAGAAAATATTAGGAGTTGTGATGATATGGTAGTGTGATGATGTGACAGCTAATAAGGAAGTGCCATATATGTCAGGTGCCACTTCAAATTGGATGTAAATGTTTGATAAAAGTGTTGGATGTCTACCATTATCCCATTTTAAAATAGTTTAAATGACAAAATGGTAAAAATAAACCCTAACCATCCAATCTTATGGTGGACACATGTTATATGATCCTTAAAAGCTTAGGTTAGTCTTGATCCCCACACACACACACACACATATATATATATATAAATGTTCATCAAGTTGGTGTTCACTGATATAAAAAATTCTAAAAACACTTCAAACTAATTAAATTATATATAAAAAAAAAATCATCTCTCCTAAATCATTAAATTAAATATCACGCATTAAACTCTCCCTCATAAATATGTTATTACCATATTAACTCTCTCCAAATTAGTGCTAACACAAAATGAAATTAAGTATGACATTTTATTCCTCCATTAAAAAACTTAAGAGGTGAGTTGGCATGCCTAACCAATAAGTTTTGGACACATAGTCATATTTTACAAAACCAATAAATACAACTGCCATGTCAAAAATTTTTTGCCAAGTCATGAATTCCATCATCTCTACCTCTTATCATTTTTTCACTGCCATCTTCATCTCAAATTTTTTTTTTTTTTGACAGTACCATCTCTGAATTTTTAAAACCCACAACTTTTTTTTTTTTTTTTTCCATATATTTGGTTTTTTAGAGGTATTTGGTTATTAAAAAATATAAAGAAATTAAATTAAAAATAACTAAAGCATAAAACATAAAACTTTTATAAATCTATATTTCGAAAATATATATATATAAATCTGAAAACATAAAATACTTTTTATAAATATGAAAACATTTATTGATTTAAACTAATTGTTTCTAAAATAAAAAAATGGAGGCCTCCATTGGATTCAATCTTTTTTTTTTTTTTTTTTTTCATTTAACATCTCCAAACTTTAGAAACACAATTCACTCTCTTCCAAAACTCCAATAATTATGAAAATTGAGTGTATCATATACCATAAACTATATAAAAATTGGGTTTCCATTTTAATATCCAAATAAACAAAATCAAGAAAAACGCTTGAAGGTTTCACAAATAAAAACATTTATTTTTCGATTCAGACCAAACCAAAGTAAAACCTTGAAAGTGGCGTTGAGATGAAAACGAAAGTGAGAGCATGAGATGATCAATAGAGAAACGAATTTTTTTTTTTTGGAAAGGATTAGATATAGGTTGTGATGAAGAGATGAAGAGTAATCAGAGTGGGAGAGATCGTGAATGACAGTGGCTGAACGCGGTGAGAGATTAGGTTAACTGGGAAAATTTTAGGATTATAATTAGATTTAGGTTAGTTTATGAATTTCCGACTTGTCAAAATTTAGATTGCAATTTTGCTCACCTACCTTAACTAGAGGTAACCATTACCTCCCTCCCCAAATGTTGCCACGTGTCCCTAACTTAACCCAAAGTCCAAAGTTAACCCAAAGTTAACCAAAGTTTGAGGACACGTGGCAACATTTGGGGAGGGAGGTAATGGTTACCTCTAGTTAAGGTGGGTGAGCAAAATTGCACTCCAAAATTTATATGCCATGTCACTGATAATTGTTAGGGTTTTAAAATATGGTGTAACAAACTTATTAACTAGGTATGCCAACTCATCTCTTGAGGCAGAAGTACCGAAGCATCTCTCCAATTAAAGACACTTTAAAACCAAAGACACTTTAGAAGTACTTTACTCAAATTTGGTACTCAAATGATGTGGTATCGTTATAATCCATTCATTTAAATCGTAATTTAAATAATGTAAATCTAATATGATTTAAATGAATGGATTTTAGTGATGTCACATCATTCGGGTTCAAATCAATTCGGGTACCAGATTTGGACAAAGAAGCATTATTGTACTAGAAAATGAATTCCTATAAGACTTTATATTTTTGGCATGATTTTTGTATGCTGCATAAATACTATTTCTTTCTAGCAATAAGGTGTTTATCACGAGTTTTTATTTTTAAATGTAGGATACAATTTTGAGTTTTGAAAAATGATTTTATAGTTTCTATTATTATTATTACAATTTAGCAATTTTTACGGACCCGACTCGTGAGGTCCAAAAAATATGGTATCAAGCAGGTTTGGATCAAGTAAGGCTTATAAACGGGAATACAAGACTCGAACTCATAGCATCAATGATACAAGTTTGATAGGAATACGATCGGGTTAAATCTCATTTTATTTGCTAACTTGTATACTGTGATAATCTAACAAGCAATACTAATATGATATATAATAAAACATCTTCAATTCAATTGTATTCTTCCCATTTTTTGTCAATCATGATACAACAACCACTTGTGGTTGAGAGGTCCTTTTTTACTTACAAAAATCTAGACAAGTGATTGAAATGGTGTTGTTGATTGTTTAACTGTGACTATAAGTTGTTATTGTAACACAATCATGCTTTATTTAAAAATAAAAATAAAATCCAATAATGTTTTAATTTTTAATTTAATTTCTTCCATGTTTAATTATTATTGATATTATTTTAATTCTAAGTGAGATTTTAAGTTAGTTTAAGAATAAATTTAACATATATTGTGATTCACTTTCTTAATAATTTGATTGTTGAGCTTTTTTAATATTTCATTAGAGGGTTTAACTAATTTCATTAGATAAGTCTGTCTTCAAATGTCTTAGGGAACTATGGAAGCTTGATAAGTATATATATATATATATCATGTGATTATTAGGTTTATGTTAGGTGATACCTATATCATCTATTAATTCAAAATCCGAATTCTGAAACAAGAAAGATATATGTCACGTGAATATTATACAGACAACCTCATTTTATTGAACCAGTAGTAGTAGTAGTACGTAGGTAGCTTACCCACTTTGAATTTTGTATGTCTTTCGGTTACTCGATGGGTAGCATTGGCGTCTGCAAACAGTACAATGCAGATGGGAAAGGGATTCTATTTATTTGAATGCTTCTCATCCTATGGCCCGGATTCTTGAAACCCACTTTTTATTTATTTATTTATTTATATTTATTTTTTATAAAATATATAATAATTCAGGAGGGTGAACGACATAATCAAACTCACAACCTCATGGTATAACCATATAAGTATGAGGGGTAAATCACTGGGCGACCTCATTTTGTCCCAAACCTAGTACTCTTCTCATGATTTTCTGCTGCTAACTAAACTATTTTTTTTTTTTTCAAAGATTAATTTAAGTAAGTTTTTATTAAAATTCTCTTTAAATTAATAATGTTTATAAATTTTTTAATATTATTAATGCACAAATAAATTAATTAAAATATTTATTTTATCAAGGAAAAAAAAATATATATATATAATATAATATCCAATTTCAAGCTATTATCAAATTCATGATATTATTATATTTAGTTTTTTTTTAAAAAAATATATATACTATTATATTTATTTAATTTATATATTTCATGGATCAAGATATTAATTCAATCAAGACTAACGAACATAAAATCAAGTCTTTTTATGATAAAATTTATGTATTTTGATTCTTAATTTCATGTATATTTTTTTTAGATTCAAATTTCTTTAAATTAAGACCCTTTAGTAAGAAAATTAGACTATAATTGTGTTCATGTTTTACTTAATGGGGAATGCTATCTACCTTTCCCATTTGCCTTTTTCATTTACCTTTCCCACTCATTGTATGACACGTATACACTTTTTCATTTAAGAAAAAGCTCTCACTTTTTACTATAAAGTTTGTTTACATCTTTACCCCTTATTAATGAAATGATAGAAACAACCATCAAGGGTAAAGATGTAAACAAGCTTTGGATCAAAAAGTGAGAGTTTTTTATTAAATGAAAAAGTGTATACATGTCAAACAATGAGTGGGAAAGGTAAGTGGGAAAGGTAGATAGCATTCCCCTTACTTGATTATTCAGAAATTTAGTTTTTATTTATGAGTTTTAATAGTGATATGATCAATTAATGGTATTGACGTAGAAGTATTTTTATAACCTTCAAATGAACATGACTTGGTGAACGAATGACAATATCTTGAATTTCCATCACACATGTGTGTGGTATATAAAATATCTTTTAAACATACAAATCTCGGTAGAAAGATACATATACCTTTTATACATCGAAAGGAGGAAAAAAAGAATAAAAACAAGTTTCATAATTAATTTGCATGCAGTTTCTTTCAATTTCTATTAAGTGCGTTTGACTTTCAAAGCACCGTTCATACACACACATAAAAGAGAACATTTTTGCTCACCTTCCCTTCAAGGGAGGTAACCATTACCCCCTCCCAAATGAATGACATGTGTCCAGGGAGGTAATTATGTTTGGATAAATTTACCCCTCTATGAACACATGTCATCCATTTGGGAGGGGGGTAATGCTTACCCCCTCGTAGGGGTGAGCAAAAATGGACTCCACATAAAAGTATAAAACCGTAAAATCTTTTGACTTTTTCAACATTCATACACGTACATAAAGAAAACAAAAGGGCAAGTAATGTGCAAACAGCAAGCATGTTTTTGACTTTCAAGTATCATCACATGCAGCTTTGAGTATGGTCTGAAACGCGTTCTCGATGCATGACTTCAACTTTTGGGCATCAATCAGTCCCTTCTCTGCTCCAATTGCAATCCTCAGTTTCCCATTATAACTCAATATTGTCGTCGCCAGACTCTGCAATAGGTCAAGTATTATCATATCAAAATTCAAAACCAAATTAATTGCGTTGTAAAGGAGACATGCACAGAATAAAAATAACGATCCAAAATTTTAATTTTGACATACATGAGGCGCACCAACCACCATAAAATATAAGCCTGTAACTGGATGATTAGCCAAAGTCATTGGCTCAACTGGTCCCATCAGACTTGTGATTCCCATACTTACATTCTTTAATGTTCCATGGATATATCTTGCTGCTGCCTGTGATCGAGTTACACCAATGTTAATTAACATTTAAGTTAAAATTAGAATTTAATTTGTCACACTGTATCAAACTATTAATTGATCATATATTTATATACAAGAATGAAAGCATATATATATATATACATAGGACTATACGAATTAATACGCACCTCGGGGCCTCTAAGTATCTTCAACACCTGGAGAAGTCTGCCGGTCAAGTAAACACCTAGAGAGCTTTTCTTGGCATTAATGATTTCTCTAGTTTTCCAGACGAATTCCAGTGGATTTGAATACGAATTGGAATCATCAGCAGTCAGTTTGGGTAATGGTACATGCAAGAATGCAAAATGATTACCCCAAGGTGTCTTGGAACCCGGTTTGATCATTTCTTTAATGGAAACATAACCGCGAATTTCCCTCGTGTTGAGCAACACCAACGCTGTTGAATTTGCTTTGCTTGAACCCTCACTATTTTCTTCCATGTATAATCGAGTCCCCAAGAATATTATTCCGGTCAAGACGTCGTTTAATGTCTACTTGTATCAAAATAGATCAAATGAATTTAAAAGTACTAAAACTAACGAAATAGAAATAAAATGATCAAGTAATTAACAGTTTAACACCCTTACCGCTCCAATATTGGATTTAATCTGTTTGAGGTGATCAAGAGAAAAAGTCATGGTTAACACCGAGAACGGCCGGAACTCAACTCCGGCAATCCCGGATCGTATTGGACTCATGTCATCCTCAAGCAAACTACTCTTCACAATGCTCCAGTAAAAATCTGATACCGTGTTAATGACCACAGAAAAAATTCTAGACACGTTCTTGAATAAGCCATAGCTCTGATGAGTGTGACTGGCATCCTTATTGCTCGAGCTCACAGGAACGGAAGGAAATGTCAAGGGGAGAGAAGGGTCATCAGCCCTTTGTAGACATGAAAGAAGAACTCCAATCAAAGAGAAACCATCTCCAAGGGAATGATGCAACTTGAATATTACGGTACTTGCTGCATTGGAATTACTTGCAGGGTAATTTATCAAGTGAATTTGCCATAAAGGTTGTGTCACTGGTAGCTTCTCTATTGCTATGTCTGAGATATAGTCATCAATGTACTTGTCATAAATTTTCGGTGACAATCCACAGGGGAAAATTGGAGTTTTAATGTGATCTTTGATCTTCACTTCGACTCTTTTCCATTGTTTTTCTCCGTTTTCGTCTTCAACCTGTTTTCAAGTTTCCACAGCTAGTTAATTTCATATAGTTAACATAATATTTTGACACATTAATAGTTGCAATATATAGAAAACAAAGTAGAGTACCATGATGGAGGAGAAACGTGGGTTGGTTGGAAGAAACACTTCTTTCGCTAAAGAATCCACTTGAGACTCATCGATGGAAATAGGCACACCCAATTCCAAAACACCAAGAATACACAGAGAAAGAGCTTCGCTATTTAGGAATTGTCCAGTTGGGCTCACCGGCTCTCTCTGATCACCTTCTTCTTCTACCTTCAAGTACTCCATTGTTTTTATATCTTTTTGCCTTCTTGCTTCACCTTATATAGTATAGGTGAGCTAATTTGCTTTAGCCTCAAATTTACACTTCAACGACAACCCATTTATTGACTTTAATTTAGAAATTCAGAAAATATAAAATCCACATCTTACCACTTTAGTCTTATTGCTTAAATAATTTAGTCTTAAAAATAGTATGACATTTGTTCCAATTGGAGTTACTAGATAGATGAATATTGTAATATAAATTTAATAGAAAATCCACCGCAGTCTAATGTGGTAATTTATTGGTAAGAGTACTCATCTTGTCATAACGCTTATTCGGTCTGAAAATATCTCAGATTCAAGTTATTGTCGTCATCGTATATGGTATTTCAAATATGGATAATGGTAGATATCCAACACTTTTGTCCAACATTTACATCCAACTTGACGTGGCAGCTAACATGGCATTTTCTTGTCAGCTGCCAAGTCATCACACTACCATATCATCATAACTCCTAATCTTTTCTAAACCTTAATTTTTAACTCCATTCAATTTGTAAATAATTTTATATATAACAAAAAACAAAATATAATGCTTTTCCCTCCTATCGAACAAAATAAATAAATAAATAAATAAAGTTGAAGAGATCTGGAATTGAAGAAATTTGGAAACACCCAAACACCCATCAGAATCCTCTTCCAAACACAACATATGCAAATCCATCTCCTCAAACTCCCCAAAATTTTCACCATTCAACCGGGAGGTACGGTGCCATAGTTTGGTTTGTTGGATTATTGTTCTTCCATATGAACACAATTTGTGCCCGGTAGCTGTTCGACAAAAATCCACAACCACCATGTTTATGTGATACTCTAGGCCTATATTGGAAAATGATGGGCTAGCTAGACCTGTTAACAATTGTGTTAGAGAATCTAAAACAGTACTATTAGATTCAAATAATGTCCGGAAGAAACTTGATATTAGATTCAAGATAATGTTAGCTTCTGCATATATGTTTTTCTTTGATGCTTGTAACTCAGTTTGTCTAAATTGTCAAAACAACTTCCATGTTTCAAAGAAATCTAATTTAATATGCTTTTGTATAATCACATATAACAAGAACATCATCATCGATAACGATTTCTTTGTGACAAATGGATTTTCAGCACAAATATTGCTCGATAAGAGACAAAACTTTTAATATCCCAACAACCTTAACTCTCTGATTGACTTTTAATATTCCAGCTTTTATTATAATGTACTTTCGAAAGAGATTGCTGGAGGGACATCATCAACTTGGATTGAAAATTTCTAGATCCCTTCAAAGGTTTTTTTATAATTTTTTCAAGCTTTTTTTTTATTATTATTATTATTTTGTTCGAGCTTCAAAAAAAACTTAATTTTTTTTTTAATCCAGATCTCTTCAACTTTTAATTTTGTATGAAGAAATCTATAAATTTTTCCAAATTTCTTTAATTCCATATCTCTTCAACCTTTTTTTTTTTTTTTTGTTTATTTTGTTTAATAGGATAAAAAAGTATTATATTTTGTTTTTTTGTTATATATAAAATTATTTAAAAATTGAATGGAGTTAAAAATTAGGATTTGGAAAATATTAGGAGTTGTGATGATAATGGCAGTGTGATGACGTGGCAACGGATAAGGAAGTGCCATATATGTCAGGTGCCACGTCAAATTGGATGTAAATGTTGGATAAGAGTATTGGATGTCTACCATTATCCCACTTGAAAATAGTTTAAATGACAAAATGACAAAAATAAATCCTAACCATCCAATCTTATGGTGGACACATGTTATATGATCCTTAAAAGCTTAGGTTAGTCTTGATCCCCACACACACACACACACACACACACACACACACACACATATATATATATATATATATATATATATATAAATGTTCATCAAGTTGGTGTTCACTGATATAAAAAATTCTAAAAACACTTCAAACTAATTAAATTATATATAAAAAAAAAAATTATCTATATATATATAATTAGGAGAGGAGAGGATCTTGATCCACACACACACACACACACACACACACACACATATATATATATATATATATATATATATATATAACAGAAATTCTATTATCAGTTCGAACTGACAAAAGTTATATCAGTTCCTTGCATGTGGGCCACTGGATTTAAATACTTTGACTTGGCTGTATGCACTTGTTAGTCAAAGAATTTAAATCCAGTGGCCCACTATAAGGAACTGATATAACTTTTTTCAGTTCGAACTGATAATAGAAAGACTGTATATATAAAGACACTCCAAACTAATTAAATTATTAAAAAAAAAAATTCTCTTTCCTAAATCATTAGATTAAATATTACGTATTAAACTCTCACTCCTAAATATGTTATTACCATATTAACTCTCTCTCTCCATTTAAAAAATCGTATCTCCATACCTTCTCGATCAATCTCTATTTAATAGTTAAAGAAAAAAAAAACTTATGAAGATTTTGGTTTTTTACTAAAGTAATATATATATATATATATATATATATATATATATATATATATATATATATAAGTCAATACAAATAGTCAAATACCTTGTTTCTCAATATATATATATATATATATATATGAGCCTTGCTACGTACCACCGGGGTCGCGGCTCCGCCGCGGCCCCGTAGTGGAAAAACAAGTGAAAACACTTGGGACCTACATAATAAATACATGGGGTCCATGTGTTTTTTCTCTTGTTTTACACTACGGGGCCGCGGCGGTGCTGCGACCCCGGTGGTACAAAGTGTTTCTCATATATATATATATATATGAAAACTTGATTTGTTTCAACTAGATTCGATTAAACTCAAAATTCCTAAGACTAATAAAAAAATTAAAGTTTTCTAGGCAATCACATACTTACAAAGTAACAAAAAGCATTTTCATATTTCGATTTTTTTTTTTTTTGAATAACAGGGTACTTGTTTTTTGAGTTTTTATTTTTATTTTTTATTATAATATATACGTATATACGGTTCCTAAAAATCAAGCTTATTTGTAAGTTTTTTTTTCCTTAACTATTAGTCTTACTTGAAAAATAATGGAGATAGAAAATTAGAGATGTGTATTGGAGGAGAGAGAGTATAATATGATAATTAAAAATTTAGGAGAGAGTGTTTAATATATAATATTTAATCTAATGATTTATAAGAGAAATTTTTTTTTTTTAATAATTTAATACAACAAATATTACTCCTATGATGAAACCAAAAGATATGATGATTCGTCCTAACTTTTATTAAAATAAAATGGAGTGTCTTTAGAATTTTTTTTTTTTTTTTTTTAAATGGTTGTCTTTAGAATAGAAGTGCTAAAAAATAAAAAAGATAATCTTTGATTAAAAGGAAATTTCTTTAGAATTTTTTTAAATTTATATTTTGAGAATGGAGTGTCTTTAGAAAATAAGTGTAAAGAGAAAAAAAATTGGATTGTCAAAAGAAACTCTCGGGACATTATTAGATCATTAGTGGGTTGCCAATAGTACCACTCGTCCACTCTTCTTTTAATCCTTATTTTATAATGTAATGACGATTCAATAATTATATGTATTGTTAGCTTAACCTTAATCCAAAATTTTAAACTTCAAGATAAAGTTCCAAATAAATAATGATTTAAAAGCTTTATAAATTATTTTTAAAGATTTATATTTAATATTAGGATAAAATAAAATAAAATAAAATATTTGTTTTACGTACGTCAGTCGTTCTCATCTGCTATCACCCACCGGCTCATGTAACGTATTACGTACGTCAAAGGGTACAAATTTATCGTTTTGTAAAAATTTTATTTAAATCTTGAATGGTTAGAGCCTAGAGGAAAAGGAGGATATCATCACTTTTTCTTCAATTTCTTCTTATTTATTTCCTTTTCAACAAAACACATCATATTCATCATTTTCTTATAGCTCCCGAATTATTATTATTATTTTTTCAAATCTGATATATATATACTTTCAGACTGAACGTCATTTACAAACAAGATACGTTGGATGAAAAATAATGCAAGTCTTAGCATTACCTTGTAATGGTGATTTTTTTTAAGCTACTATTTAGTTTTAATATAGTTATGAGATCATTACTAACGAGACATATATTAACTAACTTTACAAGTTTTGTACAACGGCATGATTATTGTATTTTATATATATATATATATATATATATATATATATATATATATATGGTAGCCAAAAATAACATAGACTAGATATTTAGGCCCAACGTAAATCCAAACGGGTACAACCCATGACCAAGTCACAGACTCACAGCAAAGACCAAGTCAATATTGTAATATTGCAATATACGTTATTGGCTTAACAGTGTTCAAATCTTCCCAAAGATCTCGAAGTGAATCAGATATACAGTTCCACGATTTGAGGCAGCGATGGAAGGAGAAATATCAGGATATATACTCTTCTGTTACCAGACTCCTGACATCACTATAAATAGGAAAGAGGTGGCTGCGGGACAGGGATGAACAAACAAAAAGGCAGGCAACAAACGCATGCAATTCACTCGGGTGGCATAAGTTGACTTATTGCCTCACACATTCAAGGTCTTCAACTATTATTTGTCTTATTTTTATTGCTTTATTTACTCAGCTCACGCTGATCCACAAACATCCAAGTATCCAACACAATTAATCTCTTCTTCTACACATACTGTTCGACTTCTACAATACCACACATTCAAGCACCTATTTTCTACATCATATTAAATTTATTCGACAACGATCTTATCTTGTCTACCCTACGCTCAGCCCAAGCGAACCTAAGGCCCTCCGAACGACACCACCCAGGACTCGACCAGTTTTATTTACGGTTTGATTATGATTTTATTCAATTTAGATTTTATTTAGTTTAATTGTTGATTTGAAATTATTTTATTTATTGATAAATTGTCTAACTCGAGCATCGGAGAGTCTCCAACGGGACACCCCCCTCTTGCTCCCTTCTACCTTCTTATTTTTTACAGGATCTCGTAGTGCACAACCTACTAATTTCGGGCTCTTTATATATATATATATATATATATATAGTGTTTAAAAAAACGCTAGACGTTTAATTCCTGGGCGAGCGGATATTTATTAAGAGTATATCAAAATATAAAAACAACAAAAAACGAGGTAATTTCCGGATAAAATTGGTAAATAATTAGAATTTCATCAGAGACTCGGTCAAAATTCAAAATACAAAAACTCTTGAGTCTTTGGAGGTGGCAACAACGACAAGCTACCAGTGGAGTGGAGGCGTCTAGAGAAATTAAGAGGAAAAGAAGAGTTTTTGTCGTGAAGATGTGACCTAATTCAGAGAAGAAGATTTACTCCTTTGCTGTAATTAATACTAAAAAAAATCTGGATAAATGAATCAATAAATATTGAATTAAAAAAGTTAAACTTGATTTAACTCTATCCGTATACAAAATGAGCAGTCCAATTTTAATGGATAACGAGTTTCAATTGAAGGTCTAGAGTCTTGAGTCTTGACCGAAGCAATCCGTTATGATCAAATCATGATCAACTTAATTGCCAAAATTGATAGAATTAATGGCACGATTTCCCCTTAAATTGTTCGTGAATTGTAGATGTGCCCCGTGAATTCTTACAATGGTCACTAAACCCCCTTAACTCTCCTTTTCTTTACACCACCCTTATGTAGATGTCCCCTCAGGGGGGCAATAAAACAAGCTGGTGCAAAGAAAATGAGAGTTCATGGGGTTTAGTGGCCATTTTAAGAATTCAGAGGGCACATCTGCAAATTGCGAACAATTTAGGGGGATATCATACTATTAAGTCAAATTGATATTAATTCTTGGACATTGATGATGCGTTTGCTAATTAGTAATGGATGAAATCGGAATCAAGTTCCATAGGAAGGTAATGAAGGGGAATCGGAATCAAGTTACTAATTACATTCTAGTGTTTATTAACAATTTAGGAATCGAAAACATAATCAAAATTTATTCTATTTCTAGTGTTTATTTAAACTAAGGAAGCGGAATGATACATGACTATTTACAAAAGTACCCTTGTATATAAAACATGATGAAATATATATATATATATATATTTCTTTTTTATTATGAAAAAATATATTTTATATTACTCATAACACTGTAATTATAATAATTAACATCTTTATATTGTAATATTTGAACTAATTAGATAAAGAACTATTAATTAAGATAACTTGATTTAAAAAAAAAAAATGAAACCATAATAGCATATATATATATATATGCTATAGAACACTGGTGTACCCATACACCGTGTAGGAAATATTGTGATTGTAATTTGAAAAGGTGTGATCCAACCTTCGATTGCAATACTTTCTACATGGTGTATGGGTACACCGGTGTTCTATAGATTATCAAGTGAGGTATACCTTATTTTAATTTCGGTAAAGACCTTGATGAAATCACATCTATTTTTATGAATTTTGATCTGAATTTTTTTGTGGATGATAAATTTAATGAAATCTACCCATGAACAAAATTTGAGATTTTTTCAAGCATCAGAACTATTTAACCCGATTTTGTTAAATATAAAGGCATCGGAAAATGAGATAAATATAGGAAAATTAAAAAAAATATAGTTTTAATACTTGAAAAATTCTTAAATTTTATTGATAGATAGATTTTAATGAACTTATCATCCACACAAAAACTCATATCAAAATTCATAAAAATAAATATGATTTCATTAAAATCCTTACTGAATTTAAAATAAAGTATACCTCACTTGATAACTAATATATATATATATACACGAACGAGGTCCGACTTTAATTATATAATTATAAAATTGAACACCACACAAAAAAGCTTGCATGATCCTGTATGACTGTATATATAATATGTGTGTCCATTGTGCAGTGTGTATGCATTATTATTAGAGGGATTTCCTAGAAGAAAAAAAAAAATGAAGTGATGTCGTGATGATAATTGATATGAATGGGAATGGCGAAGAGTGGAGAGATTATGGGCCAGTGATGGGGATGGGGTGTTAGGTCCGGGATAAAGATGTGTGTGGCTGACTCCGATTAGATAACTCGGTTTCAATTATAAATAGGTGTTGTAAATGGCTTGACAAAGCCGGACATCATCACAACTGCACACCCCACAACTAATTTGTGTCAATTTCTATTAAATAGATTATAGATGGTGATATACATGGTGAGTTTTATACTTCCAGAATATCAATACAAAGGCTCTCTCTCTCGTGTGTCTTTCTCTTCTCTGTTCTATTTCTCATTCTTTATTATCTCATCTCTTTTATTTATTATTCATTTGTTCTTCAATCGATTTATAACATGTTATCAACATGATCTTATGTAAGTAAAAAGTATCTCCAGGTGAGTGATTTACTTACAGCTCGATATTCGTGTATGTAAGTAAAAGGGATCCCTGATGGATGATTTACTTACATCCCAATATTCTGGATCTATATATATTTCCGTATACAAGATGGCTTATGCCGTCAACGGAACATATATATATATATATAGTTCTGGATTTATTTTTATGCACATAACATGTCAGCTCAGCTTCTTGGAATTGTTTATTTACGGAATATATATACAGTTATGGAACTGTTTATTTACGGAACATATATACTGTTCTGGAACTGTTTATTTACGGAACATATATACCATTCTGGAATTGTTTATTTATGGAATATATGCAATATATGAGACTAGCTTATGCTGTGTCTCGGGACTGGCTTATGCTGTGTCTCCAGATAAATTTAATCAGTATTTATTTATACAACCGATGAGAACCTGGAGTTCTGGATCCAGTGTTATATTCATGAATGCCATACGGCACGGTATTGAAAACCGATGAGAACCTGGAATTCTGGATCCAGTGTTATATTTATGAATGACATACTTCATTATTTGGAACCTGGGGTTTCAAATCCAATCAGAATATGAAGTTTTCTGGATTTGATATATGAACTTATAGTTCATGGTCGAATCGGAAGTTTGAAAAATCATTATGATCCATGATTTTATTTTATCTCATATATATAAAGTGATATGTTTACATATCATTCATTTGAGAAAAAAGATTTACACATCCAACAAGATGTTGTGAATATCATAAAAGAGATTTAAGATCCTAAGCATATAAAGAAATTGGAATTAATATTTTATCCATTTCATACACATCCAACAGGATGACGTGAGTATCATAAAAGAGATTTAAGATCCTAACGTATCATTCATTTGAGAAAAGTGGGAGTGTTATAAATAAAATGGCTTTCCACCACCTCTCATTTGTTGACTTGTTCCACCGCCTAAGTGCCAAAGTACTCTCTACTTGATCCCCTTGCTTTTGTCATGATCATCACCCACGTGGGAGCTTGGTTTGATTTTGCTTAATGTTCAAGTAAATTCGGTGGAAAATTACAACACTGCCCTCTCTTTATTGCATATATATATGGATGGATTTGTTTGTAAACCTGATGCAAATTGTTGTGATCTCTCTTAAATCAATAAAAGTCCCTCGTCTCACTCTCATTTTCTCTTCTTTACTTTGTTACTGATACTTCTACTAGCTCTCATCTCATTCATTTAAATTATTTGTTACTTCATTTCATCTCATTTGCAACACGAGATTGAAAGATTTTAGAGAAGCTTCTTTTGGGGTGATGGGATAGAAAAAAAAAATCCATTCGGTTAAATGGAATTTATTGTGCAAAAGTAAATGTAATGGTGGGTTGGGCATTGGTAATGTCTCTACTAAAAATAAGGGTCTTCTAGCTAAATGGGCATGTAGGTTAGGTGTTGAAGACATGCCCTTGTGGGAAAGGGTGATATGTGCTAGATATGGGGCTACTTTGGAGTCGGTTCGCTGGGACTGGAAAAGTGGTACTAACAGTTCTATTTTTGTTAAAGCAATCAGTGGTTTATTTGATCCAGGTGAGTTCTCTGGAAAGCTTCTGGATAATGGTATTAGTGTGATAGTGGGTAGAGGGGATAAGCTAAGCTTTGGAATGATGTTACAGTGGAGGGCACTTCCTTGAAGATTGCCTTTCCTAGAATCTTTGTTGTAGCATGTAACAAAACTGGCTACATTAGGGATTATGGCAAGTAGGAGAGCTCACTTTGGAAATGGGAGGTTTCTCTTAGGAGGCCTTTGTTCAATTGGGAAGTTGAGCAATGAGATTGCTTTCGTGACTGCCTGGAAACCATCAGAATTCGGGATTCGATTTCGGACACAATCGAGTGGACTCATTATCCAAAAGGGGTCTTCATTGTCAAGTCTTTTTGGAAAAGCCTAGAAGGTGAGCAAACGGGAGCAGCCTCAAATCACAGAGACATTCAGACTGGTTTTTGTCCTCCAAAAGTGGAGGTGTTTGTTTGACAACTTCTCCATGGGAGAGTTTTGGTTAATGAGGTCCTAAACAAGTTTGGCATGCTCGTGGGATCCAACCTGGAGTGTCATCTATATTGCGAAAATGTGGAGTCTATAGACCACCTTTTTTGCATTGCAAATGGTCTAATAGTCTTTGGCACAGGTGCATGAATTGGTGGGATTTGAATTGCTGTTCCTCTTCATCGTTGCTTGATTGATGGAGAGAGTGGCACAGCCTCTGTTTCAAGAAGGCTTCTGCTAGAGCTTGGAGATCCATGTTTTTCATTGTGGTATGGACAATTTGGGAAGCTAGGAATGACAAAGCTTTCAGAAATGGCGACATTAATTTGACCCAAGCGGAGGACATGGTGCATTTTAAAGTCGCTTGGTGGTGGCTCTCCTGACCCTATCACCACTTTTCTCTTAAACATCAAGGACCAATGTATTGACTCTAGTTTTTTATAGAAAGTCGAGGAGTGAGGAGTGGGGAGTAGGAGCGCCCCCCCGGTTGACTCTTTCAAATTTAATATCGATAGGTTGGCTAGAGACTCTCCGGGCCAGGATAGGATTGGAAGGGTTTTAAGAGACCATAGACGGATAGATTTTTGCCTTTTTTGTGTGGCTAATGTGGGGATCCAGGATGCGGTTATGACTGAGATTCTTGCTATAGTTAGGGCCTACAATCTTTGTATGTCCAAACCGGCTTTAACCGGTAAAAACATTGTGTTTGTCAACGACTCTAAGGTGGCCGTCTCGTGGGTTAACATTTGTGGGATTGGAAACTTAAAACATGTGCAAACCATCTACGATATCCGCAGTCACCTCATTAGTCTCGATCATGCTTGCGTTATGTATCGTTCTAGGGCCTTTAACTCTTTTGATGATATGTTGGCAAAATAAGGTTCTAGGGATGGTAGAGAGGTTTTAGTCTGGAGTGATTTTGAAGGTTGTTTTTGTGTCTAGTTGTTTGTTTTGCTGTTGTTCTTCTTTGTGTGTTCTGTTGGTCTGTGTGTTGCTTGTTCTGGCTTTCTCGCCTTTGTTTTCCTCTGTTTTGTGCTGTCTTTTCAACCTTAATAAATTGCCTTACAAAAAAAAAAAAAAATTAGAATCAACCACTAACTTCAATGAAGTTATTAATATGCAGGCGTTTGAGGGAATTTCATTAAAGTCCTTACTTTTTCATGAAATGTCATCTTTTTAAATGTCTTTGTCATATAATTAGTAACTAACTTAAAGTCTCTTCTTTTTTCAAAATACATCACTTTAGTCTATTTGACTAAATTTCTAACAGTCAACCGTGACAGATCTGTATTGTACAATTTTGCCCTTTTTATCATTTAGTTAAGCTAAAAAGATGATTTTGCCTTCAAACTTATTACAAGATTACACATTAATATTTACATGTATTTTCCAAAACATCCTTACAAAAAAAAATAAAAAAAATATAATAATAATAACATAAGAAAAATTTTCACTAAAAATTAAAATAAAATAGAAAAATTATTACTCTAGCATTAGTCAACTGATTCTAGGGGATGTTTATGCTATTATGGCAGAACACTAATGCTAGACAACCCAAATATTTAGCACAAATTTCAACTCAAATGATGTGGCAAGTGATTTTTTCATTAACCATATCATCCTATATTGTGTGTGGTGATGACAACTCATTTGCCACACAATTTGGGTTAATTATTTGGCTCGTATAGCATTACTCATGGCAGAATGTGCCACTCAGTGAAATATTTCCTAAATGAGTGGGAAGTTTGTGTAATTTTCCCTTGGTTTATTATTGGTGTTTATTTTGAGCATAAACGATGTCGTTTCCGTCACTTATTGCAGATCTCTCTAGGCCTATTTGGGCCGGAAATTGGACTAAGATTAATAAAATCCATATTTTATTTTTAAGTGGTGATATTGACACCCCTCAAAACTGTTTGTACACCCTTTTTTTTTGGTTTACACTATCCGGTTTCCGGGTGGGGCGGATCCACCATACAGTGCAATCAGCCCAGACCACACCCCGACTAATCCGGACTCACACCGGGTCGGCCCACTAAGGGGTAAAGTGCTCCCAATATGTGTAGCTCCGTTCACAAGGGGAGTTGAACCCACGACCTTGCTTAAGGGATGAGAGCGCCGAACCACTCACACCAACACATGATTGGTGTTTGTACACCCTTTTAATAAGCACATCCCTAAGATATTTTTAAAATCTCTTGGTTCATAAATAAACCTCATTTAATACCAAAAATACCGTTTCTTTAATTTTGTTGTATTATACTTTTGTAAGTACACACCCACTATTTTGTTGTCTAATCACTTCAAATAAATAATTTATTGTTTCAAAAAAAAAAAAAAAAAAAGATTCCAACTCCTGCAAAAACATTTGGGATCTCTTAGAAGTTTTTTGAACAAAATTTCTTTTCATAGCATTAAAACTTTTTTTTTTTTTTTTCATTCTTTAATTTATTAAGATCAAAATTCTCTCAATCTTCTCCGGTTCCACCAAATTGAAAAAGCTCAAATGTCAGTAATATACATAGATGAAATTTGATTTGGTCGGTAGAATATAAAATGGGGGATTCGACGGAGAAGAATCCGTATTTGTTGAAGAACATCACGAAGTTGGAGGACCTGTACTAGCACTCCAAAGAATCCGTATTTGTTGAAGAACATCTCTGTTTTCTGTTGTATGCTCCGTGTGGTTGTGTTAAATGAATTCTTGTGTGTTTGAGGTAATTGTCAATAGGAACATCAAAGAGGAAGTTTGAAGAAAAGAAATGGTGGTGGTGGTGTTGGTGGTGGTGGGTGGTTTCAGAAGTGTAGTTGCTGGTGGGCTTGCAGAAATGCAATTTCTTCATTTTTTAGAGGGATTGGGGGATGCATGTTTGTTAGTTGTTATCCTGTTGTGCAACTGCATTATAATGTTCATGGTGAAAAACCTATAGCATGGGTGTTTGATGAAATAAATTGAGATGTTTGAAGAAAGTTTGAAAGCTCAAGCTTCTCTGTTACAGGGAAAACTTTACTTCAATAATGGAGGCAAAAATGACATTTTCATTAATTCATGTTGACGGTTACATTCAGCTTATATACAACTCAAGAATCCAATTCTTTCACATAACGAACTATTTAACAAATTCTCCTTAAAATAAAGACAACTTATCATGCTGCCATGTTTGCTAAATTAGTTCTAAACTAAACAATTAATTATGTCACAAGCTTGATAGATTGATCAGACACCACACTACACAGTAACGTTGATGCTCTAGCAGGTACAGAAGGAATACTGGTGCCTTAATTAGCTTCCTTAACATATAGGAAGTCCAAACTTTATCAGTTCAAATCCGAGCTTTTGTAATACCTGTAATACATGTGCTGAAGAAAAAAAATAATTAAACATCGTTGCATTCTTTTTAACTTCTATAATACATGTGCAAAAAATTAAGTCTATAAATTCTAAAGTATGTGTCAAGTGCAACAAAAAAGAAAGAGATGACAAATTAATTGTTGCCATATGCCAGGAAGCAACCATTCCATCACTGAAACAAAAATAAAGAGTTAATGGTCTTAATTCCATTATAAACATATATATATATATATATATATATATATATATATATATTACAAAGGATTAATTTAAAATCAATTAATAATTATTGGTGGTTGTACTTACAAACTATTTAATCCTTTAAGTAATTTTGCTAAAGGGTAATATTGGATTTTCAAAAAAAATACTACTTTGGAGTGTACATACGATTTTTAAGGGGTGCAAATATCGCCACTTTTTATTTTTAGAGAAAAACTCTGTTCCGATATAATTTAATTCAACACAATTTCAATATAAATTTTTAAATAACATTCTGATTATGAACAAACAAGTCTGCTACATTAAACAACTAAGAGCTTTAAAGAATTAAACTTAAATGTTGTATCCTTGGCCTTTTTTTTTTTTTTTTTTTTTAAAGTCGTATAAACGGTTTCAAATGTATATGTAATCTTTTTAAACTATTGTTGGTTCACAAATTGTGCTTTCCCTCGTAGTACTTCAATGTGACAACAATTTAATTAAAAAAAATAGATCTTCAAATGGAATGATGATATATCAGACAATTGTTAATGATAATCCCTTTCTCTAATCAAACTTCAAATGGAATGGAGAATTTTATCAATTAATTAATATATATATATATATAATGGTACAACTAATTGGGCGTTTAAAAAGAGTAATACTATTCAACCCAAAATTCCAACCCAACCTATGTGGCAACATCACATGGGATCTTGGAAATAGTGACGTGGGCCCATGGTGTGTGTGATGTTGCCACATGGGTTTGGGTTGGAATTTTAGGTTGAGTAGCATTACTCGTTTAAAAATGAGCATGTTTTTTTGATCATATGTGCTTATTTTGAGACGTCGCTTCCTTTCCTTATTATAGATCTCTTCGGGGCCTATTTGGGTTGGAAATTGGACTGAGATAGTAAGATTAATATATTTTATTTGTAGAGAAAAACTCTACAACCCAAATGATGTGATAAATGAGTTGTCATTACTATGGGGTGATATAGTGATTCATATATCAATGATAAATCACTTGTTACATCATTTATGTTGACTTTTGGGCTAAATTTTTGGGTTGACTAGCATTAATGTTTATTTGTGATTCCAATATAAATTATACACTAATGCTAGATAACCCAAAAATTTAGCCTAAATTCCAACCCAAATGATATGGCAAGTGGTTTTTTCATTAATCACATCATTCCATGCTGTGTGTGGTGATGACAACTCACTTGCCATATAATTTGGGTTGTAATTTGGGTTAATTATTTGGGTTGTATAACATTACTCTAAATTATATGATGACCAATTTTTATTTTTATTTTTTGGAAAATTTCATTTTTGCCAATAAGTCTCGAAATTGCAAATATACCTAATAAGTCTCGGAAACTATCTGATAAGTCACGAAAACTACTTAATAAGTCTCAGAAACACAAAAAAGCATGAGACTTATTTTTGTGAGTGTGTTTTAAGGGTATTTTTGTCAGATCCACAATTTAGGTGCTATTAAAACTTAAGTTATTAAGTTGGTGATAGTCTTAAAATTCACTCTTTAAATAGTTCTATTAAATTTTCAAACCCCATGTTTGTTGTCTTGCATGTATTGTATTGCATTGTATTAGAAGTTTAAAATGTATTGAATAATACAATACAATGTTTGGCTTGTTTTGAATTATACATTGCATTATATTAGCTAATACATTTTAATTGCTCTAATACAATAGATGTTGTATTAGTTAATACAATCGATTGTGGTTGTATTAGCTAATACAAATGGGAGAGAAATAATAATAATAATAAATTTTAATAATAATAATGTGATAATAATAAGAGAGAAAATAAAAAATAGCCTCCTCAAATATTAGACTTTCGTTTTAACCACATACAAAAGTTTAATTGTTAATAGCCTCTTTTTTTTAGAAATTACCTGAATACCCATATTTAAATAGCTTAAAAAACACACATTTCAATCGTGAAAGCTTGAACAGTCGAGAAAGAGAGAAGAGAGAGAGAGAGGAGTCGTTGTCATGGGAGAGAAGAGGGTGTGCTATCACCGTCACCACTTTATACTTTTTATTATATATATCTTTTTAATAAAATAAATAAAATTTAAAATTTAATAAAATATTTTATTTTAAACATTTTAAAAGTAATAATTTTCAATTTTAACGAATAAAATATATATTATTTTGTTTAAAACTTGTTTTAAATATTTTAATTATTTTTAAATTTAATTTTAATAATTATTTTAACCAGTCTAATTCTATGCAACCATTTTATCAATGTTGGGTGGGGCTATTTAGTCCCATATATTTTTTAAAATTCTTCTTCTTTTATTTTTTTATTTAGTTATAAAATTTTATATTTGTTTAATATATCTTATTATAGTATTTAAAAATATTTTAAAAATATTAAATATTAAATATTAAATAATTTTTTTATTTTCTTTATATTAATTTTAAATATTTTTAAATAATTATTTTATTTAAAAATTATTTTATTTTATTTTATATTTATGAAATTCACACTGTATTAAATATATGATATATTTTTTTCTCCAATCTCATTCCACACTAAACAAGAGATATGACTATTTTAATTCAATCTCATAGAGCATCAAACACATTACATCACTAATTTTATTCCAATCCTATCACATCCAATCCAATCTCATGAAAATAATTATCTCATCCCATGTACCAAACGAGCCCTTAGAGAATAGAGACTCATCGAGGTTGTATCTTACTCGGTCTAGATACAACTTGCTTAAGATGACTAATATGTTTGATAGCAGACCTTGGGCCACACCTATTAGTTTAGGTTCCAAACTCACCATGAAGGATGGTGAGTTGCTTGAGAATCCAACTGTTTACGGGAGTACTATTGTGGCTCTTCAATACTTGTGTTACACTAGTGACATATCATTTAGTGTCAACAAGTTGAGCCAATTTCTGGTTTCTCCTTCTCTAGCACATTGGCAGACATGTAAAATAGTGCTAAGGTATCTTCGAGGTACTCTGCAAAAGGGATTATGGTTCAAGCCTTCTACCAATTTGTTATTGGAAGCTTATGCTGATGCAAATTGGGTTGGTTGCCTTGATGACAAGCGGTATACTAGTGGTAACTGTGTCTATCTTGGTGGGAATCTCATCTCCTAGAGTTCAAGGAAGTAGCAAGCGGTGGCCAGTTCAAGCATAGAGGCTGAGTAACCATGGCTCAAATCACCACTGAAATTCTAATGCATCGGAAAAAAGTGACGCAAACAATAATTGATAAGCGAAAGGGATAACTGATTCGAATCCGTTGATTCTAGAATACTGGAAACTAATTATGTTGATTCTTGAGAATATCATAAGCGAAACCTTCTATTAATCTGTTGATTTGCGCACGAATACTCGAATAACAGACATCAAAAATCATTGAATTCTCGTAAGAGTACTAATATTTGGGATAAGCAAGAAAAAACTCTCTGAAAGTTTATTCAATGATAAAAAAACAACCATCCACTAGGGATTACAATGACATTAAATAGAAAACCTAAAAACCGGGCTCATTTGGCACACCATATTGTATTGTATAGTATTGGATTGTACTGGATTGGATTGGAATGTACTGGATTAGATTGTATTATTGTTAGTACAGTCATGTGTTTGGTGATGTATTGTATTAGGTTGTATTAAATTTTAAATTATCGAAAATTCTATTATTAAAATTAAAGTTAATTAATTTATTAAAAATATCATATATATAATTCATCTTATAACATTTTCATTTTCATTTTCTCTCCTATTTATCAGATCTCTTTCTCTCCTATATATTTACAATTCATTAGATCTCTTTCTCTCCTCTCACCGCTGCTTCACCAAGCCCACCATCACCAAAAACCAGAGCTCGACCCGCCATCGTGTAGCGCCGCCGCTGCGAACCCTCTTCTCTTCCTCGCCGTGACCACCCGTAGCTGCGGCTTTCTCCCTCTCTCTCTCTTCCTCTCTTCTGATGTGCGTGTGGACTGAAATGGTTTGGGTGTGGTTTGGGAGTGGATTTGGTGGTGGTTTGGTGTGGATGTTTCTGGGTTTGGGTTGAAGATGAAGGAAGAGAAGAAATTGTTTGATGTTTGGTGTGGATTTGCTGGTGGTTTGATGTAGAAATCTAGAATATTTAATCTAAAAATCTGGGGTTGATAATCTGAAAATCTGAATTCATTTTCGTTTTTTTTTTTTTAAATGAAAATCTGAAAATCTAAATATTTAATTTGAAAATCAGGGGTTGATAATTTTTTTTTTTAATTTTTAATTTTTTTTTTTTGTTGTGATTAGAGTTTTAAGAAACAAAAGTTTTTATAAGAATTTTGATTTGAAAAAAAATAATTCACAATACAGCCTAAACCTACCTCTTGGCATTGTATTATATAATACATCAGTGGGTGTATTAGAGGTATTGTTTGCATTATCTAATGTAGTACCAAATTGCATGCCAAACAACACAGTTGTTTTACTTAGTGCTTGTTTGGTTGGGCTTTCTACTAGCTCAAAAGGTCTACGAACCTCTACTTGAGTTTTTTAGAGTTGTTTGTTTAGGCTTTTGAAATTGTCTATTTTAAATTCAGTAGAGGCCAATAGAGTTTAAACCTCTATTAGGCAAAAGCACTTCCCTAGGAGCTTTTCTAAATAGACCTTTTAAAAAGAGAACTTCTTTTGACAATCCAATTTTTTTTATTTTTTATTTTTACACTTCTTTTCTAAAAACACTCCATTCTTAAAATTTAAATTTTAAAAAATTCTAAAGACACTTCATTTTGTTAAAAAATTATCATTTTTATCTTTTTTGAATTAAATTATTAAAAAAAAAAAATTATCTCTCCTAAATCATTAGATTAATTATTACATATTAAATACTCTCTCCTACATTTTTAATTACCATATTAAACTCTCTCTTCTCCAATACATTTCTCTAATTTTTTATTTCCATTCTTTCTCAAGCACGAGTGCACGACTAACAGTTAAGAAAAAAAAACTTACTAATAAGCTTGATTTTTAGGAACTATATGTATGTATATACTAAAAAAAAAAAAATCGAAATATGAAAATGCTTTTTGTTACTCTTGTAGGTATGTGATTGCCTAGAGAACTTTAATTCTTTCAATAGTCTTACAAATTCTAAGTTTAATCGAATCTAGTTGAAACAATTCAAGCTTTCACATATATATATACAGAAATTCTATTATCAGTTCGAACTGACAAAAGTTATATCAGTTCCTTGCACGTGGGCCACTGGATTTAAATACTTTGACTTGGCTGTATGCACTTGTCAGTCAAAGTATTTAAATTCAGTGGCCCACATACAAGGAACTGATATAACTTTTGTCAGTTCGAACTAATAATAGAAAGACTATATATATATATATTTGAAAATTGACTTTTTAGCATATATATATTACTGTTAATAAAAAACTAAAATATTCATAAGTTATTTTTTCTTTAACTATTAATCAAAGATTGATAAAACGTATGGAAATATGATTTTTTTTATTTTTTTATTTTGAAAAATGGAGAGAGATTTATTAGGAGAGAGTGTTTAATATGGTAATAACAGATTTAGGAAAGAAAGTTTAATACGTAATAATATTTAATCTAATGATTTAGGAGAGAGATTTTTTTAAAAATAATTTAATTAGTTTGCGGTGTCTTTAATTTTTTTTTATCTTGTTTAGTAATTTTTATTTAGGTTAAAATTGTCATGAATAAAAAAAATTAAATTAGAGTATGAATAGATAATTTGTGGATTGTAATGAGAAGTTCTCTTTAAAAAAAGAAGTATTTGACTTATATATCCCTAATTTTTTATTATTGACATGGAATACCCTTATTAAAATTAAACCCTGGAACCTTTTTATATTCTTTATTTTTTACTCTCTATAGATAGGTTATTTTCTTTGCTCAACACGTACCGGGAGATTGGTATGTATAATATTTCTTCATTATTATTTTTATTGTTTATTTGTCAATCTTTATGTTTGTTCTACTGGCTTTGATTCAATTTTTTTAAATTTCTTTTTAATGCTTTTGATTACTTTATTTTTTGTCAAAAATTTTGAAATACTGTCCATGTTTTTGTATATTTATTACCAAGTTGTTTGATTATTGTCCCATGAAGTTTTGAGCTTTGAATTTCCTTTTTTTTTTTTTTTTTTTTTTCTGGATTATTTTGTTAGGGTTTATCGCATAGTAGCTTGAGTATTTGAGACTTGTGCTTTCTTCTGTACGGTATCATATTTCAAATGACTAATGTAAATTTTGGCATCAAATAACTAGACTTTTACAAGCATTAATTCTTGAAATGAAACCTACCGACTTCAATGATTTATTGTTGATCAAAAAAAGAGAATTAATAACAGCTTTGAATCGTCCAAAATAACTGATGATCATTCTCTGAGAGTCTGAGATCGCAAGCTTATACTTAGAAATTTTTTCTAATATCACATGGTTTCACCAAAATAATTTTCGAAGAATAGAGTCAAATAATTACTATCTCAATAATGATATAACAATTTGAGATCTTATTTCTTTATTGTAAACAGTGGCTAGTGACAACTCACAAAGCCAAGGGAGCCCACAATTGACTCCAAAAAAAATTGATTTTTGTTCCGTAAAATCATATATATATTTTTCTTAAATTCATCTTTTTGGTTGGTTTTGGCTTTTCACAAATATTATATGATGACGATGAGGATAAACTATCAAGTGATAATGAAGAAGAGAATGCTACTCAAGATGTTTATGAGAAGTGACATCCTAATCATGAAATAGACAAAGAACATGATAGTATTGTGACTCTTCTCATGCTTTGATGATAACTTATTTAATTTTGAATTTTTTTCTATTTTACTTTTTACTTTTGTATGAGATATTGATCATTTTCCTTTTGTTTAATCTTTGACAATGCTTCAATTTTGTTGAAAATTAAATATTTTTTGGTTATTATTTTAATCTTTTAAAGTTTATATGGTGAAAGTTTTGAATTTTATTATTATTGTGCAATAGAAAATGTAGTTAACATGTAGAAAATCTTTTAAGTTCAATTTTTTTTAGAGTGAATAAATAATATGTTCTTTTCAGTAATTTATTATCTCAGTAGACGTTTTGAGATTTTATAACCAAACGGTGATCTACTGCTATAAAAGTGTTTTTTTAATTACCAACCAAACAACTATATATATAAATTTTTTTAAAAGCTCTATTTCAATTAGATCTACTATAAGTAGACATTTTTACGAATAGACGTTTTTCAAAAGCCCAACCAAACAAACCCATGCATTTTAACCCTCTAATACTATACAATACACACAAACATACATGGCTTAAAGAACTACGAAAGCAATAAAATCATCAATTTTTCAAAAAAGGAAATAATTGAGATAACAATGGAGATTTAAAATACTAAATTTTTTTTTTTTTTTTTTTTAACAGCAAGCTTTATTCAAAAGAAAAACCAACAACAAGCAACCGAAAACAAAAGCAACAAAAGAGAAAGCAAGACAGCCACAACCGGCCACATCACCACCAGCTGCAAGCAAGAAAAGAAGAACGGTAGCCACCCCAAAACAGAACAGAAACAGAGCAAAACAGGAACACACACCAACAGCAACCCCAACACAAAACCAACGACCAAAAATCTTAAAACATCACATACAGAAAAAATTAACAAAATGAAAATGTAATAATATGCATTAATTATAAGAATATTTTTAAAACCAAAAATCTTCAATAATATCTTCTGTATCAGCGAACCTTTGAAAATTTAATTAATTTGTGCTTCAAGTAGTAGTTGCAGAAGTTGTAGCTTTGAGTATCATATCATATGCATTCTCCATGCACGACTTCAATTTCTGGGAATCAATGAAGCCGTCTTCTACTCCTATAGCAACCCTTAGTTTTTCCATGTAACTTATCACTGTCACAACGAGACTCTGCAACAAGATCAAAAACACGTTAAAATATCAATGGGAGAAATTTTCACTGAGGCTGTGCTTAAAATAAATATAGAAGAGTCTTAATTCGTATGTGGTTTCTAATGAATTCTGATTGAACAGGTGTCGTCAATATATATATACCAGAGGAGTGCCGGCCACCAAAAAGTAGAGGCCTTTGACCGGATGGTTTGCCACAGCTACTTGTTCCATCGGTCCTATCATATTTGTGATTCCCATACTTGAGTTCTTCAATGTCCCATGCACATATTTAGCTGCTGCCTGCAAATATATACCATGAACAAATATATAATATTAAATATCGATTTTGAAAAATACAGTATAGTTTAAGAACCTCCTCAATTATTGATTATCTATATATACCTCAGGGCCTCTGAATTTATCGACAGCTTCAAGGAGTTTAGCGGTGAGGTAAACACCGAGAGAGCTTCGTTTACTCTTGATAATCTGTTGAGCTCTCTTGATAAATTCCAGGGGGTCTGAAAGTCCAGAATCTGTCAATTTAGGTATTGGTACATGCAGGAATGCGAAGTGGTTTCCCCAAGGCGACTTGGAGTCAGGTTTAACCATTTCCTTCACTGAACTGTAACTTCTGAACATCCTGGTGTTGAGCAACACTATTGCTGTGGAATTCAAATTGCTTGATTCCTTGCTCACTTCTTGCATGTATAACCGAGTCCCCAGGAATATTATTCCAGTAACTACATCGTTTATTGTCTGTTTTTTTTTTTTTTTTTCCATGTAATTGCATTAAACAAACCAAATTCCCACAATACAATGATACATCGTTAGTGGATACAATTAAAATTGTCTTGGAAGGACAATTATAAATGAATTTTGGGTTTTCAAGGTTACTATAAATATCATTTCAAAAAAAAAAAAAGATTACTATAAATAGTACTTTTCTGATACTGTATTGCGAACAAAAGAAAATCACATATCAACAAGAATAAAAATTGATAGTAGTATGATAAATGACCCAAATAGTGTAAATTTATGATTTCTCTTTTGTTTCTACGTTACATTAAAAAGTTAATAATGATGTTAAAATTTTCAACTCTTGCTTCCTTAAATGTGGCCAATTGTCATACACGTAACAAATCTTTTGAGAAAATCAGGTATAACAAAACTATAAATAGGTTTGGACCTACCTGGTTAGCTTTTTGACCTGTTTCTATCGATGTAAATTTTATTCCTAGTTTGTCTGCAATAGTTATTGCTTCGCTGACAATCCTTTTCTATCTCTTTCTTAGCGTTTCAACTACTTCTATCGACTCATGTACAAAAAGATAGGGAAAATAGATTTAAAAAAATATATATAAATTAAGCTAAATCAATTTAAATTAAAAAAAATAAAAATTGGGAAAACAACCCACCTCCATCCATCTCAGTAAGGCCATTTGAAAAATTAATGGAGCAACTAGAACCTATTATATCACCGGACTGAATGAGCTTTTACAATCGAGTCACACCGGGGTTAACCAATGGCACGTTGGTGGTGGCGTTTATAACAGCTCTACTAATTTCTTACATATTAAAATGTCTTTTCTTTTCTGTCGTTATACGGACTTGATGCATTTTAAAAAATAAAAAAATTGACAAGATATTTTCTTGTAATGTTTAATTTCTACAAGAAATGATTAAAAATATTCCTAAATTAAGAAAAAAGTATCTTTAATATATATATATCGGTCCCGTTCACACAGTGCGTACTGATGTAACTACATCAATACCAATGCATATGGAACACTGATTATAGAGAAGCTTTGACAAGTTCATACACTTTGAATCAAAGTATGTAAATCTAATGGTCCACATCCAACGCACTGATTAAGTTATATCAGTGCGTACTGACTTGAACATATATATATATATATATATATAGTCTTTTTATTGTCGGTTCGAACTAATATAAAATTTCCTTACATGTGGGCTATTGGATTTAAAAAATGTTTTGACAAGTACATACAGCAAAGTCAAAGCATTTAAATTCAATTATCTGCATGCAATGAACTAATTGTGCTGTACATTATTGTGCTACACTAGTGACTTCAAGCCGTGTTCCCATATATAAACCCCGAGTTGCAATTTCGTCATATGTCGGTAACAAAATTGCAATAAGAAAAATGATTGTGCTGTAAATTATTGCATTAAATTAAGGGAAATTTACCTAGTGACTACCTATTTGGTTAGACGCTATCAAAATAGTCATTAAATAAGAAATTCGGTTTAAAATGACAATTATATTATAGGTGAACAGTGAGATGTAAATAACAGTTTGGTAGGGAAAATTACTCTAGTGGCCGGCCACCAATTTAGTCAAACGTTATTAAAATGACTATTAGATGGGAAATTCAGTTCAAAATAGTTATTCTAGGTGAACAATATGACGAAATTTGCTCATGTGGCTAGTTTTTTGCTGAGCTAAAAATTACTTTGCAAAATATAATTTTAAAATGGATTGCCCTCGTATTTTTGTTAACCCTAAACGAAGAAGATCATGAGAACGGAGGGAAGACTATGAAGTTTCACCCTAATCTAACACAAACCTAAAAACAAATTCAAACTTTACGGCTTATTTGTGTTTTTACCAAACTGGCATTTGATCTCTTACAAAATGCCGTAACATTTGACCGTTTTTGTCAAAAATTGAACAGAGTGTGACCGATTGACTATTTCGATCACACTGTTCGTTTAGAATTTCCATTTTGAACTGAACATCTCATCGACAATTTTGATAACGTATGATCACCAAATGGGTGGCACTAGAGTAATTTTTCCTTAAATTAATTCATATCAAAAAAGAGAAATAAAAATCAATAAGAAGTTAAAAGTACTTACCGCTCCAAGATTGGCCTTAATTTGCTTAATTTGATGGAGAGGGAAAGCCATTGTTGCTATAGACCTCGGTCCCCAACACACTACATCATTGCCGTATCGTATAGGTGTTTGATCATCTTCAATCAAGCTGCTCTTGACGATGCTACAGTAGAAATCTGAAGCAGTGTTGAACATTGACGAGAAAAACCTAGGCACATTCCTGAACATGCTGTGCATATTATTATTATTACTTAATATTGGTCGTGTTTTCACAGAAGGAAATGTCAAGGGTTTGGAGGGATCATCGGCTCTTTGCAGGCAGGAGAGGAGAGCTCCCATTAAAGAGAAGCCATCGCCGAGAGCGTGGTGAAGCTTGAAAATCAAAGTACCGGCTGCATTGTTTGTTGGGTATTTTATGATGTGAAGTTGCCACAAAGGTTGGCTCTGTGGCAGCTCTTCCATGGATATTTTTGATACATAGTCTTGTAGGCACTTTTCGTAAAATTGAGGTGATTTTCCTGAAGGGAAAATGGGAACTTTTACGTGGTCTTTCAGGTTTACCTCAGCTTTCTTCCATTTCTTCACTCCTTTTTTATCTGCCACCTATTTGATCATCAAATTAATAAGAGAACAATATATATAATTAACTGTGTGAGAGAGAAGAAGAGAGAGAGAGTACGTACGATGATGGAGGAAAAGCGAGGGGTGATGGGAAGGAAGACATCATGGAGAAGAGAAAAAGCTGTGGAGTCATCAATGGCAACTTCAATTTCCAAAACACACAGAATGGAAATGGACATCACCGAGCTATTGAAGTAATACCCAATAGGGCTCACAGGCACTGCTGCTTCTTCTTCCGTTCCTTTGAACTCCATTTTTGTATATTTATATAATATAGAGAGAATACCCCTTTTTATATGTTTCTGGTTCTTCGGTTTCTCCTTCAGCTCATATATATATATATATATATATATATATATATATATATATATATATATATATATATATATATAGAGAGAGAGAGAGAGAGAGAGAGAGAGAGAGAGAGAGAGAGAGAGAGAGAGAGAGAGAGAGAGAGAGAGAGAGAGAGAGAGAGAGAGAGAGAGAGAGAGAGAGATTTTCAATTCAGTGCGCACTGATGTAACTACATCAGTACCAATGCATGTGGACCACTAGATTTACATACTTTGACTCAAGTGTATATGCACTTGTCAGTGCTTCTCTATATTCAGTGGCCCACATACATTGATACTGAGGTAGTTACATCAGTGCATGTGCACTGATGTAAACGGGACTATATATATATATATACAAATTTTCTATTATCAGTTCGTCATGACAATAAATATATTAGGTTGAAGAATGTGGACCAGATTTACATACTTTGACTCAAATTGTATGCACTTGTCAAAACTTCTCCATAATCTGTGGTCTACATTCTTCGTCATGATATATTTATTGTCAAGACGAACTGACAATAGAAAGACTATATATATATATATAGGGCAGAACCCTGTAAAGGCCAGGAGCCACGAACCCCTTTTAGCCCATAGAAAAAAAAAATAGTTAATAAAAAGTATAAAAAAATTAATATATATATTACCATTTAACCCCTACAATTTCTAGTTTTTGTAGGGGTTATATATAATATAGAGGAAATTGCAGGAAATGATTAAAAAATTTATGGGTTTATTGTTTTTAGACACATCTAAATATCAGTTCCACAACTATTAACCATTAGATTCATATATTTCAACTTAGTTAAAGTCTTTTTAAACTTAATCAATGACTCACAAGTCTCGTCCTAATCTTAAAAGTTCAGTTTAGTCTTAAGGAGAGAAAACTGTATATATATAGCCACCCATACATAAATTGATGGGGTCAATTCATAAAGAACTAACAATTTTATGATTTTACAATTTTTAGCCACCGGAAAAGATTTTATTGGTTTTATTACTTTCTACCCATAGTATAACCTCGATAAATTAATAACCCCGTTTAAATAATAAAATCTTTCTGTCCCGACTCGGGTCTGTGTACTAAATTAATAACCTAGCTAAATGCATAAGATAATACATTTTTTGAAGTCCTTTAGGTTCCAACAAATATATAAATTAATAATTGATTCAATACATAAAAAATATAACACATAAAAATTCATAATACATATCAATCAACTTTTAACTTAACAACTTCCTTTCAAAAAAATAAAAAAATTTAACAACTTCTATTTTCTCATTTCAAATCTTTCTTAAAATATGCATCTAAAGTCGTTTGCCTTTTGTTTGTGCTGAAACCGAACTCAATCTGATCCTTAATTTTTTGCAAATCATACACCATATTGGTATAATTTTTTTTTATATTTTTTTTCATGTTGTAGTAAGTAGACCTGGCACGGTTCCGGTTGGAACCGCCGGAACCGGCCGGAACCGGAACCGGAACCGGCGGAGACCGGTTCCGGTTTCGGTTCAAGAGTTTGGTCGAACCGGATTGGAACCGGCGGTTCCGGTTCCGGTTGGAACCGCCGGTTCGCACAATAATTTATTTATTTATTTTTTTTTTTTCTATAAATACCACCCCCCTTTCATTTTTCCTCACACCAATTTCTTCTCAATTCTCTAATTCTAATTTCTCTCCAATGAGAGAATAGAAAAAAATTGCCTTAAAAAAAGAAAATTTGCGGTAAAAAATTTTTTATATATGCCTTAAACTTTGAAATGCCATAACTTTGTGCTCGGATGTCCGAATCAGGTAATTTTTTTTTTGAAATCGCATAGAATGATGCAAGGAATGGGATGGGAGTGGGAGTGGGAGCGGTTCCGGTTCCAGTTCCATCAAACCGCGGAACCGGAACCGGAACCGGACCGGAACCGTGTCAGGTCTAGTAGTAAGAAGTTATTTAATGATACTATTACTTGAAAGGACTCTTTTGGAGAATCGCTTGGTAAAAACACTGATGTCATATGGATCATGATCATCGGTAGACGTATTCATTACCTCTTGAATAATTTCTTCATCAATAGGCGATTCCATCACTATATCATTTTCACTAGGATAATTTAAAAAGTGATCAACATCTATCACATTGCTATAGTGTAGACCAGAATTGGCTTCACGTAATCCATCGATGCTTTCATCTTCACCAACTTGTTGTTAAGAAGCCATATCGGTGACATATCTTCATCTGAACAGATCTTGCAATGTCAAAAACAATTTACAATAGTTGTTGTCTTCATATCAATGTTCGAAGATGCATTAATAAATTTCATAACATTCAATATGTTAATTTTTTTGGGATTTGTTGCTCATACCTCGTAGCCCTCCAAAATGCTAGACTAGAAACGACGTCAATAATTAATTTTTAGTGCTCAAATAATCCCAACATCACATGGTTGAATCTTTGATATTATATTAGGAGGCAAGAAAAATAGTTTAACATTTATCAAACCTTCGATAACCTTTAATATGTAAGTACTTATTAACTTCTATGTACGTATGTATCTTGGTCAAAAATATATATAATACATGTACAAGTAAAAACATAAAACTTAAAAATAAAATAAAATAAGTAGTAAAAACATAAAACTCCTTTTTAAATTAATAAATATTCATTTATCAATAAATTAATAAATTTTTCATTTATTGATAAAAAAAAATAACCTCTCTAAAATAATAGTTTTCCCCGGTTCCAACAATATTATTTTATAGGGGTTTTACTGCATTTTGGAAACAATTGCCCCGGCCCTAAATGACTTGATTTAAAAATAAAAAAAATAATAATAATAAAGGATTTTATGTTAGGGTTTTGGGCAAGAGTAAGATTGCGAGAGAGAACCTTACCCATCGTCCACCACCACCGTAGCCCTCGTTCTCTGTTAGGGTTTTGTGTTCTCTCGTCGACGACTTTCTCGAGAAGATAATCCTTTATTATTTATTCATTCTCATACAAAAATAGATCTGAATCTGAAAAATCAAAATTGATAACAAAGGAAATCGAAATCGAAATCGTAAATTATAAATTATTTGTTTTTGTAAGATCCAGTGAACAGATCGGTTGAATTGAATTCTATGTGTTTTTTTTGTGAGTTTCATATTATGATTTTGACTGTGTTGTCGAATAATTTGAAAGAGAAAACAAAAATCGGTAGTTGGGATGGGAAAGGATTTAGACTGTAGAGGAAGGTGAGATTTCTGATACGACGTCAATTGAGTAGATCAGTGAGGAGGATTTAATGAGCAGGAGGTTGTGAAAGAGTCGTCAAAACCGAATTCAAGATGAGAGGCTGTTGTAGCTGCAAAGGCTAGAGTTTAGACGATGCAGGATCTGTACCATAAGTGTCTGAGAGATGAAGGCCTAGTTTGGGAATGCTTCCTGAACTGCTTTTGGGGCCAAAAGTGATTTCGAACTGGGCTTAGGGTGTTTGATAAAATTCCAAGGAAGTACTTTTGGTCACTTTTAGCTTCCCCAATAGAAGTTTTGAGAAACTATTTTTTGTAGCTTTTAGAAAACTGCTTCCCAGGAAACAGTAATGAAAAAGCAATAGATTATTGATATATACGCAATATATATGGCAATAGATTAAAAAAAAAAAAAAAAAAAAAGTAATATAATGTGTTATGGTCACAACAACAAAAAAAAAGCAAACAAATTATTTACTTATTTTATAACATGTTTATGGTCACACAAAAATAAAACAAATTATTTATTTTATAACATATTTACGGTCACATAAAAATAAAACAAATTATTTATTTTATAACATATTTATGCAAAAATATAACAAATTATTTATTTTATAACATATTTACGGTCACACAAAAATAAAACAAATTATTTATTTTCAAAACATCTTAAATATTCATTTATGTATTTTATAGTAATTGTTTTTGGTTCTCATAGCATTTTTAAAAATCAGTTTACTAAACACTCAGTTGATTCTTTTCACGGTAAATCCAAAAACAATTCTCTCCACAGCAGAACCAAAAACAATTCCCCTTACAGCACATCAATGCCAAACTAAGCCGAAGACTCACCGGGTCTCGGTTGGAGAGAGAGAGAGAGAAGGCTGACAGGTGAGGAAAGAAATTGGATAGGGAGAGAGAGAATGAGTGGACAAAAATTGAGTGGGGTAAGTCAAGAAAATGAGGGTAATTTAATTTTGTCCATTCGGAGAGAGAGAATGAGTGGACAAAAATTGGGTGGGGTAAGTCAAGAAAATGAGGGTAATTTAATTTTGTCCATTCAACCCTAATTTGATAAGAATAATAAAATATTTAGCTAAAAATAGTAAACTTATTAATTTTTTGATTAATTCATACTATTTCCACTAAATGGATCATTTCAATTTGAACTAATTTTAAAGGAAGAAGAGTTTCAATTGAAGATTTATTGAGACAATCATCCAATGTGGTTTGGTGGTAAAAATATTTCTTGCAAGAGCTTTGCAATATTGACCAGGACCATCAAAATCTCGCACTTAATAATTATTATAATTATGTATGGAGCTAACATCATCCTTTGTTGTTTTCTTGTGTTTCTTTTATGGAAGAAAATATATATTTTTTCGAAATTGGAAGAAAATAAATTTACTTGAGTGTTGTTTAAAAAAGTAGAACCAGTATGATCAAATCATGATAAACTTGCCAAATATTATATTAGACCTTGATTGCTTGATCACATCTGTATTAGGGATGGCAAAATTATCCACATATACGGATATCCGTAAGAATTCGCTCCATTTAAAATAGGGATGGATACTATTATTTTGGGGACGGAGCGGGGATGGATGTCATCCTAATATCCATTTTATTTTCGGGAATGGGGATGGATATCATCTATGGATATCCATCTCCATCCGGATCCATTATAGATTTTAATATTTTAAAAATATAAAAATATATTATGTAATTATTAATTCTAATTATATAAGTTATTATTAATTTTTATATTTGAACTTTATTGGATGTATTTGTTTATCTTTAAATAGGATAAAATGTACCGTTACATATGTTAATTATATTTTTCTTTTGTAAACTATACAAATTTAAAGTTTTTTCATCGGATACATATATAAACGAAACAGGGATGGATATCTCTATCTTAATTAGCGGATTATCTGAATCCGTCCCGCTCACTTTGAAATGGGGATGGATGCAGGGATGGAGATATGTATCTCAAACGAATACAGGACCCAATCCGATCCATTGCCATCCCTAATTTGTATCATGCCCAGAATATTCTGTTAGGTTTTGGCTTGTATTCCCAAGTGAACCCAATATTAATTAAACGGGATTCGACTAATGTGAAAGAGGAAACTTCTTGAAGACATGGGTAACGTGTGGAATTCGGTGTTCTTGTTTAGGGAAGATTTGAAAGTCTGAAGATTAGCTGAAAAAAGGAAAACCGGGAAGAATCGTGGTGTAGACCGCGGTTAAGATTTGTGCATGGACTGCGGCACAGGGAGCGGTCGATTCTAGTAGGTTTAGCGTGGAGTTTGGTAGAGGCAATAGACGTAGACCACAGTTTTCTAAACAGTCGTCTCTATAGTTATTCCATGGTTTAGGGCGCGGGCTGTAGACCACGGCCCAGACCATGGTAATGATGAAAGTTGCGCGGCGTGAAACAGGAAATCGTGTGGAACAAGAAATCTTCTGTGGAAAAGGAAATAAGTTTCTCTTTGTGCTGAACATGAAAGTTTTGAGTGTAAAAGAGTAGGACTTTGCATGGATCAAGAAGACTTGTGCGTGTAAGAGATGATTTCCTTGTTGGTTTTAAACTTCCCTAGTACTCTAGTATAAATACATGTAATATTTGTTATTGAGAGGGTGGAGCAAAAGAAACACCTATAACATCAAAGAGTGGTTTTATCCGGGGGGAGACCTCATGGGAATATCCGGGGAGGGATCCATGAAATATCTAGGGATCAAAAGGGAGATCCGTGGGTGATATTTATAGGAGACCTAGGGGGATATTCAGAGGGGGGTGTACTATGAGGAGGACTCGGTGAGTTGTGTGAGCTGAGAGCTAGGATGTAAGCTTGGTTGTGAGCTTGGGGCCTCAGTAAGGCTCGGTTGTTTGGGGTTTGGGTTGTGAGAGAGAAATCCTAGAGTGTGTTGGTTGTACAAATTTACTACATGGTGGATTATTTCTCTATCGTCCTGACGACCCTTGGTTTTTTCCCTGATTTAGGGTTTCCACGGCATCTTCTTTTTACATGGACATAAAATAATGGTGTATTGATGGTTGAGGTCTTGCGGTTTAGTTTTGGGTTTCAGTTCTCCTGTTTCGCCTTTGTTTTTCTTGTGTTTCCTGACGCCTTTGGTTTGCTCTATTTTTTATTATGTTTTTGGATGGTAGTTGTTGTTTCGCATATGTTGTGCTATTGTTTTAGGGGTGTCTCTACTTTACTTTGTAGTGTTTGGGCTTCTAGTTTGCCTGTTGTGCTTTGCCTCTATCTTTCTCTTTTGAGTAAAGATTAAATGTTTCAAAAAAAATAAAAATAAATAAAAAAAATCAACGTATATCTTGTGTTTTGTGTGATTGGTTTATTTTCTTTCATCTTATTTTTATGCTAAAAGACATTATTAGTTATGTGTGAATATTAGACATGTTGTTTCCTCATTCATCGGTTCAATTCCCAACAACCGGTTTCAAAGTGGTGCCAGTGTTTGCCAACATATTCATTGATCATTATTGTCAACTTGGGTTTGGCACCAACTTCCAAGTCCCGAGTTTCAACTTCTCGGTGGTTGCTCTGCGTAGTACCATTTGAAAATCCCACAAGGGGATATGTGAAACAACCTTATGCAATCACGATCACCTAAAATTAGTTAAAATTGGTTAAACTTAACCGAAATAAGTCTATTTTCGTTTTTCATCATTTTGATTACACAATGTTATATACGGAATCGAATGCTACACACAAAAAATGTAAAAAATTCCCACACCCCATCGAACAGTGGAGAGATTATGGAGTAGCAATCCAACAACTATTGGTAGCTATTGAATTACCACCGGTTGCAATCCCGCAACTGCTATATATATATATATTGTGGTTCTCTCCTAAGAGATCCCTAATTTTAATTTCGAAAATGACCTTAATGAAATCATATCGATTTTTATGAATTTTTATCTGATTTTTTGTGTGGATGATAAGTTCAATAAAATATACCTATAAGTAAAATTTGAGAATTATTCAAGTACTAGAACTATTTTTCCCGATTTTATTAAATATGAAGGGGGTCGGAAAAATGAGCGAAATTTAAAAAAATTCAAGAAAAATAGTTCTGGTGTTTGAATAATTCTCAAATTTTATTCATAGATAGATTTCATTGAACATATCATCCATAAAAAAATTCATATAAAAAATTCCTAAAAGTGGATATGATTTCATCAAAGTCCTTACCGAAATTAAAATAAGGGATCCCTTATGAGAGACTCACTCATATATATATATATATAATTAAATAATCAAACAGTTGTTATTAATTACTAGTTGCAACTCATTAAAACTAATTAAAACTAAAAAAATTACACTAGTAGAAATGTATTACACTCTTCCATACCCACGAATCCACGATCGAAATAAGTTAAGGGTTGCCGGTTTGCCACCCATAAAACATCTTGTTACACCTAATTTCTCACCATGTCGAAATTCAAAATTCAATAAATTTCTTTGTACACCTCCCGTAATCCCAAAAGTAACCCTATTATGGGTCTTCACATTGATTTCTTTCACAGTAAGTAATCTCTTTTCATAACATTCTGTTGCACTTACATTATTATGGGTCTTCAACAGTTTTTAATAACTATCTTTTCATTTTTAATTCTTTGTCTTTGAGTGTGTTTAAATTTCAAGAGTAAATTTTAAAAGGCACAGAAGGGTGGATGACCATTAAAAGAATATTTGTAGATTTCAAAAAAAAAAAAAAAAAAAAAATTGTGATCGTCAAACAATTAAAGAAGATGGCCATGGAAGAAGATTTTTTCCATAATAGTTTTAAATTTTCAAAATGGACAGTAAAAATTAAAAAGAAAAAACTGCAATGTTCAAAAGTCCTCAATTTTATGGAATGGCGTGAGTAAGATGAACAAGAAAACAAAAGATGAAGGTAAATGGATTGGGTGGCAGACTGGCAGTGGCAAATTATTTTAATCTAATTAAGGTTTTCGGAGTCCATTTTTGCTCACCCCCTACAAGGAGGGTAAGCATTACCCCCCTCCCAAAAAGATGACATGTGTCCAATGAGGGGTAAATTTGTCTAAAAGATAACCGTATTTGGACAAATTTACCCATTCCATGGACACATGTCATCCATTTAAGAGGGGGTGATGGTTACCTCCCTTGAAGGGGGGTGAGCAAAAGTGTTCTTAGGTTTTCGTGTTCCGGCAAGTTTAAGTGGTATTGTTTTCCACTAGAATATTTTCTCCATTTTTTCTCCAACTGTTGGTGACGAATAGAGATGCACATTTTTCCCCGGGGCCCCAATTCCTCGCGGCCCCATCCCCATTTGGGGATTTTTTTTTTTTTTGTTTGGGAAATGGGGAAATGGGGAGGGATGGGGATGAAAATCATCCTCAAATTGAAATGGGGATGGGGATGGGGGGAGGTCCCCCATCCCCATTTCCCCCAAACATATATAAATATAATTATAATATATATATATATATATATATATATATATATATATATATATATATATATATATATATATTTTATTCTTTGAAAACTCTAACTCCCTAAGTATATATACACATTTACTCTTTAATTTGTTTTTTTTTTAATTATTATTGAAATGTTTGTTTTTTTAGTTTAATTTATAATTTTTAGTCAAATGGAAAAATTGGGGAACGGGGGAAACATGGGAAATAGGGAAAAACGGGGAAAAACGGGAAAAATGGGGAATTGGGGATAGGGATGGATATAGGTCCCCCCAAAATTCCCCACCCCCATTTTCCTCAAATGGATAAATGGGGAGGGATGGGGGAAGGGTCTGGGAAGTAGGGATGGGGATGGGGGAACCTATATCCATCCCCATTCCCCAAACGTGCATCTCTAGTGATGAAGAAGATGAGTTTATAATATATTGGGTACAAAAGTAATTTTGATTAGATTATTTTAGCATTGAACTGTTTAAAAGAAAAATAAAAAATGGGTGTGGACTGTGGGTAGATATTGGGGTAATTTCACTAAAGTCCTTACTTTTTAGTGATATGTCACATTTAAACGTCTTTGTTATATTAGCAACTTTAAGTCCCTTGTTTTTTCAAAATATATCACTTTAATCTATTTGACCAAAATATTAATGGTCAACTTTAACTATACATATATAAGTACAATTTTACCCTTGTCAAAATGATTTATTGAGTTTCAAAAATAAATAATATTAAAATAGTTTATAAAAATAAATAAACAACAAAAAATTATTTTCTAAAAAAAGAAAAAAAAAACTAATGGATTATGGAAAATATAAAGTTAAAATAAATAATAAATTGAAAGTATTTTCATAAATTTTAAAAAATAAATAGAAAGTATTTCATAAAATAAAAATAGTAAATAGATCTCCACCATTGGATCGATCCAAATCCAACGGTGGAGATCCATTTACTTAAAAAACTTTCTTTTTATTTTTTGAAATAATTTTAATTTTAAAAAATTTATTTAAACTTTATATTTTTCATAATCCATTAGTTTTTTTTCCTTTTTTTTTCTCCGATTGATTTTTTGAAAAAAAATTATGGAGATTCAAATCCAACGGTAGAGATCCATGTTTTTGATATTGTTGCAGAGTCTAACTTTATAATTCTCTGATTGATTATGTTTTAACTTTTAACATGTCTTCTAGACTTTTAGTCTATCTTTTCTCTCCCATCATTCCTCTCTTATGAATTAATTCTCTCTCACCATTTCTTTCCATATATTTTCTCTGATTTTCTTTCTTTCTCACTTGAGTTTTTGTTCTTGCCTTTGTGGTTTGAAATTAATAAAAGTCAGGTTACACTTAATTGGGAAAAAAAAATCAAAGAAGTTGACATTTGAAAATAAGAAGTTTTATTCTTACATTTGTGTTTCTAATTGATTTTTTTGTGGAAAAATTGAAAAAATTGATTGAATCGTGTAAGTGAATTGGAGTAAAAGAGGACCCGATGGAAAGAAGAAACCAAAAAAAATAATAATAATAACATAAATATGAAAAAAAAAAAAAAAAAAAAAAAAACTGAATTTTTTTTTCCAAAAACATAAAGAATCGTACGAGCTTTCTCGTTAACCAAGATTCTATGATAGGAATATAGGACACTTATTTGTATCCAATCTTGAATGCAAGAACTCCATAAATTCTTCTTTCAAACACAAATACAAATCTTGTATTTCCATTTCTGGAGACGGAAGAAGATTTGTTCGCCTATCCATTTCAGCTTTTAAGCAAAAGATAACTCATGGTTTGGTTATTCAAACAAACAAGTGAACAACTCTTTTGCATTTCCTCACTCTATTAAGTCTCGGATCGTCATTTATTAAATTTATTTTTCCTCCTAGAGATTTATTTTCTAAAACTTATTTTTTTAATTTCTTAAAAAAAATTGTTGTAGTAAGTTTCAATGGAGACTTACTTAAAAAAAAAAAAAAAAAAAAGTTTCAATGGAGACTTATTACAAATCTCAAATCTCAAATCTCAACAATTGAGACTGGTAATAAGTCTCGATCTAGACTTACTGTAATAATTTTTTTGTCTCTCACTTACAAAACTACTGTAACAATTTGCAAAAGCTTTTATGATAGATTGTCCACGTAGTATATATGTATTTATTGTATGAAAAGTAACATCTACCTCCATTAAACTGTTCATCAAGTTGCTTGAATCATGCTTCGTTAAAGGTAGATACATTCCCTAAAAAAAATAAAAATAAAGGTAGATACACAGTATTAAATCCTCCACGTGGATCAGGTTTTAAAGCCTGTGCACAGTACACATGTGAGCCATACAATACAACAGATGTTACACATGACCATTTGTTTTTTTTTGACATAGTTACACATCACCATTAATAACATCACGTGCTCATTAAAATTCTTGGTCCATAGTGTCGCAGACTCATTAACACGACAGACTTCAATATCAATTAGTTGTGGTTATTACAAAATGGTTAACGATTTTCATGGACAATTAATTGTTTCTAGGGTTTCTTAGAATTCAACGTACGTCATATGTCAAACATTAATTATATATGCATGCTACAGATTTTCTATATGAGACAGCTGGTTTACAAAAGGAATTTGGATCCTCTGCTGATATGATCTTTTTCTTGACCTCATCTAATCTCATGATATATAAGCGTTGTAATGAATATGTGGTTAAAATATGATTGGTTTCCACAATCACTTTATCAACAACCAATCATATGTGTGAAGGATAGAGCCAATGCTGGTGTGTCAGCAGCATGTCAAGACAACAAAGATAAAATAGCATCAAGCTCAGGTCAAGCTACTTGTTCAGAAACTGTTACTGATCCGGTACTTCTTAGAATATCAAGTGATGGATTGATCAAGAGATCTCAACCACACTTCTGCAACATATCAAGGGTTAAGAATCGATCTTTAGAATGTATCTCAGCCGTGCATCAGGACTCAAGGAAGAACAGAGCAACGGCTGAGAAGAGAAGTGTGCTTAACTGATTTAGGCTCCAAAGTTTGTTATGACCAAGCTGACTTGGCAAAATGATTGGATCTCCTGAAATCTAGGAAAGTTAGTTAGAAACATGCAGGAAGCATGATTTTATATTATATATACATTTTGTATTGTATTGAAGAATTGATCAATAAAATTCTATGTATCAAACTCTTTTAGAGATCTGAGTTCTCAAGCTTCTTAGAAGCATTTCTTCAAACACTTTAGTCATTTTTACTTTTGCTTTGCTTTTCAGGCTTTCTCGACATGCTTTAAAAAGGTTATGAAAAAGATCAGATAAGTAGAGAATCCAAATCCAAACAAAAGATAGTAGGATTTTTACAAAAGATTGTAAATTCAATTCCTAATTATTATTATTTTTGATTAAGCGTTCAACTTCAAAAAGAAAAAAAGAAGAAAAAAGATTAATTAATTCGTTTTTGATATGACTTTAATAATAAGTTAAAAAATGTTGATGCATATGTTGTTGTACTAACCGATCATAGTGTAAGTAAGACCCAAAAAGTTGTATGGAAATATAATAAAAAATGACAATTTTTCTCAGGTAAGCATATAACTGTGAGTATACTTTTTTTTGAGAAGCAAGACTTTATTAACACTAGCCAACAGGCAACGAAAAACGAAAGAACCAAATGAAACAGAGAGCACAACCAAAGAAAAACAAAGCAAAAGAAACACCAAAAAAAAATCAACAAAAAACAAAAAAGCAGATCGAACAGCTAAAAAAAAAACCCAAAACCCTGCCAGAAGCAAGCAAAAGACCCACTGCACGGAGAAAGACCAAAAAAACAAGAGCATAAGCTGTCAAGTTAAACTCCACACTATGACATCGCCCTCACTGTCGGATCCTTTTTTGGCCAAAGAATTTGCGAAAGAGTTTGTAGAACGAGAGCTAAACTCAATGCTAGCTTGCCCCAAACTCAGTAGAGAACTACGAATTTCATAAATCAGAGGCGTGAAGCTTAAGTTGCCCAGGTCATTGCCATTGATCCAAGAGACAACAGTTCTAGAGTCGCTATTAATAATGATTTTTCTCCCATTCAGCTCTGCCTTAGAAATACAAAGCTCAACCGCTTTAAAAATCGCCAAAATCTCCGCAAATATAGCATCTTGCCAACCGATATTTAAAGAGAAATAACATAAGACTTTCCCATGGCTGTCACGAAGAACACCACCTATCCCCGCTTGGCCGGGAGAACCCCTAGCCGAACCATCCACGTTAAACTTTAACACATCAGATTGAGGAGGAATCCAATCCCCCAACTTCGGAGACTTAACTTTACTATGGTCCGTACAACGATCAACAATGTCTAAAGACAAAAAGGGTAATAGGTTCTCCAGAGCCATTACCGAAATGCTTAAACCACCGAGCAACTCTAATCTTCACCATGTCTATAGTTTTCGTAAGCGAGGCATCATCGCTCTTGAACATCTTACCATTCCTAGCATCCCAGATCGACCACATCACAGCAAAAAATAAGGAGATCCAAGCTCTTTCCGCATTCTTCCTATGACATAGACCAATCCAACCCCTCCACCAATCAATCAGGGAAAGAGTAGCACAAAAACTGACACCCCACCAGTTTATACAACAACTCCAAAGCTTCTTGGACTAATCACAAAGAAGAAAAAGATGGTCTATGGATTCAACAAAACCATTACACAAGGGACATTCTGTAGATGATCCCATCATCATCCCAAACTTAAGCAACACCTCCTTCACCATGACCCGACCTTGCAAGAGGTGCCAAACAAAAATTTCAATTTTAGGAGGGGCAAAACCTTGCCAAACACCACTGCAATCCGCTTGGGAACCAAGAGACTCAGCATCAAGGCTTTTCTAGAAAGACTTAACAGTGTACATACCATTTGGGCAAAGATTCCAACCTAATGTATCCGAGATAAATGCGAAAATCTTAATCCTGTGAATACAATCACTAAACAAATTCCACTGGTCAATTTCCCATCTGAAACAAGGTCTTCTGAGAGGGATATTCCAATGCCAAACGTTGTCAACCCAGTAGCCATAATCTTGGAGACAACCCTCTTTATTATTAACCAAAGCAAAAATTCTAGAAAACACCTCCTTCAAAGGGACTCCCTCCACCTTAAGGTCCGTCCATAATTTCACTCTATCTCTTCTTCCAACGATCACCTTTAACCCATCTTGGAAAATCTTAGCAGATTAAGAACCTAGCAAAAATAAACTCCCGATAGCCTTTATGAAGAAAGAGTTATAAGGACTACAGTTCCAATTCCAACTTAAAGACATCGACGGGATACCATATTTAGCGCATAAAACCCTTTTCCAAATCGGAGACTCTTCCCTACTAAACCTCTAGACCCATTTAGCCAACAGGCCTTTGTTTTTGTTAAGAACTGAACCAATACCTAATCCTCTAAGCTTTTTATCTTTGCATAAGGTCTCCCATTTAACAACGTGAATCTTCCTCTTTTCAAAAACCCTCACCCTAGAAAAAACTCCTTTGCAAACCTTCTATTCTTTTAGCCATACTAATCAGAAGTTTGAACATGGACATAAAATAAATAGGAATACTTGACATCACAGTTTTGATGAGCATAAGCCTACCATCTTTGTTGAGGAAGGACTTTTTCCAAGGGGCAAGCCGATTTTCAATCCTTTGAATTACCTCGGACCAAAAAAACTTAAAGCATGGCCGGCCACCTAGCAGAAGCCCCAAATACAAAATCGAAAGGAATGCTTTAGAACATCTAAACCTAGCAGCGCATTCATCCTTATCAACCCTTTCTTTGCCAACCTTGACTACACAGGTTTTTTGGAAGTTGATACATAACTCGAGGTCAACTCAAAACACCTCAAAATTCTTCTAGCATTCATAAGATAGTCTAATTTCGGTTGAAGGAATAAGATGGTATCATCTGTGAATTGCAAATGCGAAACATGCAACGCCTCCATTCCAATAAAAACACATTTCAACATCTCTTGAGATTCCGCTTTCTTAAAAAGAGCACTCATACCTTCCACCGCCACATTGAACAAAAAATGGGAAAGAGGGTCACCCTGATGGAGGCCAATTTCAAGCTTGAATTGCCTAGTTGGACTACCATTAACCAGTGCTGAAAAATCGAAGTAGTAATACAACTCTCAATCCATTTCCTCCATTTACCACCAAACCCCATTTCCTTTAGAATATCATCCAAGTAGGCATGATCTAGGCTATCATACGCTTTTCGAAATCTAACTTCACCAATAACCCCCCTTCTTTGCTCTTCTTCCACTGATGAATGATCTCTTCAGCAATAACGAAACTATACAGGATTTGACAGTTCCTCACAAAAACCATCTGAGTCTCTCCCATAACCAAACCGATAACCCTCCTCATACGATTAGCTAGAACCTTAGCCAATATTTTATGCAAAGAGCCCACTAAACTAATAGGTCTGTAATCTCTCATTGACATTGGTTTTGAGCTATGAAAGTCTAGTTTAAATCCTTGACTATAGAGCTGTTTTGATGGAAATTAGCCAAGAACCTCATGAAGTCATCTTTAATGACATCCCAATTTACTTTGATGAAGTTGAGATTGAACCCGTCTGGCCCTGGTGCTTTATTCCTATCACAAGATGACATAGCCAACCAAACCTTATCAAGACTGAAATCCTCCTCCAATAAATCTCTTTCCAACACCGAAAGTTTCTTGAGTGGGAGACCCCTTATCCTAGGGCGGCACCACGACACATTCTTAAAATGGTTCGGAAAAATCTGCCACTCCCTTACTAATATCTTCCGGCTTAGACTTTACCACCCCATCAAAAGAAATCTTCTCGATCGTGTTGTTTCGTCGTCTTCCACTAGCCACTAAGTGAAAGAATTTAGTATTTCTATCTCCTTCAAGAAGCCACTTAATCCTAGATTTTTGTCTCCATTCTTGCTCCTCTCGCTTAATTCCTTTCCATAATTCAGAAAGAGCTTCCAACCTTTCTTTCCTCAACTCATCCATCCAGCCAATACTAGCTGCCTTTTCGTCGACCTTGGCCAACTGAACCTCTAGCACCTTAGAAGAATTCACCTCTTGAAACTTGTCCAACGCCCTCCTCTTCACTGCACTCCTAGCACTTCTTAATTTGAAGTGCAACCTGAAACTACTGGTACCCCTAAATTTTTAATGTGAGCATACTTATAGTATACTTATCCACCTCATCACTTTTTGCTAGAAAACGCAATGCAATTAGGTCAAATAATGCTTACATGGCAAACAATGATGAGATGGATAAGTGTACTATAAGTATGTTCACGGTTATATGCCTACCAAAGAAAAACTCAAAAAATGGAGTTAAACTTGTTGGGCTCATCAAAGGATGTGATGATCCGGTACAAATATGAAGTTGTGGGCAGGAACTCAACAAACAGGTTAAAGAAGAAAATGGAGAAAAAACAATGGAAGGGTGTTGAAGTCAAGATCAAGAACCAAATTAAAATTCACAACAATGGTTTGCTCACGAGAATGTGTCTAAATTTTCTTTCGTTGCATTTTTTTCCTTAAAAATAAATAAATTTAATTGTTAATTAATTAGATATTTTATGATATTTTATAAAAACCTTTTGTTATATAAAATAGGGATATTATTAATTTCCCCCTTGACGTTTCATTCATCATCGTTTTACCCCCTTGATTTTCAGAAATCCCCATTTTCCCCCCTGCCGTCTATCAACCGTTAAAATTGTGTAATGAACGTTAGTTTTGAAGGGCAGTTTGGTACTTCGATAACTTTTTCTTGAAAAAAATAAAAAAATCTCTCTCTGAAACAATTATCAGTGCACCACCAGTCCACCACCCATCTCTTTTTTTCCATCTCTTCTCCGGTTTTCTTCCCCGGCATCCTAAACAATCACCAATCCCATCCAGAAACCGTCCTAACCCAGATTGACGGTAGATCTCCACCAACACCATATCCATCAAATAAACAAAACCCAAGAAAATCATCATCCATCACCACAAACCTAAAAAAGCTTCATCACCATCAAAACCCAGAAAAAGCTCTCTCTCTCTCTCTCTCTCTCTCTCTCAACACTAACACTAATACAAACAGCAACCACCCAAACATAACCAAAAATTGAAGAAAAAAAGAATCCAAATTCCAAGCACAATCATCGAAAAACAAGAAAAAAATCAAAACACAAATTGAAATTGAAAAAAATATGTGGCAAACACAAACCAAATAACGAATCTTCAAAACCCAAACACCTCATTTAATCGACCACTGCCATCCCACCAGAAATCACCATCACAGGTGCCAATTGCCTCTAAACGGAGGAGATCGGCGTTTGATCTCGTCGAAGAATGGAAGAGAGCATAGGGAACGAGAGAGAGATGGAAAGAAGAGACTGAAGATGTGGCGGCCGAGATCTCCTCAGCTAGGAGTAGATCAACATTCATATGTGAGAAGTTTAGGTTTCGATTTGGTTTCGATTCGGTTTTGATTTGGTTTCAGTTTCGATTTTTGGGGTTTCTAGGTAGTTTCGGTTGGGGTTTGGTGGCGGTGGTGATTTGGAGGTGGTGGTGGTGTGGAGGTGGTTGTGGTGGTGAGGATTTTGGTGGATTTGGTCTGGTGAGGGTTTTGGTGGCCGGTGTGGATTTTGGTGGATTTGGTTGTGGATCTCACCAGATCCATTTTACAATTTTAATTTATTTTTTTTAATTTCTGTTATTTTAAAAATAAATATTTAGTAAAATCTAAATTTTTAAATATTTAGTAAAATTTAAATTTTTAATAATAAGGGTTTTTCAGTATTTCTACTCACTGTGCATGTTAGTCACTAACGTTTTTAACTGTAGATAGACGGCAGGGGGGAAAATGGAGATTTCTGAAAACCTAGAGGGTAAAACGATGTTAATTGAAACGTCAAGGGGAAAATTAATAATATCCCTATAAAATATCTTTAGACACATTGATGGCATAATATTTATGGTTGTTTGCTGCCCAACTGTTTAAAGTTATGTCCAAGCTAGTTGTTATATGTCATATGCATATAGTATAACATCTTTAATTTTAATACTCGTTCGAAAAATTAATTATCTGCACTGTATATCTATATATACATTTTATGTGGTTTGTAAATGAGTTGAGGAGTCAAAATTTGTCATTTTCTTGAAAGGCTTTGTAATCTATGTCCAACTATATAGATAGACACGCAAGTCATCATTAATGTGGAGATATGAAATCCCAGTTCAAATCTGAACTAATAATGGTACTCCAAGCTCCAAAGTCTTCTAATCATCATAAAATTTAAAAATAAAAATAAAAAATGAGAGAAATAGAAGGAAAAATTTTTTTTTTGTACAAACCGTCCAAATATATAGGTGGTCCATATTGTATTTGGATTCTCTCATTTATTTCATTTTGAGTACAGATCAAATTATGATATGTAATTGTTGTCATAATATCCTGTAATTTTTTTTTTTCATTTTTTTTGAAGTATTACGATAAATTTTGACACCAAACAAGTCAGATCGATGTCGATCAGTTAAGAGAAAGTTAAAAAAAAAAAAAAAATTGTTAGAATCACATAACTTGTGATCAGGTGGCCCTGTTGATTCCAGGATTGATCAAAAGGCTGATCATTGCATGGCGTAAGTTAAAAATGTTAGAATCACACTTCTGATCATCAGCCGGATCATCAGGAGAGTTTGTTAGAGATAGTATTCCTGTATTCCTGTATTCCTGTATTTGTCAATTAGTGTGACTAACCGTCTCATTTGGATCACACTTTTATGATCTGATAATTTGTGTTACGAAGCCTAAGGTTTCCTGCAGGAATCACAATATTTGGAAGACTTTTCTGCATTCAAAAATTTCTTTGTTGATATGGAGAATCATCCATGGCAGGTTACTTACAGATGACAACCTGTGTTGTAGAGGTTTCATTCTTCCCTCGGTTTGTAAGTTGTGTTTCTGCTATGGAGAGATTGCTAGTCACTTTTTTTTTGGTTGTCCTTTTGCTCTTGGCTTGCGAGTATTTTTCACACTCGTTTTCCTTTATCAAGTTTTGTTTCTGATTTATGGAGTTTGATTATTTCTAAAAACTTTTCGCCTCAACTGTATAACACATGGATTTCAGCCTATTCTCAAGTCATCTACCATATCTGGAAAGTGATCAGGAATGATCAACGCTTCTCTAATTCAAACTATTCTCCTCATGGGCAGTTGGCAGTTCAGAAATCAATGACTTCAATGCAATTAAGAGTACGAAATTGGTTGTTACTCACACTTTAATTTCGAGATGCTCTTGTGAACGAGATATTATATAGTTGATAGTTTAGATATTATTTGGTGGAATGGTCCACCAAAAAGTATCCAAAAGTAGCTACTAGGGAGTTCCGGCATTTAGATATTATTTTGTTAATTAGTCTTAACCTTTTTCCTTTAAAAAAAAAATTAAAATTAAAATATTTAGTGAAGTTAGTTTTCAGTTTTCCTTTCAAATTGTCTCTAAAAAACCTCATCAAACTGCTATTGTTGTAGCTTCAAAAACTTCTTAGTTACGTTTTTCAAGTGCTTCATCAAGTTCTGGTGTTTCATCAAACACCTACTGTATCTATCAAGCACTTTCGCGCTTTTCACTGATATGTAATCTGTCTTATTACATTCTAGAGATTCTAAATTTTCAGGTTCCCTGGAATTTTAACAATGAAATTATGAAAGGTTATCAAGAGTAAAAGTTATCTTTATTTCTCAAGTTTTATTTTGTCATATTATCATTTTTCCTTCAAACATAATCAAGACACAACTAGGAGTTTTTTTTTTTCACGCCAGTTTAGAGTATGTATATCTTTCTTGTATGTATAATTAATGAGAGTTTATCAAAGTAGAAAAGTTTTCAAGCAGGTTTTGATGAAACAAATAAATTTCTCATAATTAAATAAAGATATTTATATTGATTTTTATTTTATTTTTTGTTGAGAAAATTTATATTGAAATTTGAATCTATGACTCTCTGGTAGATGGACGAGCTTGGAGTTTGGGCAAATGACTCCCAAATCAGCGGCTCGAATCCTACCAATGGCAAAGAGCTTCAAAAAAATATCTGGTCTAGATAGTGTCAAAAAAAAAAAAAAAAAAAAGTCTATGGCTCTCTTATTTCAATTATTCATAAACGTATATAAATCAAGTTAATCAAAAGTGGACTTCATCAAATTTGGGGGATATGACATTTAAATAAATAAATAAATAAATAAATAAATAAATATATATATATATATATATATATATATATATAGGGGTAAAAATTAAATAAAATTTTAAAACGAATTTGGGTTTGAAGGGGACATGGCTCCGGCCCAACGTGGCTTCGGTATAATAATAATTATTATTATGATAATTCTCTAGCCAGGTCAATCATGAATTAAAAAATTTCCACAACGTTAAGTAACTTTTGTTATGGATTTTTTTCTAGGACCGACCTAATAAAAAAAGATTATATATATTATAAAATTTCTACTATTAATTTTTATATATAATAGCAATTATTTGTTAAGGCTTTTTTTTTTTTTTTTTTTTTATAACAGTAAAAAAGTCATTTTCCCATTCTTAATTATTTGGATGGAGATGGAAAATTTTATCGGTGTTTCCATCCGGCACCAGTTAAAACCAGTGGTTCTGGGCCTTCTGGCTAGAGAATATTTAATGTGGCAATTATCTCTTACACCTACTAATCAATTATGTGTCGGCCTCTCTCTCTCTCTTTTTAGAAAAACTTGGATGCATCAAATCAAATAACAAGTTTTTGTGTATTAAATTCATACTAGCCTCATTAATTCATTTCAAATCTTAAATCACAATTTTACAGCGATTCAAATTTCAATTCCCAAAACTCTAATTTTATTTTTCTCCATTATATTATTCATGTTAAAATTGATGCATATTGTAGATAATTAAAGCCATACAAATCATTCAAGTTACTTTTGATTTGATTAATTATTAACACTATGTTTGGTTTGATAGAATATGAGAGAAAGGAAAAAAAAGTAAATGAGAGGATTTCATATCTTTTGTTCGGATTGTTAAATGAGAATGAAAGAAAAGAAAAAGAGGAAAAGGGGGGGAAATTAATGGAGGGAATAGTTACTTTTTGTTTCACTCATTTTGTTTTCTCTAAAAAATTGGACAGAAAATAAGGGAAACGAATTATAAGTTAATGAAATTTTTCATATTCCAAAACTAACCCTATTAATACTACATTTGTTTCCTTATTGTTGTTATGGGTGGTCTGTTGCATTTTCGGGGTTTGTCTGATGTTGTGGTTTTGGCTTCGTTTCTCTATTGTTCTTTGCTTTTCCAGCTTGTTCTCTGTTTCCTTTGTGGCTCTGTTTTGCGTTTGCTAGGCTGGTTTGTGCCTCCTGTTTGTTTTGTCTCAGTGTCTTTGTGGCTTCTGTTGGTGTTCTGTTCTTTGGCATTCTACCTTGAATAGATTGTCTTTCATTTAGCATTCTGCCTTGAATAAATTACCTTTCATTCTGCCTCCTATTCTGTTCTTTGGCATTTATTTCCTTTCATTTCCCTTCCATTTATAACCATCCAAACAATGTAACCATCACTAAAAAGTAAAAACACTATCATTTCCTCTCCTTTCCTTTCCTCTTTAACACTGTATTTGGATTGATGGAATAGAAAGGAAAGGAAATTAGAGGAAATGATAGTGTTTTTAATGATGTTTGTTTGGATGGTTATGAATAAAAGGGAAATGAAAGAAAAGAAATGCAGTATTAATAGGGTTAGTTTTAGGATATTGAAAATTTTCATTAACTTATAATTCATTTCCCTGCTTTTCCTTCCAATTTTGGAGAGAAACTGAATTGAGTGAAACAAGAAGAAACTATTCCCTCCATTTCCCTCATTCTCCTTTCTTTTCCTTCTCATTTAAATATTTAATAATCCAAACAAGAGATATGAAATCCTCCCATTTCCTTCCCTTTCTCTCTTTTTCCATCAAACCAAACATTGTGTAATTTATCATTTCCTTTCATTTCTATTCCATCAATCCAAACATAGTGTAACGAAAGCAAGTTCAATATCAAGTACTTGATCTTTTGTATTTGGACTGTTAGGTTTTGACTTGTATTCCTAAGCTAACTCGATGTGAACCAAACAAGACTAAATTGATGTGGTACTTCCTGGAGACGTGGGATAACTTTTGGAAGTTGTATGGTGGTGTTTGAGGGAGGTTGAAGATTGAAGAAGAACTGAAGAAGTATAATCTGGCAGGTACTGCAGTGCAGGACCACGGCATAGGCAAGTGCCTGGGCCGCGGCACATGGAGCGGTAAAGGAGCAGAATTGTTTCGTGGTGTTGGAAGCGAGGTGCACACCATGACCAATACAGCGGAAACGATGTATTACTGAGATCGGGAATATTGCGCAGAATAGGAAAATGTATTCTTTTGGAAGTTCCTGTGCTTGAAGGAAAATGATTTACTCCCTACAAGAAAACTTGTCATAAAAGGAAATAGTATTTATGTGGATCAAGTAAGTCTTGTACGTTTAGGAGTATGATTTCTTTTTATCTTAAACTCCATGTAACTAGTATAAATAGAACCTTGTAATTAGGTTTATTTGTGTAGAGCAAAAAGAACACCATGTAAACATCAGAGAGTGTGAGTGAGATCCGGGGAGACCCAAAGGGAATATCCGAGGAGGGATCCAAAGGAATATCGGTGGATTAAGTTAGAGATCCGTGGGTGATATTTAGGGGAGACCTAGGGGATATTGTGGGGTTCTTTGTGAGGATCTTGTGAGTATGGTTTAGGGTTAGGTGTGAGAGAGAATCATGAAGTATATGGTTATAACAATTTATCATATAGTAGAACTTTCTCTGTCGTCCTGACGGCCCGTGGTTTTTTACTCGATTTGGGTTTTCCACGTATATCTTGTGTTGTGATTATTTTATTCTCTCTCATCTATTTTTCTGCTTATTGACGTTATTATTTGCTATGAGTTATGGGCGGCATTTCCACGTTCATCGATAGTAGAGGATTATCCCCAACATGGACAACTAAGCTAAAACTTGATCAAGATAATTACAACTCAAAGACACTATAAGCATGGTTAATAACAATAGAGATCACAAATAATAAAATCGTTATTCTCTTTTATATTTTTACATGTATCTGAGCTTCGTTTGATCTCTTAAACAAACTCTCTGTTGGTAAACCATTTGAGTCGCTGTTTGATATTGTAGACTGCAGTATCAATCGTTTAATTTATTTCTCCATGGCTTCCACAAATTAATCATTGTTTCAATCTTCTCCGGATTCATTCAATTTTCCAGATCACCTCCGGAGTCAATTTCAATCTAGATCACCTCCAGAGTCAATCAATGTCTTGGATCACATCCGGACTCATTTTCAACCTGGATCACCTCAGGTTCAATCAACATCCTGGATCACCCCCATAGTCAATTTCAATATGGACCACCTCTAGAGTCAATCAATGTCCTGGATTACCTCCAAACTCATTTTCAACTCGGATCATCTCCGGTTCAATCAACATCTTGGATCACCTCTGAACTTGTCATCATGCCTATAAGGCTTCATTTGCAAACTCAAGTTAGCTTTGATTTGCCACTTGAGTTTGAAGGGGGAATGTTGAATATTTGATTCTCCCAATTATTATCTACCATATATAAAAGATTTTATATGGTTATCTTTAGTATTTCAAATTTTCAATTTGAATTTAAATTTGAATTGTTTCCATATTATTTTATATTTTCATTTAATATAATAGCGTATGCCTATTTATTGTAATAGAATTATTATCACAAATAATAAAATCATTATTCACAAGTAGATATTCTATTATATTTTCCTTATATCATATTTGTCATTCTATTTTACTATTTAGTATCATAATTCACGTCTTCAATTAAATGATAGTATGATACTGTAATTAAGTTTTTGGTTCGGTGATTACTCACCCAATACTTAATTGAGATTTTCTAATTACCTTTTTAACATATTTTTATTTATATATATCATGAGTAGTAACGGAGACAATATATGTAAATTAGAAGGTATTCAAGCAAGGTGCAGGCAAAGTAGTGGTTTACAAAAACATTAATGGAGTACTTGAAGGAAGAAGAAGTAGCAGAGCCAGTGAGCCCAACAGGACAATACTTGAATAGCGAAGCTCTTTCACTTTGTGTTCTTGGTGTTTTGGAAATGGAAGTGCCCATAACTGTCGATGATTCTCAAGTGGAGTCGCTGGTCAAGGATGTGCTCCTCCCCACCAACCCACGTTTCTCCTCCATCATGGTATGCATGTCATGATGATCATGGACTTTAATTTTGTGAGTAAGATTTGTATTTTTAATTATATATACTTGCAATAGATAGTAAATAATGTGTCATTTTCAAATTTTTCTCTCTAAATTACATATGAACTCGAAGTTCTCCGATATCCTAGGATTAGGTCTTGAATTTTTTTTTTTCAGGACCAACCTAAATAGAGAATTATTAATTATATTGTACTTACAAGTTGTGGGAACTTCGACGTGAAAGTACAGGTTGAAGACGAAATTAACGGAGAAAAACTATGGAAGAAGGTCGAAGTGAAGATCAAAGACCATATAAAAATTCCCATTTTCCCCTCTGGAATGTCACCAAAAGCCTATGACAAGTACGTTGATGACTATATTTCAAACATAGCGATGGAGAAATTTCCAAAAACCAAACCTTTGTGGGAAATTCATATAATAAATTACCCTACAAGCAACAACAATATTGCAGCTGCAGCTGGTACTGTAATATACAAGCTTCACCATTCGATTGGCGATGGATTCTCTTTGGTTGGAGCTCTTCTTTCATGCCTACATAGGGTTGATGATCCTTCTCTCCCCTTGACATTTCCTTCCGCTCCTCCTTCGCGCTTCGACACTAGTGACAGCAACATCAAGTACTCCATCAATGGTTTTCTCAAGAACATGTCCAAAATTTTCTCTGTGCTATCTAACACGGTGTCAGATTTTTGTTGGAGTGTAATGAAGAGTAGCTTTCTTGAGGATGATCAAAGTCCGATACGATCTGGGGATGTCGGAATTGAGTTTCGACCGATCACAACAGCAACAATAACCTTCAATCTTGATCAAATCAAGCAGATTAGGACCAATATTGGAGCGGTAAAGATTGAAAAACATACACTTTCTATGAATAATTTTCTAGTCAAATCAGTCCTGATTCAAGACGAACTTTTGATGACTTGAGAAAGACCTTAATTAGTATAATTTCTAACGCATTTTAACTACTTCGATACTATTAACAGACTATAAACGACGTTGTCGCGGGAATAATCTTTCTGGGGACTCGTTTGTACATGAAAGAGATGAGCCCTGACTCGATCAACACGAATTCAACAACGTTAGTGTTGCTCAACACCAGGGAATTTCGCAGTTACGTTCCGGTTAAAGGTATGGTAAAAACTGATGCTAAGACACCTTGGGGAAATTATTTTGCATTCTTGCATGTACCGATTCCCAAATTATCTGATGATGATGATGATTCCAAGTTGTTGAATACGAATCCACTCAAATTTGTCCGAAAAGCTCGAGAAATCATTAATGCCAAGAAAAGCTCTTTAGCTGCTCACCTCACTGGAAGACTTCTCCAGATATTGAAGAATTTTAGAGGCCCTGAGGTACCTATATATACACATTAGATTGACATGTATTTATTGTTATTGCTGAATTTTGATATTGAAAATGATAGTTTTCACTTTTCAGAACCATTAGCATATAACATGTCCATTTTTGGTGTCACACAGGCAGCGGCAAGATATATTCATGGGACTTTACAGAAGACGAGTATGGCAATAACAAATATTGTTGGGCCAGTGGAACAGATGGCTTTGGCTAATCACCCCATTGTAGGCATCTATTTCGTGGTTGCTGGTGCACCTCAGGTATATATGCATGTCAAAATTAAGACACATATGAAAGTTTACGTATTCGTATTAAGTCTTAAATTCATTATTAGAAAGAAAAAAATATATATATAACTATATTAAAAGGGAAAAAAAAACATTGGATTTGGGCCATGTCCCCTTGACGCCTCCAAGTAGCTTCGTGATTTATTTATTTTACATTTTTACCTCATATTTTATGTTATTTACATTTATTTTAAAAACTTTCTTATCATGGCCCCCTCCCCCAGTCTCCCATAATTTAAGAAAGCAGGCTTTGCCTTTGAATTCGTCATCTATCATATTACCTATAAATAACAACTATAGCTAAATTATTAGCTTTGCTTGGTTACATTGCTTTTGCTAGCATAACAAACTTTGGTTTAGCACTATTCAAATTACAAAATTTGCTTCTAAATATATCTCTAATCAAATTAGACAGCAAGAAAAAGTGCTAGCTTTTCGATTGCTGACAAACAGAGCATGTATGTATATACATATAACTATATAAGTTGATTAATGAATATAAGTGGTTTTGATTGGATTTGCAGAGTCTTAGCATTACAGCAATAAGTTATGTGAGAAAGCTAAGAGTTGTTGTGGTAGCAGAAAAAGGTTTCATTGATGCCCAAAAGTTGAAATCGTGCATAGAGAATGCCTTTCAGATGATATCCGAAGCTGCAAGTAAAAACATTTGAATCCAAGGCCACTTGTTTCAACAATCAATACTTTCATATATGTAACATATATATAAATTAATAATAATGATAAGATGAGGTTGGCTTAGTGGTTAAGCTTCTCACATCCAAACCACGAGGTTGTGGGTTCGAGTCTCTCCCCCACCCCAAAACCCATATTATTGTAATATTTATATAAAATAATAATAATAATACAAAGATCGATCTTTGATATAATTTTGTAATTTTCCTTTAAGCTCTTGGACATAATCTAATATATAATCATAACATTTCGTTGTAGTTTTGGTTTTCACTAATACTAGTCAATCCAAAAATTTAGTCCAAAAATCAACTCAAATGATTTGTTAGTATCATATCATTCACCACGTCAACTCATGATTTGTGTGGTAATAACAACTCATTTGCCACATCATTTGAGTTGAATCTTGAGTTAATTTTTTGGGTTGTATAGTATTATTCTCGATAAATGATAGCAGCAGCTGTGGTGGTAATGGGAGGTTTCAAATTGGGCATCACAATTGCCCTTCCAAAATGACTTGCATTGTTTGACATTCATTAGAATTAGAATCAATGAAAAATAAAATCAAACCATGAAACAAAAATAATAAGAATTAAAAAGAAGATAACCTGTGTGGAACAACAGTTTTTAGAAGATCACCGTCACGTAGGTGAAGATGCCAATCATCGGTGGAGTGATAGTGAGCTCCATTCTCAATCCTTTGGACTTTAACTGCTTAGACCCACCAATCTTTGCAATGGGTACTTTCAACCCCTATAATACAACTAACATATGACAAAATAAGTATAAGCAATTACTCTTATAAACTACATAGATGATTTAATAGTTCATGATGAACATACGTACTTCACAAGGTGGAACCAAGGATTATTACATTACCAGCTCTCAACTTGAAGAGGACGACGCCTATGGCTTTTGCGAATAACCTTTACTTTCAAAATCCAATTGGTGAGACAGTGGGTCGACGCAAGATTCCAATGAAGAAGAAGAAGAAGAGCTCAACCCTCACGCACGTGGTCTTGTTCTCTAATCTATATGATCACACTATTGATTCGATGGCTTACAAAACGCTACAGTTTTGGGATCTTTAATGACTTTGATGTTTAAGCTAATTAACTAATTTTTATTTGCAAACTGGCTGCTTCGAGTCTTCGACAATAAAATAATGAGTTTATATATAATAATAATAATAAGGAGGAATTGCACAAACATCCCCCGAGGTTTGATAAAATTACACAAATATTGCAGTTTTGACCATATGCGCACACACTTCCCTCAACATTTGAAAATTGTTGCACAAACATCCCCTACCATTAGATGGATCCATTAGTCAATGGTCAAACGTGCTAAAAGTTTAAAATATCCCATATTTTTATTTTAAACAAAATAAAAAATTCAAAAGTAAGATAAAAAAATATTAAAAAATCTTTTAGAAAATATGAATGTATCTTAAATCTAAAAGTTGAAAAAAAAATTCATCTTCAAAAATAAAAAATAAAAATAAAAAATTTAGTTTGTGCAATCCCCCCTTGATTTTAAATAAATTTAAATTTTAAAATTTATTTATTATTAAATTGTTTTAAAAACTATTTTTTTATTTGTAAAAACGAATTTTTTTCCACCTTTCTGATTTAAGATACATTCATATTATCTAAAATATTTTTTTTAAATATTTTTTATCTTATTTTTTAGTTTATTTAAAATAAAAATAAAGGGTATTTTAGATTTTTTATACTTTTGACCATTGACTAACGGATCCATTTAACGGTAAGGGATGTTTGTGCAATAATTTTCAAATGTTGAGGGAAGTTTGTGTGTATATGGCTAAAACTGCCATATATGTGTAATTTCATCAAACCTCGAGGGATGTTTGTGCAATTCCCCCTAATAATAATCATCCGTAAATTTTAAGGCTCAATTGGGCTGAGGTAGTACGAGCCGAGCTTTTAAATTTTTTGGTAAGGCAAGGCCTTCTCATAGTCCCATGAGTCTTTCCAAAGTGAGTTTGCCCAAACAATCAACCTATTGATATTGGAAGACTCAAAAATTTCTTCCAATGTATCATTTCTAGATCCAATGAAATTCATAGGTATATGAAGAAACCTCCTTCAAATAGATTTTCTTGCAACCATATTTCAATTGTTAATACGATATGTAAGGATCGTTACTACAAATATCAATTGCTTGTTGAATTTTTTGAATTGCATGAAAGTAGGATACTCCAAATTCGGGCTTGGTTGGTTCGACAGGCTTCATCTCGTTTTATATGTAATATCATTGATTATTTTATTTTATTTCATTTTTTAAACCCGCCTTACCCTTAAGCAGTTAAGCTCATGAAAGTCCGGCCATCCAAGCCGTAAGGACCTAATAGTTAAGTCGAACACACCCACTTAACAGGCTTGGTAATGAAATTCGGGCTCGAGCCAACCCATTTGACAAATCTAATCCCACGTCCGCTCTTGGCTCTTCAGCATGATTATGCACTTTTCCTTTCACCTTTGAGAGAGAGTTGTTGATTACCACACGTTTACTACAGTAGAATCCCTCTAAATTAATATTCTTGGGACCTACCCTTGTATATTAATTTAGAGGGGTTATTAATTTGAAGGGTTTGACCTTGTAAAGTGTTATTTTGTCTTTAAAAACGTGTAGAAGTTGGTTTTCTTGTTTAGGGAAAGTTTCTTTTCGGGATTCCTTGTTTAGTCGATTTTCTTCTTCAAAGGAAGTTCCTTTTTTTTAGGATTCCTAATCGCAATGGCACTGCCCATGGCAAATCGAAAGGTTTGCTTCTCCTTGACAATTGCAATGCCCATGTACCACTTATAGAGCTACCTAATCACATCTAACTCGGGAACATCACAATGCACTATCTACCACCAAATTTGAAGAAGTGTGTTACACTCCAACTGAAGAGGTTATCATCAATGATATCACAAGGCAGAATAATGATGATGTGGTTGAGATAGATAACGACGACGATAGTCATAAGGTACCTAAAATCTCTACAAGTAAGGTTAAGTTGTTGAAATGCTAAATTTAATTGAAACCTTTTGACTACAACAAGAAGGTGATGCTAATAGCTTCTTGAGGACAATTCAAAAGATGAAGGATGAAGTCAAAAATATCAAACATAGTGACCTAGTGCAAACTAGCATCTTGAAATACTTTTATAGTTCTTGAATAATTTATAATATATTTTATACTTTTATGAAATTATTAATTTATACGACAGTCGGGACCGAAATTTTACACTAGGTTTCAAAAAGAAATTATTAATTATTACGATAGAGGGGTTTATTAATTTTTTACACTGGCCCGAGTCAGGACCAAGATTTTTTATTAATTTAGAGAGGATATTAATTTATAGGAGATTAATTTATAGGGGTTCTACTGTAACCGGGAATAAAATGAAAGGAAATCAACTTCCATGAGAAAGGAAATCAAAAAAGGGAATCAAATTCCTCTTCGAGCACTAAATTCATGATTTGTTTGTGGGACTTGTTAGGATCCCTTATTAATAAACGCACTCTTACTGTCAAATTAAAAATATATATATATTAAAAAATTTATAAAAAAAAAGCACAATAAATTAGACATTCAAATACTTAAAATTTGATACTAAACAATAAATAAAACGTATAATATGATTCATATAAGAGATTTGTTGAAATATTTGTATTTGAAATATTACAATAATTCAGTCTTATCAATTGTCATCTTAGCAATTTATAAAAGGTAATTTTTATTTATATCGTCACCGACTCACCATATTTTATCCTCTTAGATCATCCCATTCATCTTCCCTATTAAAACATCCCTTCTTCCTCTAGTATACTTATCAAAATTTGACAATCAACCATTGCTCACAATTCACAAACATCATTTTGGTTCAAATTGGATTCCCATTTTTGGCTTCAAACAGTGAGAGCAAGCCTCACTATCTCCATAGAGATCCGATTTGGATCAATGTCCAGTCTATCTCCACAATTGTTTAATCAATTTCGACCTTTTTTTTGGGATAATAACCCGATGATCATTAATTTGGATCACCACTATCAAACATCACTATCAAAATGGCCATTAGATGGGAAATTGGTTTTAAAATGAGCATTTTTAACGAACATTGTATACTAATTCATAAATTGTTGGTTGGCATGGGCAGCTATTGTCCTTATAGAACCTCTTGCCATCAAATCCTTGATTGTCATAATTCATAAGTCGTCTGATTGAACAAAACCATGTTGTTCACCTTCTCCTTTTGGTTTCCCTTGCCCCATTTCTCCTTCTTCTGCTTCCCTGATCCACCGGGTTTGTGAATGAAAAAAATAATAATAATAATGTTGAATTCTAAAAAAATTGGTATTGTCCTCTTTAGTAATTTAAATAAATGTTAAAATTATTATTAACAAAAATATTTAAAATGGAGTGTAAACAATCATTTTTATAATTTTAGAAAAAGTTCCAAAATGCCCACCTATTAACAGTAAACTTAACAGGGTTTGACAGAATGGTAATATTTACCAAAAATAGCCATTTTAAAATCAATTCTCTATTTAATGACCATTTTAATAGTGATGACCTAATTAAATTGATGATCGGCAGGGTAATTATCCTCTTTTTTTTTTTTTTTTTATAATTTATTTTATTTTCGTTTTTTGATTTAAGATTATTTTGATAATTTCATACTTGGAGAACTGAATGTCAGTTTTAACTCCTAGAACTATAATGAATTAATGACAACGTCTCTTGCTTTGACTTCAACAAACATGTAAAAAGAAAATGAAAAAGCCGATGCCAGACTGAACTTTTTTATAAAAAATAAAATAAAAAATCTGGGCAGAAATATTATTGATTGAGAAACCAAACATGAAGGAAAAAAAAAGAAGGAAGAAATGAGAATAAAAAAGTAAAAAATAAGAAGAAATTTAAAATTGAAAGTATATAAGTAAAGAAGCAAACATCAAGTATCAGAAGAGAAATCTTTCTCATACACAGTAACTGTGTCAGAAGATGTCCTAAGAGCATCCACAATGGTTGAGACCCAAACACAAGACCCATTTGTGCCACATCATCAAAAATGGGTCTTGTTTTTAAAGAATGGGTCTTGCCATTAGATCCACTTTATTTGGGTCTCATTTTCCCACAATGGGACTAAATTGGATAAGTAAAAGTGGATCCACTTTTTTAACTTTTTTCCAAACAATCATTACTCTTCTTTAAAATATTATATATATATTGAATAATTATTTAACAAATTATGATTAATTTAAAATAATTTTTTCACAACTGAATTACATCAACAATAAAAATAAATATTTAAAACAAAATATTGTATAAGATTAGACATGGCGCCGGTTTCAGTTCGGTTCAGTTCCGATCCGGTTTCGGTTCCGTTCCGGTCCGGTTTCGGTTCCCCGGTTCCAAACCTTCAAAACCGATTCTGATTCCGGTTTTAAAGGTTCGGTTTTGGTTCCAGTTTTGAAGGTTTGGTTCCGGTTCCGGTTCCGGCTCGGTTCCGGTCCGGTTCCGAAGGTTCGGGTCTGGCGGTTCCGAAGGTTCGGGTCTGGCGGTTCCAACCGTTCGGTTTCGACGGTTCAGTTCCGAAATTTGCAATACTATATTTAAATTTAAATAATTGAAATATATATTAAATTTATTTATATTTTTTTCATTATATATATAATTATTGAAGTTAATAATAATATATTTAAATTTAAATAATTGAAATATATATATATTAAATTTATTTATATTTTTTCATTATATATATAATTATTGAAGTTAATAATAATATATTTAAATTTAAATAATTGAAATATATATATATTAAATTTATTTATATTTTTTCATTATATATAATTATTAAAATTAATAGTTATATATTTTAATTTAAATTATATATATATATATATATAAGCCCAACCCTATGATTGGGAGGTGTTGGGAACCCAACCCAATTTGGGTCTTACCCAATCATTGGGCAAGACCCAAATTGGGTTTCAAATTTGGAATCTAATTTGGGTCTACTTGGGTGGAGCCCACTTTTGGGTCCTTTTTTTGGATCTCTTTTTTCACCATTGTGGAAGAATTTGATGGGTTTCAAAATGGGTCTTGTGAAAGTGGGTCTCTTTTTGTGACCATTGTGGATGCTCTAAGATTTCATAATTTCATCATCTTGAACAAGTAAAAACTCCATAAATCGACAAAAGAAAAATGAAATCTTTAGCAAACCAATTTTCAACGTTTAAAAAAAAAAAAAAAAAAAAAAACATGAATCAGAAAGAACGTAGCGAATAGATTTTTGATCAGATGAATCGAATGAAATCAATCATCACCTGTGCATTTACTTTCCTCATATTCACAAATTACGTACAAATTAAAAATTGAACAAATAAAAGCATTGGAAAATCGAACAATAAGAGTGAGCAAACAGCTAAGTGTGAGAAGCGGAACCCGACTTTACCATTTTATAAGGATGGAGCTTGAAGCCCTAGATGTCCGAGTTTTTCTCTGGTATGTATATAACTGTAAGCATACTTATAACATATTTATCCACCTCATCACTTTTTGCTATAAAAAAACAATACAATCGGGTCAAATAATACTTATATGGTAAAAAGTGATGAGGTGGATAAATATGCTATAAATATGTTCATAGTTATATGTCTACCGGAGAAAAACTGCTAGATGTCCGGCTGTTGGTAACTAAAATATAGTTGTTCTCGAATACCATTTTCCTTGTTTGGTCACAAGTCTCAAAACAAGAGAAAAATTAAAAACGAAAAGGGTTGGGCCCAGCCTAGTCCATCGTAATGAAGGTCTGGACTCAACCCGAGCCCACTTCATAGAGTGGTATTGGACATATATTGTAGGCTTTTTGCCCACGAGAGATTATGGTCTAAAGCCCACAGGCTCGTGGAAAAATTAACATATAAATTATGTTTTTTTTTTGTTTTTTTTTGTTTTTTATTTTATTTTTAAATGTTACAATAATTTGAAATTTTAGAGAGGGGAGAGAACTTGAACCAATAATCTCATGGTGTAGATATAAGGGTCATACCACTGTGTCAACACATAAATTATGAACTTTAATTAAGGAAAAAAATTCATATTTATATTATAGTATTTAAATAAATCTCTTTATTTTACCAACGTGCACACATTCCTTTTGCAAAAATATGTAATAGAATTAACACTGGTTGTAGCTATATGTGAGTTAAAATTTAGAAACCGATGATTTCATATAAGATTTTACTAATTTTTGGACCATTAGATTGTAATGGATTGCGTAATGCAAATAATTAGTAGTTTTGATGGGTGTCAACGTAGCTGGAATGCATTAAGTATCCGTTTGGAAGAGTTTCTCTACTGGCTAAAAGAGCTTTTTAAAAAAAAACTCTTTTCAACTTTTTTGTGCTGTTTGGTCGTCACTCAGTAAAGTTTTTGGATGATTAAAAAAATTGTTTTACGTCTACTTAGAGAAACTCAAATTTTAGGCTTTTCCAAGTAGACATTTTTGAGCTTTTTTAATAACACTAAAATGTCTAATATAACCCTATCATTTAAAATAGTTTTTGAATATTTTGGTAATCCTGCCATTTAAAAAAGTTTTTTCTAATTGACAACCAAACGACCAACAACTTTCCATTAAAAGCTCTACTTGTAAAATGTCTACTTTAAAAGATCTTCTTGAAGAAGCTCTTCCAAACGGAGCCTAAAACTATAACTATTCGATTCTCATCCTATTTCTAGTTTATATGATATTGAAGTAATTTCTTCATGGATGTTTGTAACTTTGTATTATATTTGCCAACTAAAAAATTTAATTCTTTTAACGAATGAGAATACATAATTCTTAAAATTTAATTCGAACTAGTTGTTGGGTTCAACTACTCCATTAATTTTTCTATTACATATATGTAACTCTGAATTTAAAAAAAAAAAATTAAATATTTAACACAAAATGAAATTCAGTAAGACATTTTATTCCTCCTCCCATAGAAGACTAGTAAATGAAAACCTAAATGACACTTTAAAAGTTTAAATAATAGAAAAGAGTAATATTACTTTGCCCAAATCTCGTGTCAAATGATGTGGCATCACTGTAATTCATCCATTTAAATCATATATACAAATCTAATAGCATTATTTTACTAGAAAATGAATTCCTATAGGACTTTATATTTTTGGCATGATTTTTGTATGCTACGTAAATACTATTTCTTTCAAGCAATAGGGTGTTTATCACGAATTTTTTTTTTTTTAATGTAGAATACAATTTTGAGTTTTGAAAAATGATTTTATAGTTTCTATTATTATTATTATTTAGCAACTTTTACGAGCCCGACTCGTAAGGTCCAAAAAGGATGGTATGCAAGCAGGTTGGGGTCAAATAAGGCTTGTAAACAGGAATACAAAACTCAAACTCACAACCATAATGGTGTAAGTATGATAGGTATACGATTAGGTTAAATCTCATTTTATTTGCTAACTTGTCTGCTGTGATAATCTAACAAGCAATACTAATATGATATATAATAAAACATCTTCAATTCAATTGTATTCTTCCCATTTTTTGTCACCTATGGTACAACAACCACAAGTAGGGGTGAGAAAGGAGGTCAATTACTGCCTCTCTATCTTGGACTATGCATTTAATGGGGTTTGTCTCAAATCAGTTGGTGATAAGAGGAAGAATTGTGGGGTTCAAGGTTCAAAAGTAATGTCTAGCTTGCTTTGCCTCTTTAGGAAGTGCCCAGCTGGATTTTGATCAAGCAAGAAGCCTTGATCGTAGAAAGAAAAGAGATGAGTCTGGTGGTGGAGGTGGTCCGAATTCAGGCTTGATTAAGAGGCTTAAGAGAGGCAACAATGTTAACATTGGTTCTGGTAAGGATTGTGAGGAAGCATCAAATAATTTTTATATTGAGTTGCGTCCAGTTGAAGTTGAGTCCCTTTTCTTACCTAAGAATCTGAAAGATAGGAAATCTTTTTTTCCGGTTAAGAGTCATAGCATGAAGACAAGGAGCTCCGGGCTCTTTGAGAAGTTGTCTTGGAATCTAGAGGAGGATTTGGCTAATTTAATTGAGACCGGTGAGGCTGAGGACATTGACCTCTTTGGCAAGGTGGTGGAGATGAAAGATGTTATTGTGAGAAGTAAGGGTTCAAGGGTTGGCAGGGTTGGCAGGGTGAAAAAAGGTGTTGACACATAGCTTTTTTGTTCTATTTGAAGGGGCAGGGATTGGGTTGTCTTTGGTGAGTGATTTTCTGTAGTCTTTGGAGTTTCTGGTGTTCCTAGGTTCGTGTGGCTGGTTTGGTTTTGGTCAGAGGGTTCGCAGTCTTTTTGTTCTCTTTTGTTTCAGGGGATTAGAGGCTTCTTAGCCGCGTTTTCGTTGTGTGCTTGCTCAATAGGCCTCTTGTTTTCTCGATGCGGTTTTCCCCGCTTAGCTGAATAAAACTTGCAGTTTAAAAAAAAAAATAACCACAGGTGGTTGAGAGGTCTTTTTTTACTTTCTTACAAAAATCTAGACAAGTGATTGTCTTGTTGACTGTTTAAGTGTAACTATAAGTTGTTATTGTAACACTATCATGCTTTATTAAAAAAAAAAAAATCCAATAATGTTTTAATTTTTAATTTAATTTCTTCCATGTTTAAATATTATTGATATTATTTTAATTCTAAGTAAGATTTTAAGTTAGTTTAAGAATAAATTTAACATAATGTGATTCACTTTCTCAATAAATTGATTGTTGAGCTCTTTTAATATTTCATTAGAGGGTTTAAGTAATTTACTTGCACAATAATATTATCTAAAATGCAATCTAGTGGCTAATATGTGTGGTATATAAAATATCTTTTAAACATACAAATCTCGGTGGAAATTTATATATATATATACAGATTTTCTATTATCAGTTCGAACTGACAATAAATATATCAGGATGAAGAATGTGGACTACTGGATTTACATACTTTGACTCAAAGTGTATGTACTTATCAAAACTTCTCCATAAGTTATATTATCACTCAAAGTCTTTCTATTATCAGTTCGAACTGATAAAAGTTATATCAGTTCCTTGTATGTGGGCCACTGGATTTAAATATTTTGACTGACAAGTGCATACAGCCAAGTCAAAGTATTTAAATCCAGTAGCCCACATACAAGGAACTGATATAACTTTTATCGGTTCGAACTGATAATAGAAAGACTATATATATATATCTTTTATACATGGAAAGAAGGAAACAAATAATAAAAACAAGTTTCATAATTAATTTGCACGCAGTTTCTTTCAATTTCTACAAATTGCGTTTGACTTTCAAAGCACCGTTCATACGCACACATAAAACCGTATAGTCTTGACTTTTTCAACATTCAATTCATACACAAAAAGAAAACAAAAGGGCAAGATCAACTAGCTGTTCAAAAATGGTGTCTCAATTTGTATCTAACCAATCAAATTTGAACATATATCTACATTTATGGAAGAAGTTGAAAAAAAAAAATTAAATATAGACCCATGTCCCAATTTGATTTGTTAGACATAAATTGAGACACAATTTTTTGACAACTAATTTGAGTCAAAAAAAAAAAAAAAAATTGTCATGCCATTAATGTGGTAACAGCAAGCATGGTTTGAACTTTCAAGTATCATCACATGCAGCTTTGAGTATGGTCTGAAACGCGTTCTCAATGCATGACTTCAACTTTTGGGCATCAATCAGTCCCTTCTCAGCTCCAATTGCAATCCTCAGCTTCCCATTATAACTCATTATTGTCGCCACCAGACTCTGTAATAAGTCAAGTATTACCATATCAAAATTAAAAACCAAATTAATTGTGTTGTAAAAGGATAGACAGAAATAACAGAATAAAAATGATACAAAATTTTAATTTTGACGTACATGAGGCGCACCAACCACCATAAAATATAAGCCTGTAACTGGATGATTAGCCAAAGTCATTGGCTCAACTGGTCCCATCAGACTTGTGATTCCCATACTTACATTCTTTAATGTTCCATGAATATATCTTGCTGCTGTCTGTGATCGAGTTACACCAATATTAATTAACATTTAAGTTAAAATTAAAATTTACACTGTATTAAATACAAGAATGAAAGCATATATATAATTATATATAAATAGGACTAAATGAATTAATACGTACCTCGGGGCCTCCAAGTTTCTTCAAAACCTGGAGAAGTCTGCCGGTCAAGTAAACACCTAGAGAGCTTTTCTTGGCCTTAATGATTTCTCGAGTTTTCCAGACGAATTCGAGTGGATTTGAATACGAATTGGAATCATCATCAGTCAGTTTGGGTAATGGTACATGCAAGAATGCAAAATAATTACCCCAAGGTGACTTGGAATCCGGTTTTATCATTTCTTTAATGGGAACATAACCGCGAAATTCCCTCGTGTTAAGCAACACCAACGCAGTTGAATTTGCTTTGCTTGAACCCTCACTGTTTTCTTCCATGTATAATCGAGTCCCCAGGAATATTATTCCGGTCAAGACGTCATTTAATGTCTACTTGTATCAAAATAGATCAAATGAATTGAAAAGTACGTACTAAAACTAAAGAAACAAAAATAAAAATAAAATTATCAAGTAATTAACACCCTTACCGCTCCAATATTGGATTTAATCTGTTTGATATGATCAAGAGAGAAAGTCATGGTTGCCACCGAGACCGACCGGAACTCAACGCCGGAAATCCCGGATCGTATTGGACTTATGTCATCCTCAAGCAAACTACTCTTCATAATGCCCCAGCAAAAATCTGATACCGTATTAGTAACAACAGAAAAAATTCTAGACACGTTCTTGAATAAGCCATTTCTGTGATGACCCATGTCGTCCTTATTGGTCGAGCTCAGAGGAACGGAAGGAAATGTCAAGGGGAGAGAAGGGTCATCAGCCCTTTGTAGACATGAGAGAAGAACTCCAATCAAAGAGAATCCATCTCCAATGGAATGATGAAACTTGAATATTATGGTACTTGCTGCATTGGAATTGCTTGTAGGGTAGTTTATCATGTGAATTTGCCATAAAGGTTGTGTCACTGGTAGCTTCTCTATTGCTATGTCTGAGATATAGTCATCAATGTACTTGCCATAAATTTTCGGTGGCAATCCGGAGGGGAAAATCGGAGTTTTAATGTGATCTTTGATCTTCACTTCGACTCTCTTCCATTGTTTTTCTCCGTTTTCATCTCCAACCTGTTTTCGAGTTTCCACAGCTAGTTAATTTCATATAACACAATATTTTGACACATTAATAGTTGCAATATATAGAAAACAAAGTAGAGTACCATGATGGAGGAGAAACGTGGGTTGGTTGGAAGAAACACTTCCTTCACTAAAGAATCCACTTGAGACTCATCGATGGAAAGAGGCACACCCAATTCCAAAACACCAAGAATACACAGAGAAAGAGCTTCGCTATTTAGGAATTGTCCAGTTGGGCTCACCGGCTCTCTTTGATCACCTTCTTCTTCTACCTTCAAGTACTCCATTGTTTTATATCTTTTTGCCTTCTTGCTTCACATTATATGGAGAACACTTTTGCTCACCCCTTCAAGGGAACCATTACCCCCCTCTTAAATGGATAACATGTGTTCATAGAGAGGTAAATTTTTAGACAATTTTACCCCTCCATATATAGACACATGATGGATGACATGTGTTCATAGAGAGGTAAATTTTAAAACAATTTTACCCCTCCATGTGTCTATGGAGGGGTAAAATTGTCTAAAAATTTAACTCTCTATGGACACATGTCATCCATTTAAGAGGGGGGTAATGGTTACCCCCTTGAAAGGAGAGTGAGCAAAAATGGACTCCATTACATGGTATAGGTGAGCTAATTTGCTTTCCTCAAATGTACACTTCAACGACAAACCATTTATTGACTTTAATTTAGGAGTTCAGAAAATATATCCATACATCTTATATATACAGTACGTTAGTCTTATTGTTTAAATAATTGAGTCTTAAAAATAGTATGACATTTGTTCCAACTGGAGTTACTAGATAGATGAATATTGTAATATAAATTTAGATAAAATTTTAATTTAATATAAATATATAACTCTACTTAATATATGGAAAATCCACCGCGGTCTAATGTGGTAATTTGTTGGTAAGAATATTCATTCTATCATAACGTTTATTCAGTTTGAAAATATCTCAGATTTAAGTCATTGCCACCACCGTACATGGTATTTCAATTATTTTTTTTAATTCACATGTTATACATATATAGGTTGGATTTATGTTGGCATGTATATTTTAAAAATACTTGCGTTGAGAGTAGTGTTAATATTGATACACCACCAATCAAGCTAATCATATATAAATTTTGAGAGTAGTGTTAAAAAAAATTCTATGACTCTCTTATTTCAATTATTCGTAAACATACATAAATCAAGTTAATCAAAAGTGGACTTCATCAAATTTTGGGGATATGACATTTAAATATACATAAATATATATAAATTCTATTATCAGTTCGAACTGACAAAAGTTATATCAGTTCCTTGCATGTGGGCTACTAGATTTAAATACTTTCACTTGGCTGTATGCACTTGTCAGTCAAAGTATTTAAATCCAGTGGCCCACATATAAGGAACTGATATAACTTTTGTTAGTTCGAACTGATAATAGAAAGTATATATATATATATAGATAAAAATTAGATAAAATTTTAAAATGAATTTGGGTTTGAAGGGGACACGGCTCCGGCCCAACGTGGCTTTGGTATAACAATAATAATAACAATAATTCTCTAACCGAGTGTCCAAATCGGTCATGAATTTAAAAATTTTCACAATGTTAAGGGACTTTTGTTATGAATTTTTTTTTTCTAGGACCGACCTAATAAAAAAAGATTATATATATTATAAAATTTCTACTATTAATTTTGATATATAATGGTAATTATTTGTTAAGGATGTTTTTTATTTTTAATAATAAATTAAAAGGTCATTTTCATATTCTTAATTATTTGGATGGAGATGGAAAAATTTATCGGTCTTCCCATCTGGCACTATTTAAAACTTAAAACCAGTTGTTCTGGCTACAGAAAATTTAATGTGGCGATTAATGGGGTTGGCTGCTGTGCAGTCAACTGCATACAGCTATAAATAGTGCAAATTAAAATTGTGCACAGCCTTACCCTTTTTCTTTTTTCAATTTGTTAATATAACATAAAAATCAAACATAAAAAAAGGGTTAATTGCACAAACATACCCTTTATTTATGTAATAAAGCAAATTTTTAAACAAATGCCGTATTCAAACACAAACATATCCTACCATTAAAGTCAAACCTTATCTTTAACTGTTGACCAGTCAAATCTCTAAAAGGACAAATTTGCCCTTGTCACCTCATCCAACATAAACTTATTTATTATTTATATTTATTTACTAAGAAAAATAAATTAGTTAATTATTTATTTATATTTTATAGAAAAGGCAAAAACTTCATCATCATCACCAAATCCATCCTCATCACCAGTATGTTGAACCTACCCAAAATTAACTCAACAAATCAACCAAAAAAAATGAAAAGCTGACAAATCAACCCTCCAGTAGACGATGCAAATCTCCGTTTGGAGATTTGCGTTGGATATCCTTCGATTGGAGGAGATCCGTGTCGATCTCCACCAAATAGAGGAGTTTCACATCGGCGAACTGGAAATTAATTTGGAGATGAAATGGAACCCGATCTCATACAAATGGAGGATATTGGAGCTCACCATGGAGGGGGGTAGTTGGGTGGTGATGGGTTTGGTGGGTGGGTATTTCCAATAATGGAGATTTAAGTTTTTGTTTGTGATTTTTACGTTGATTTTTTGTTGGTTTGTTTGAGAATGAAGAAGACGTTGTTGATGTTGATGATGATTGAGAAGGAAAAAAATGGTATTGACTATGATTGAAGGAGAATAAAATGGAGATTTGGATTTCAAAAAAAAAAAAAAAAAAACTTTTATTTTCTTTCTTTAACTGATGTTTGATGATTTGAGGGAAAAAAAATTATGTTCATAATATTGAAGAAGAAGAAGATCATCTAGATCTAGGATTAGATAAAAATAAATAAATAAATAAATAAAAACCTTTATTTATTTCTTTAAAAAAAAATTCTTTATTGAGGTTGTTGATGATTCTTGATTCTTGAAGAGAAGAAGATCAAGAAATATATATTTTTTTTGAAAAAAAAAATCTTTCTTATATTTTCTTTAAAATATTGTGAATGGAGATTCCATATCTCCTAAAAACAAATCTTGTATTTTTTCTCTCTTTTTTTTTTTTTTTTTTTTTTCTTCGTGAATGGCTGAATTTGTTTTTAATAAATGAATATAAATATAAGTAATGTGGCAGGGGTAAATTTGTCATTTCATAAATTTAGTTGGTCAATCGTTAAAGATAACGATTTGACTTTAATAAAAGGGTATGTTTGTGTTTGAATAGGGCATTCGTTTGAAAATTTGCTTTATTAGATAAATAGAAGGTATTTTAGTGCAATTAACCCATAAAAAAATTAGTTCAACAATAAAAATTATTTTTAAATTTTGCACTAGTTTATAGCTGTTTGATGCAGTTGACTGCACAGCAGCAAACCCCACCCAGGATTAATATTACCACTTAAACAGTTAAAGCTACTAACCAATTAAGTGTCGGCCTCTCTCTTGTCTCTTTCTCTCTTTTTTTTAGAAAAAAACTTGGATGCATATGAAAAAACGTACATAAGATAATTAACATATGATGTGATTTATCTTATTCTTATCAAATCAAATAATAAACATCGATTTGTTTTGTGTGTATGTATTTGTAGCACTTGAATGCCTATACCATTCGGGTGGCAGGTACCCCTGGGTGCCTCTCATACAGGTCTTTAGAGTGTTCCCCACAATGGCGGCCTAACCACGGCCTGAACAGGGTACTAACTTTCCAACCCACTAGAGACAGACAGGGACCTTAAGCCAAAAAGCCAACAAATCTCATCTTCTGATGTGCAGGATCCTCAACCTAGAGGCAAGCACAGAGCATACTGAGATAATTACAGACTGCTATTTATATGAGTGACATGGTATTCAAAGGAAGAAGATGAACAATTTAGCAAGACATGAGAGTTAACACACAAGGAAAAGTTTATTGATGTGTTTCTGCCTTTTACACAAGTGACGAGCTCTCCTTATATAGGGGGAGAGATAGAGTGCAGACAAACCTAGTATACAGTAAGGCCACAAACGTGGCAGATACCTAGCTAAAGCAAAGCAGGGCCATCGGCCAAAGGTTACAGACTTTCAAATTGAAATAAAGACAAAAGATGCCTAATAAAACGAAATAGCATAATTAAACCTAATAAGGCCAAACAGTTGCCTAATAAAACAAAATAGCAAAAAGAAAGTGAATTATTTCATTTCACGTGACGGGTGAGATCTTTGACTTGAGCGAAGCTGAATCACGGACTAGAAGACATATTACAGTTGGCATGATTTTCATCATCTGAATCTTGGGCTCCACAGATGAAGCAGGGCCATGCAGCGTCAAAGGGGTCCTGAGAGTCAATCATGTATGAATTCAGAAAAGGGTTCCAGCTTTGAGAGGGGTCCCTGGGAATATTTGGTAGGATGAAAACTTCGTCGGTGGAGACATAATTAACATCACAGAGGAAATTGAGCAGACCGACTTGAAGGATTTGTGGATACATTTTTGGATAATCATATGTGGTATGCCATTCAGAACTGGAGTTGGCAGTCCAGAGGAGTCTTTGGTGAGGATTGTACCTGTAGGGCCTATTGAAGATCCATATACAGCATACAGAGGCAGCTGATTCATAATCAAGTTTCCAAATGTTATATTTGCCCATGAGCTCAGTGAGTTCGCGCTTCCAGTTGGTCAAGGACGTGAACCATTGGAGGAAAACCCATAACAGAGAGTTCCGCTGAGAAGGATCATGGAGATGACCATATAGAGCCTGAAGAGGGAAGACGATGGCATGATGATGTAGAACTGATAAACACCAGAGGAACCAAAGGAGTTGAGGAGAAAAATAGTAGAAAGGTGGCATTATAAACGGGTCAAGAAATGGTCTGGACAGGTTGTTGACAGTATGACGACAGTCTTGTCTGTTGATCTGAGCTAGGTAGACCGGAAGTTGAGTCTTGGCGAAAGACTGGATCTGATTTAAAGAAGGTTGATGATCAGGTGGCAACGTGGCCAAGAGTTCTGGTGGGAATGAGTAAGCAGGTATGGCTGGTGAGGATGATGAGGGACCAGCATGAGATGAGGAGGGACCAGCAGGAGAAGTCATGAAGACAAGAGGATAATGACCTGTGGATGTAATGAGATGAGTGAGTGGAGGTCTGGAGATAATGAGATGAGTGAGTGGAGGTCTGGAGAGCATGTCAGCAATTATATTATGATGGCCCTTCACGTGACGAACAGTGAAGTCATATCGGGCAAACCAGTCTTTGAGTCTCAAAAGGAGAGGATTGGGAGGAATCTTATTGCGAAAATCGAGGATCTTTGGAAAAGATGAGTTGTCCATTTCAACAATAAAGTTTCTTGTCCTGAGGTGAAAATCCAGCTTTTGGATTCCGTATTTGACAGCAAGAATCTCTTTATAGATAGTGTGATAATGCTGTTGGGCATCTTTGAATTTTCCACTAGCATGACCACAGTATCTTCGTTGACCGTCTCGATCTTCAATGAGAACGGCCCCCCAGAAAATATCACTGGCATCAGTCTGGAGGATGAGCTGGCCCGAAGAAGGGATGACGAGGGCAGGAGGAGATTGAGTGATCTCCTTCAATTTGATGACGGCCTCAGTGTGGGAGGAACTCCAGGGAGGAGGACGCTTCTTGAGGAGCGTAGAAAGAACTGAGGTGTAATGACTGACATGTGGAATGAAATCTCTGACATAGTTGACGATTCCGAGAAACTGTTGAACTTGTTTCACACTGAGATCAGAATTGGGGAAGTCCAACAATCGGACAGCCAAATGAGGACCAGGACGGTATTGGCCGTTGAAAATGTGCATTCCAAGAAATTCAATTTCAGATTTCCCAACTATGCTTTTCTTTTCAGAGAGCATGATACCATAGTGATGAACAATGTCATGGAACTGTTGGAGAAAGAGATCGTGAGAGGTATCATCTGGAGAGAACAGGAGGATATCATCAATGTAGACGAGTGCTGAGTGTAAGAGAGGATGAAAAATCCTGGTAACAGCCTTTTGGAAAAGGGACGGAGCAGTCTTTAAACCAAAAGGAAGAACAGTCCATTGGTATTGAGCATTAGGAAGACAGAACGCTGTCTTATATCTTTCATCTGGATGAATACCAATTTGCCAAAAAGCACATTTGAGGTCAAATTTAGAGAAGATCGTAGCACCTGGAAGTTGAGAGAATAAGACATTAGGTCTGGGAACAGGAAACTTATCATCTCTGAGAAAGAGGTTGAGAGGCTTGTAATCCACGACTAATCTCTTTTTTCCTCTGAGTAATTCTGTGCGTTTTTCAACGTAAAAGGCTTGACACGCCCAGGGAGAAGAGGTATGTTCGATCAGACCTTGACGGAGGAGCTCATTGCATTCTTCATTAGCGAGCTTGAGATCCGAGGGAGACATGCCTGAGTAGGTAGCCTTGGTAGGATTCGTATCTTCATTAAGCTTAAAGGGAAGCTTGATAAAGAAATCAGGATTCTTCCACAGAGGAGAAGGATGAGAGAAAGTGGCATGATTGTCAGCACAAAGTAGGAGCAATTTTTGTTGGATATGTTCAAAAGGGGCTTGGATTTCTGAGAGCGGGAAAATCTTCGGAATGTCAGAAAAAGCTTTGAAATGCTTTTTGTATCGGATGCCAGTAGGGAGAATCCGAAGAGAGTAACATTGGCGAAAAACATCCCAGCCGATGAGGATATCTTTATCAGGAAGAGGAGTGCCGACGACCTGGACCCAAAGAGTGAAGGACGGGAAAAACTGAATACCAATCTTCTCTCTGGAAATCAGATTAGTGGAAAAAACCTTTCCATCAGCGGCTCGAAAATGCCGAACTTGGGATTTCCAAAATTCTGGAGGAAGGACCTTTGGGTTCATCATTGTAGTATGAGAACCTGTGTCGAAATAAGCGATGACATCAACAGGTATGGAGTACTTGTCAGGTAGAATCCGAACCGGAGCCTGGGGACCGGAATGAGAATCGAGCTGAGTAGCCTGATAGGATTCTGGGATAGAACTGTAGTCAGAGGAGCCAGAATATTCCGAATCAGAAAGGTCTTCTTGAAGAACAAAGGTCGTGGAGGAATCAGCCTGATCTTGTTCAGAGAAGATGGATTCAATGTCTGCATCGGACGGAACATCATCAGCAATGTCTTTCAACTGCTGAACTAATCTGGCGGACTTTGCCTTTTTGTTGGGACATTTCTTAGCATAATGTCCGGTTTCGCCGCAAATATAGCAGCGTTGGGATTTATTCCAACCGCGCTGTGCTTTCTTGCGGAAGAACTTGAATCGTTTTGGCCTGCCTTTCTTGTGTTCGAAACGTTTGAAATGATTCTTCTTCTTCGTGTTGCAGGTGCAAGAGCCCAAGGATTTGCACTTGATTTGAAGAGAAGGTTGACGGCATTGGGACTGCAGGTGTTTGCCTTCTGTGAGCATCTTGGAGAAGAATCTTTGAGTGGCACAGAGTTTATCCAGAGAGCTGAGAGCATACATGTGGAGCTCACCTAAGGATGTATCATTGAGAGATCGTCCTGAGTCTATTTTTCGTTGTATCTCATCTTGGAGGTCATCTGGAAGAGAGTTGACATAGACTTGTTTAAGACTATGATCATTAATTCCACCAAGGGTATGATATCTTTGAGACATCCGCTTGTAATGGAACATAATGTCATTTCTTTTGAGAGAGCAGCAACGCATGTCAAAGAATTCTTGTCGAGCCTGTTTATAGAGATGGTCAGGATCACCAAGGAATTCTCTGAATATGTATCCCATGGCTTGGGAGGCTAAGGGGACTCTGACAAATTGGAGTTGTCTGTATTCACCAAGAGCTTGGTACCAATCTCTGAGAGAACCAGTAAAACGAGAGACGAACTCACGTAGAATTGTTTCAAGGTTCTGTTCAGACTTCGCCAGTTGTAGGTCAAGCCATGCGCTCATCTCTGAAACCCTTTTTCTCCAGGAACCAGGAGAAGTGTCATCAAGAGTAAACCAAGGGCCATTGGTAGGTTTAGCAGGAGAACGGCCAGGAACATGTTCTGGAGGTTCTTCGACAAAAGGAGCAGGAGTGGAGGAGGCAGTCTCATCGGGAGACTCATAGGTTCTTGTTGAGGGCTGAGGATCTGTGCGAGATGCCATGAAAACTTGAGTAAGGTCTGCATGAGCAGGAGGAGAAGATGCAGAAGTATCCAGCCAGGATGAAGGACAGGAAGTCTGTGACGACTGGGAGGAGACGTCTCCAGAAAAGAATGTTGAATCAGACTTGGAAGAGGAGGAAAACGTCTTAGAAGCAAACAGAACTGGGTCATATGAACTGGAAGCAGCGTGCTTGTCTTTCAGCTTCGAAGGAGACCTGGTCTTAGGTTTTGCTTGAGGGGAAGAGAGGACGGGATATTTCCGGAACAATTCACCAGTGGATTTAAAGTGATTGGAAAAATCATCAGATCTGGAAGGGGGTGAATGTGTAGGAGATACAGGGAAAAACAGTGATTGTGAGTGATGAGAGTAAGGTTTTGGTTTGTGGGAATGATCTCTGGTCAGCTGTTCAAGCTGTTCTTTAAGTTGCTTGATTTCTCTTTCTTTTGTGTCAAAGTCTGGGCCAGAATAGCCATGAGATATATATCTGTGAAGATCTGCATGAAGCTTTGCTATTCTCGATTGAAGGTCAGAGGCCAAATCTCTGAAGGAGGCATCAAGACTTTGGAGATGGTGATCATGCTGAGAAACATGTCGTGTAACACGATCAATCTTCTGATCAATAGAGTTAAGAACTCTGTTCTGAGCTCTAGCATTATGAGATTGCCAATTAAGGACTTGTTCAGCCTGGGAGGGCTGTTTGTAAGAACCATCGGGTTAAACTTCGGTAGATTGGACAAAAGGTTTTGAGAAACGAGTTTTTTCTTGGTTTGAGGAAGGTTCAAGTGGAGGGAAATCACAATCATAATCTGAGGTCATGTAACAAGGGACTGGTGCTGGTTGATTAGGACCTGGAAGGGTAGGTTGTGGAGGCAGGAGACCTTCAGATCGTAAGATCTGTAAAGCTCTATCATAAATGGGTAGAGGTTTATTTTTGATAGGATGGAGGCCTATCCAAGGACTATCAGGATGATCTGGTTTGTGAGGTTTATTCCAGGGTTTGCAGAAGGTAGGAGAGGTGTCCTTGAGACAGCGTCGACATATACAGTCTGCATCACACATGGTTGGATCATCATCCCAGATGAAGTGACCACGGATCTTGTCAGTGTAGATCGGAGATCCGTCAGCTTCAAAACTGTGGATGGGAATGTCAGCTTCAGTGGTAACCGGTTGAATCATAAGGGCTTGGAATATCGGAGGAGTCTCCGAACTGGAGGAAGCCTGAGAACCGGTGAGGGGAGCATAGATAGTTTTGATGGAACCATCTGGCTGAGGAACATACGACGTATCAGCAGCAACGACAGGAGCTTCGTCCTGGAAAACCTTTTCATAGTTTGTGAGCCATTCAAGAGGCATGATCTCTGTGAGCTTTTCTCTGGGCAGTTGTTTTGGAATTTGAAGGATGGTGGGAACTTCATCTTCTCTTTCTGCTTTGATGAAGATGGTGTCACCATTATGACCAGGGAGTGGGAGATCAAGAGCATGATCTTGAAGTCTGTAAGCAAGCTGATGATGGACAGTAGCCATGTAGGAATTGGCTTGCATGGGAGCACCAAGAATCTGAACTTGGATCTTGAAACATTTGTGAAGGTTCTGGTCTCGCAAAGGAATGTTGAAGTTGGGATAGTATGTGAGGGATATGCTACCAGCATGAAGAGTAGATAGGCAGGTGCCAATCACAGCATGTTCATACTGAGTGTAGATGGTGTTGAGCAAGGCCAGTCTGGCAGTGACAGGTAAGCCTTTTCGACCATGTAGGGAGAGGATGATTCGGACAGCACCTATGTGGAGATGGGAGTATCCTTCCTTGATCCATTGATCTATCATGTTTTGATCAATGGTGAGAGTGACATATTGTTCACTAGAAGAGGATGGAATCAAACATTTATCTAGGCCTGTGGACTGGACATATTCTTTGATGGGAAGCGGTCTGGTATGGACAAGACGAGTTAACCGGGTAGCAAGAGATTTGTTTCTCTTGAAGATGTTGTATGGATTGAGTAGGGGGAAAGTAGTTTCATTTATCTGGGCAGAAGCAGGGATATGGGTGTATTCTACCAGATCTTGGATTCTGTTGGACTGGGTTCTTTGGATAGTAGGAGAAGGTAAGGATATAGAAGAAGACAATCTATTAGGAACTAGAGAAGCAGTAGAGGGATTAGTGTTTGACATTTTTGAGAAGTTTCTTCCTTCTATACCAGTCTAACATACTCATAGCAGTCTAACTCTTTTCCTGGAGCTTTTTGGCAAATTGGTATTCATCCAGATGAAAGATATAAGACAGCGTTCTGTCTTCCTAATGCTCAATACCAATGGACTGTTCTTCCTTTTGGTTTAAAGACTGCTCCGTCCCTTTTCCAAAAGGCTGTTACCAGGATTTTTCATCCTCTCTTACACTCAGCACTCGTCTACATTGATGATATCCTCCTGTTCTCTCCAGATGATACCTCTCACGATCTCCTTCTCCAACAGTTCCATGACATTGTTCATCACTATGGTATCATGCTCTCTGAAAAGAAAAGCATAGTTGGGAAATCTGAAATTGAATTTCTTGGAATGCACATTTTCAACGGCCAATACCGTCCTGGTCCTCATTTGGCTGTCCGATTATTGGACTTCCCCGATTCTGATCTTAGTGTGAAACAAGTTCAACAGTTTCTCGGAATCGTCAACTATGTCAGAGATTTCATTCCACATGTCAGTCATTACACCTCAGTTCTTTCTACGCTCCTCAAGAAGCGTCCTCCTCCCTGGAGTTCCTCCCACACTGAGGCCGTCATCAAATTGAAGGAGATCACTCAATCTCCTCCTGCCCTCGTCATCCCTTCTTCGGGCCAGCTCATCCTCCAGACTGATGCCAGTGATATTTTCTGGGGGGCCGTTCTCATTGAAGATCGAGACGGTCAACGAAGATACTGTGGTCATGCTAGTGGAAAATTCAAAGATGCCCAACAGCATTATCACACTATCTATAAAGAGATTCTTGCTGTCAAATACGGAATCCAAAAGCTGGATTTTCACCTCAGGACAAGAAACTTTATTGTTGAAATGGACAACTCATCTTTTCCAAAGATCCTCGATTTTCGCAATAAGATTCCTCCCAATCCTCTCCTTTTGAGACTCAAAGATTGGTTTGCCCGATATGACTTCACTGTTCGTCACGTGAAGGGCCATCATAATATAATTGCTGACATGCTCTCCAGACCTCCACTCACTCATCTCATTACATCCACAGGTCATTATCCTCTTGTCTTCATGACTTCTCCTGCTGGTCCCTCCTCATCTCATGCTGGTCCCTCATCATCCTCACCAGCCATACCTGCTTACTCATTCCCACCAGAACTCTTGGCCACGTTGCCACCTGATCATCAACCTTCTTTAAATCAGATCCAGTCTTTCGCCAAGACTCAACTTCCGGTCTACCTAGCTCAGATCAACAGACAAGACTGTCGTCACACTGTCAACAACCTGTCCAGACCATTTCTTGACCCGTTTATAATGCCACCTTTCTACTATTTCTCTCCTCAACTCCTTTGGTTCCTCTGGTGTTTATCAGTTCTACATCATCATGCCATCGTCTTCCCTCTTCAGGCTCTATATGGTCATCTCCATGATCCTTCTCAGCGGAACTCTCTGTTATGGGTTTTCCTCCAATGGTTCACGTCCTTGACCAACTGGAAGCGCGAACTCACTGAGCTCATGGGCAAATATAACATTTGGAAACTTGATTATGAATCAGCTGCCTCTGTATGCTGTATATGGATCTTCAATAGGCCCTACAGGTACAATCCCCACCAAAGACTCCTCTGGACTGCCAACTCCAGTTATGAATGGCATACCACATATGATTATCCAAAAATGTATCCACAAATCCTTCAAGTCGGTCTGCTCAATTTCCTCTGTGATGTTAATTATGTCTCCACCGACGAAGTTTTCATCCTACCAAATATTCCCAGGGACCCCTCTCAAAGCTGGAACCCTTTTCTGAATTCATACATGATTGACTCTCAGGACCCCTTTGACGCTGCATGGCCCTGCTTCATCTGTGGAGCCCAAGATTCAGATGATGAAAATCATGCCAACTGTAATATGTCTTCTAGTCCGTGATTCAGCTTCGCTCAAGTCAAAGATCTCACCCGTCACGTGAAATGAAATAATTCACTTTCTTTTTGCTATTTTGTTTTATTAGGCAACTGTTTGGCCTTATTAGGTTTAATTATGCTATTTCGTTTTATTAGGCATCTTTTGTCTTTATTTCAATTTGAAAGTCTGTAACCTTTGGCCGATGGCCCTGCTTTGCTTTAGCTAGGTATCTGCCACGTTTGTGGCCTTACTGTATAATAGGTTTGTCTGTACTCTATCTCTCCCCCTATATAAGGAGAGCTCGTCACTTGTGTAAAAGGCAGAAACACATCAATAAACTTTTCCTTGTGTGTTAACTCTCATGTCTTGCTAAATTGTTCATCTTCTTCCTTTGAATACCATGTCACTCATATAAATAGCAGTCTGTAATTATCTCAGTATGCTCTGTGCTTGCCTCTAGGTTGAGGATCCTGCACATCAGAAGATGAGATTTGTTGGCTTTTTGGCTTAAGGTCCCTGTCTGTCTCTAGTGGGTTGGAAAGTTAGTACCCTGTTCAGGCCGTGGTTAGGCCGCCATTGTGGGGAAAACTCTAAAGACCTGTATGAGAGGCACCCAGGGGTACCTGCCACCCGAATGACAGCAAACTGTGCATTTAATAAAAATAGTGGAAATTGATAAAAATGACCACATATAATAAGGAAATTTTGTTTTTAACAATAAGCTCTGACGGCGCTGTTGCAAGCCGAGACGTTGCCTAGTTAGTGAAGCACGGCGTCACCTCGCTTGGTTCACGAAGCCAAGCAGTGTAGCCTAGGCAGCTCGACGGCACCTTCGTCGGGCGGTGCATGCCTAGGCGACGACGTCCGGCGATGATTTTGACGAGATGGAGAGGAGAAAAGAGAGAGATGAGCGGGGAGAGAGAGAAAGAGAGAGAGTGTGTTTGGTGATTGTTTTTATACGAGAGTATTGATGTAATTTCTTAAAAATGTGGTTATTAGCAATTAAAATTTCGTATGTGGTTAGAAACGAAATTCTAATATTTTGGATAGCCAGTTTTGATTTTTAATATTTGGCCCTTCAAATTGACCACTGTGCCATAACATTATTGTTTTTGGTCTTTTGACTGTAATCAGGTAGGTACTGATCACATGTTGAAAAGATATGGTATTATCTTGAAAAGTAGATTTAAAACAGCCCTAGGGGCGTAGCTCAGTTGGTTGATGGACAAGCTTGGAGTTTGGGCAAATGACTCCTAAGTATTCGAATCGTACAAATGGCAAAAAATTTCAAAAAAAAATATCTGAAAAAAAAAACTGTTTTTTATTTTATTAAAAACAAATTCAAATGCAACCTAAATAACGATGCATAAAAACGACATTCCACCTTCGGGGAATCAATCCTTTCCAACTCGACAAACCCTAGACTCCAAATAATTCCAACTTCAGCACCCAATCCACCGCAAACCTACTTGGATGAAATGAACAAACCCTAATAAAATTGCAGATTTGCTTGTCAATTGGACAAATGAAAAAGTTTGTAAAAAATGTCTGAAATTGGATATAACTTTCAATACAGAACTTTCATTTTACAAAACTTTTGATAATCTTATTTGTTGGTAGACTTGCATCCAAGAAAATACGAATAGACAATAGAAGAAGGATTTAATGAAATTCTAGTGAAGAGTGAACGTAATGGATAAAAGAATCCATAAAAATTGATTTAATAGACTATGAGGTATTTTTGTCTTGAACGAATTACACCCACCTCCCCTGAGGTTTGCTAAAATGCACACGAAAACGACTTTATCATTAACTAACACTCACCTCCCCTCCCGTTAGTCAACGTCCGTTACATTTAGTCGTTGACCTTGTTAGACCGTGTAAAAGTCCAAAATACCCTTAAGTATGTCTATTTACTTTTATAACCCTAGAAAAAGACAAAAACTAAAAAATCAAATTACAATTAAATTTAAAATTAAAATATATAAAAAAAAAACTAATTAAAAATAATAATAATAAAACGAAATTATTATTATTATTATTACCAAAAAAATTTAAAAAACCAAAATTAAAAAAATTAAAAAAAAATCTTATCTTCTTTATTAATTCATATCATTCAATAATTCCAAAAAAAAAATCAAAATTTGGAAACTTTTTTCCTAAATGGATCTCCAACCGTCCATCACAAAGATGGATGGTGTAGATTAAGAATTGAATAAAAAAAGAAAAAAGAAAAAAGAAATTCTGATTTTAAATATTTAAGATTAAAAAAAAAATCTTTATAAAAAAGACAAAATATTAAAAACAAAAAACAAAATATTATATAAAAAAGCAAGATTGAGACCAGGTCTCCAGATGGAGACTGTTGCAGATGAGGAGATCCCACAGAGGGGTCTCCGTCGCCCGTCGCCCGTCGTAGATGAGCTTCACCAATCGGGTCTCCGTTGCCCGTCGCAGATGAAGCTTCACCAACCGAGTCTTCGTCGTCTGTCGCAGATGGAGCTTTGTGGGATGAGGTTGACTATGGAGACGATCTCCACATGAGATGGATTGGATGAAGCATCGAGTAGAGAGATTTCCAGATCTCTCTTCTCAGCTTTTACTTTTTATTTTAAAAAAATTGTTTTGATTGATTTAAAATTAGTTTTCTAATTAATAATATTTATTCTTCATTGTATTGAATGTTAATCTTCTATGAATATATCTTCCTCTTGTTGTTTGTGTTGTTGTTGAGTTGTTCTTTCAAGAATAATGGTCCAGTGTTTTTTTTTTTTTTTTGTTGAAATAAATGGTATGGTCTCGCAAACCAGGGCAGCTACAAATTAAGGTTTGTTGTTGCACATGGATGATTTGGGTGCTAGAGTTTTTTAGGCTTACTGAATCGATTTTCTTAGGTTTGTGTGGGTGTTAGAGCATCTCCAATGCAAAAGTGGCTTGCATACCAATAATTGTTGACATAGTAATAATGTTAAGAGACTTGCTTACTATATAGCATAAAAATAGACTTGATAGACAATCAACTCAAAATTTGGTCTCCAGTGCTTCCGTCTAAAACACAAATTTTTTAATGACGTGTCCATCTTTTTTTCCTATTTTATTTTTTATTTTATTTCCTTACCAAAAATATATGAAAAATTAATGTCAGTTTTAAATATTTGCTGAGTCAACCTAAAAAATAGTTGTGCAACAGACAGTCTGAAAATGGACGGTCACGTTGACAATGTCTAATATTTTTTTTGTCACGTCAGCTTGAGGTTGAATATGCACGGTTGCATTGGAGACACAATTATTAACATAACGTCTATTTATCGTACGTGGCATCTTTTTTTTTTCACAAGTCACGCTTGCATTGGAGATGCTCTTAGAGAGAGAGAGAGAAGAGAAGGGATTTCGGTCTGGATTTGGATTTCAATTTTCTTGTATTTGGATTTGGATTTGGATTTTCTTGTATTTGGATTTGGATCTTCCTTTCGATTTGAAGATAGGATTTTGGGGTTATGGTTTTTTTTTTTTTTTTTTTTTCTTACTGGGTTTTGAATTGGTTGATGGTGGTGGGTGTGGCAGAGAGGGTGGATAGGTTTGTGGCAGATAGGTTGCTGGGTTTGTCATTGAAGATGTATTTGTGTTTGAATTTGATGAAAAATTGATTTACAGAAGAAAACAACCTAGGGACTTTTTTTGTCAAATAAAAGTAGCTTTTTTTTTATTTCGTTTTTTTTTTTTTAATATTTTTTTGTCTTTAAGTGGGTTTAATAAGTTGAAAGATGATATTACCCTTCTTGATATAGTCAACGGTTAAATGTAACAAACGTTGACTGATAGGAAGGGAGGTGAGCGTTAGTTAATGATAAAATCGTTTTCGTATGTATTTTAGCAAACCTCAGGGGAGGTGGGTGTAATTCGTTCTTTTGTCTTTGCAATAATTAAATGACTAGAAAAGAAAAGCTGAGACAGTAGGGCTATAAATCATTAAAGCTTAAACCACTTTTAAAATGTCTATTTCTGAAAGAAAAAAAACAAATTAAAAAAACCTTAAAATTAAACAAATTAAAAGTTTGGCTTATATCGTATGACTTCTCTTAATTCAACGGCGGAGAAAAAGAATAGATAACAACCTTAGATTAAGAGCAAACAAATGAATTAATGTTGAAGGTCACGGCATTTAATTAGTCAAATTTTCAAAGTATTTTAGTCCAATTGCATGTTTTTTTTTACCACCGTTTTGACCAACTTCTTGCTGGATATCAAAATCATCAGCTAATTTTATAACTGGTTCTTTGATTTCTTTGCCAACTATATGTAGTACATAGTTTCAATTCCTTTATTATTCTATATAAAAAACTCTCAATTCCATTATTTCAGAATTAATTAAGACTATATATATATATATAAATCAATGTTCACAATCAACCATAAATTAATTACACTATCATATCATTCACATAAGTTGGGCTCGAGCATTACATTCTTATACCGTTCAATTTTCACTTCATAATTTATATAGGATGATTGAAACAATTAAGTGTATACATCCATGATAATCACCCAATTAATAATAAGAAAATCTGTAAACAAAATTATGCTTCAACAATTATAATCACCCAATTAATAATAAGAAAATCTGTAAACAAAATTATGCTTCAACAATATATATATATATATATATATATATATATATATATATATATATATATATATATATATATATATATATATATAAAGTGTGTGTGTGATGTGAAACAAAATTTAATTAATTAAGCAAATAAACAATGCAATGCAGGAAGGTTATTGTTTTTGACGACTCTTGAATTTTTTATTTTATTTTTCTAAGTATGAATTTCGTGTGCTGCTTTAAGTATCCTCTCAAATGCATTCTCAATGCATCCTTGGAATTTCTGGGGTTCTATGAATCCTTTCTCTGTTCCCACAGCAATTCTCATCTTTCCCATGTAACTCAGCATTGTAATCGTAAGACTCTACAATAAATTCCATCAAAATTGAGCATGTCAAGTGTATGTGTATATCAATTAAAAAGAAGGAAATTAACCAAAGAATATATATTTACCTGAGGAACACCGACCACCATGAAGTAGAGACCTTTGATTGGATGATCAGACAAAGCCATCTGTTCCACTGGTCCTATCAAGTTTGAAATTGTCATGCTTGAGTTTTTCAGGGTGGTGTGGATGTATCTAGCCGTTGCCTGTTACACACAAAGTGATCAATACTCGTCATCTTCCAAAATAGAAAAACCAAAAAGAAAGTACAAAATTCATGACTGAAGTTACGTAACCCTGCATTAAGAGATTAGAAGTTTAGTTACATAACATTAATGTAGAAAATACCTCAGGGCCTATAAACTTCCTCAAGGCCTCAAGAAGGCGTCCGGTGAGTTTAACAGCTAGAGAGCTTCTCTTTCTCTTGATAATTTTCTGAGCTTTCAGGACAAATTCAAGTGGGTCTGGAGATTGATCAGCATCAGTTGATGATGACTCCGGTATTGATACGTGCAAGAAACCGAACTGGTTCCCCCATGGAGACTCAGCATCAGGTTTCACCATCTCCTTCACAGACTTGTAACCCCCAATGTTTCTTGTATTGAGCAACACCAGTGCTGTTGAATGTGCATTATTCTTCTTTGACGATGATTGCATGTACAATCGAGTCCCAAAGAAGATTATTCCAGTTATTACATCATTCAATGTCTGTTCAAACGGAACAAGAATTACAAAAATAAAATTAAAAAGTACTATAGAAGTCTTGTAATAATATATGCATGTCATAGTTTGTCATCAAAATTTAAATGCAATGGAAGCATAAAAGAAACCCCTTTTGAACCAAAACAACATTTGTATATAATTTGAGATTTGATATATAAATGAAGTTTCAAAATCTTAATACAAAATTTTGTTTTTGTTTTTTCCTTAATTCTGTGCGTAAAAATTTTATTATATATTTATAAAATAATTATCAGGTACGGGATTCCCGTATGTTTTTTCGTTTGACTTTATATAACGTCATAGAAAGTGGACTATATAACAGAGAGACCAAAAATGACCATATCAGTGTATAACATTTGAGTTACATAGTGGATTCTGTAATATTACATAATCAATCTAGTATGGAAAAACCTACGGAAATCAAGCACCAGAAACCTTCTCGGTATTTACGTAGCACCACCAAGCCATATGCAGCCTAACTACTCTATAAGTCTATATATTTATGGGAATTTATGAATTTACGTTCCAACTAAAACTTCCAGCATCCATAAACAATTGTTTGTCGCACATTTATGATGAAAAATACGAAAATAGTTGTATGTAATATAATTAGAGTACTACTTTCCAATAAAATACTAAACATGGACTTGAAAGCTGTCAATACCTAATTAGCAAAATAATAAAAGTGGGTGGCCAAGAACAAGATATTTTAATCAGACCCAACAACCAAAACTACTTGTTTTCAATTTTCACACACAGTAATAAAAAGAAGAAAAAGTAGACCTTGGCCCTGGCCACCTTTTAAAGGATTTAGATTCTTTAACGTGCGCCTGAACTCAAATAGGTAAGGATAATACATTGTATTTAAAATTAATAAAAAAAAAATCTACTATTAATTACAGATGTCAATAGATTTTTTGAGGTCAATAGAAAGATAAAGCTCGGTAGAGAAGTCTGATCTAAGGCTAACTAGCAACAATGACTTCATAATACAGTTGCATTATAAAATTCATGGTTATTTTGGTTGGAAGCTCATTTGTACTGCTTAGCTTCATTTACTTCATAGTTTCTATAGCCAACTATCTAGTACAATTGTACATCTAGAGATAGCACATTTAATACATTTTAGGGCAAAAGTTCTATTTCTCTTTCACTTGAAAAACATTATTGATGTTGCCTAAGGTTTTAACATGATACAATGGTGGGATGGATGTCTTTTACCCATGCACATCCATTCATATTATACCACATGGCATCGATTTAATATATCCATCAATTTATGTGGACAAATACTTCATTCGAGATTTTTTCTGATACAAATTTAATCATAATACCTTTTGAAATTCTAACATTTATTATCAATGTTGTAGAAAGCGCTAGACGCTAGTCTGGCGGCGACCTCCTGCCTAATGCCTAGCTTGCCTAGTCGGAGACTAGGTGGCTGGCCGGAAGTAGACCGGCGGTCGGTCGGAGTTTTTTTAATACATTTTTTGTTGTAATTGAGTAAAAGTTCATACTATTTCATATATTGGACCTCAAATTGAAATAAAATTCCAAAAAACTCAATATTGAGAATCAAAATCCATAAAAAAAAAACTAAACAAAATCTAAAAAACTCAATCAAATTTCAAAAAGTCAATAAAAAAAGTCAACCTAATCGGTCAACGGTGATTAGTCATTGACTTTGACCGACTCGACCAACTAAACAGTAAACCACCTAATCGGGGCAGCCGACCGCCGACTAGGGACAAGGCGGCGCCTAGTCGGCACTAGACGGGACTTTTGCAACACTGTTTCTTATACATAAGAGTCTTTCCTCAATTGGTTGGTAAAGGTCCCTAAGATTTGTGAGATTAATCATGTCAAAATATATATATATATATATATATATATATATATATATATATATATATATTCGAAAAAAGAGAATATTGACAAAACTGCAAAAGATATTTACAAACTTAGATTTTCATTTGTATATTAGAAAAAGACTAAGAGATGATTCTAGTCTTAGATCAAACCTCAAAGCTAACACGAGTACACGACCACAATCAAAGGCAGAGGGAGGTGGCGTAGGCCCTCAAAAATGTTTTAAAAATTTAATTAAAAAATGTTATGAAATTAGTTTTATATTTTAAAAGATTTTCATTTTAGCCCTTTAAAATATTTTTTTTGTTTTTTTATTTCTGACTCCGCAGCCGACAACAATGAATTATCTATTTAAAAATAATGACACAAAATTATAACCTCATCGAATATATTAAAGAATTTTAAAGATGCTTATATATAAGAGAAAGAAAGAATGTTTGATGTTACGTACCACACCAAGCTTGGTCTTAATTTGATTAATATGATCAAGAGAGAAAGTGATTGTTGTAATAGTGACAGGCTTGAACTCCACTCCAGGATCAGCAGATCGTATTGGGGTTCTATCATCTTCAACACAACTACTCTTCAAAAGACTCCATCCAAAATCCGAAACAGTGTTGCAAGCTGAAGACAGAAATCTAGGAACACCCAGAAAAAAGTTTTCCTTTTGACTGTCCATTTTCGAAGGCCATTGCAGAGTAGGAAATGTCAATGGAAGAGAAGGATTGTCAGCTCTCTGTAAACAAGAAAGCAGAGCTCCCATTAAAGAGAACCCATCTCCAAGTGCATGATGGAGCTTGAATACCACAGTCCCAGCTGCATTTTTTGATGGGTATTTGAATATATGAATTTCCCATAAAGGTCGGCTTTGTGGAAGATTCTCCTTTGCTATTCTTGATAAGTATTCGTTTAGATAATCATCATAACATTTTAGTGACAATCCACTAGGAAAAATAGGTACGTGCACATGATCTTCGAGCTTCACATCAAACTTCTTCCATTTCTTCACTCCATTTTTGTCACTCACCTGATTTCACATACTTCCAAAACTTAATTAGTACCATTTTTATAAGGTGTAAAAACTCAAGTGAAGTCAATAATGTTAGTACTAAATTAAGTTGTCTGTTGTCAGATATATTTTAGATGATACCCAGAGAATTTCCTTTCTTCAACCAATCAATATCTTTTACTAGGAAACTACACATTATAAACATATACTCATGTGGGTGAGAGAAAGAGTACCATGATGGAGGAGAAGCGAGGGTTGATTGGGAGGAACACATCTTGAAGCAAAGACATGGTTGAAGAGTCATCAACGGGGATCTCTGATTCCAAGACAGCAAGAACACATACAGAAAGCACTGAGCTATTGAAGTATTGACCAGTTGGGCTGACTGGTTCTTCTAACTCCATAGTTTTCTCTTCTTGATGACCTTCACTTTCCATTTCATAACTTGTATATATCATATTTCGCATTTATATTTTTATATATAACTCGAACCTTATATATTATGAATTGACTCTTTTACCATCAACCCACAAAGGCGGTTCATTTATATATATATGGACAATGTTTGGGTACCGACTAATTAGTACTTTGCCCTTGGAAGAATGTAAGGTGATAAATGTAAAAAAATAAAAGAAAAAAATACCACGTGCCAACACCCCATTAGTGGGTCAGTATATTGGGTACTGACTGATCAGTACCCAAGGTACTGACCCCACTAATTGGGTGTTGACATATGGCCCATTTTAGAAGAATGTAAGAAGATAAATGTAAAAAATAAAAGAAAAAAATGTCACGTGCCAACACCCCATTGGTGGGTCAGTATCTTGAAGCATTTTCCTATATATAATTTGTTGTACTATGTGTACATCTTGGAGCATCATGTCATGCATGTACATAATACACTCACTCAAGGGTAGTTTTGGAATTTCCTTATTGTGCTTTTAGCTACAGTCATTATGGTCATGTGTATACTGCATCAACAACTGGGTTATTATGATCATGTGTATACTGCATCATCAACTGGGTTATGGTAGGTGTAAACATGGCGTGATATTGATGACAATCATCAATGCTTTTCATCCAATTACAGTTCGGCGCTGCTTTACATCCTTTTTCATCAATCTTTTCTCTTAATTATTTATCTTTCCTTATAGTCCTGTGTCTATCTGATACGATTGTCCAATCCGTTTTGATGGAGCTAAAACATAGAAACAATTGACAAGACTGAGACGATATGATGTTGGTTCCACTTCTCTCACCTACACCGGAGAGCGATTTTGCTCACCCACCTTAACTGTGGGTAAGCATTACCCCCACTTCAGTATCTGACACGTGTCCTCTACTTAACCTTGGGTTAACACCTTTTTACTTTCATTTTTGTTCTACCCTTTTTACCCCTAAACTTAACTAAAGACAGGTTGTGTCTTCTTGTTCGTTGCATAAAAGTAAAATAAAAAGAGACAGGGACAACTCAAAAGACAAAAGGATATTTAAAAAATAATAGACAAAAGAACAGCAGAACAGCTAGCTTGGAGTCAACAGCGTTCTTTGTTGTCATTTTCACAGGTACCCCATGTTTCCATCCAAATCTTCTTTTCCCCTCGTCTATATATGTTATTGATAATGTAATTTTTGTTTTATTTACTGTACCAAATATTCATGTCATTATATATAATATTACAAAAAATCAATTTTTATAATTAATTTGATTAACCGATTTTCATTGGTTTGTGATTGATTTGTGATGTTTATGCTTTGATTAATTTAATTGTTTGTTAGGTGGAAAATATGCTCTAAATCAGTCCATTTCATTGCTTTGATTCCTAATATTACAAAAACTTAAAAAGATGAAATTAAGTTTTTTTGATTAATTTGATTAATCGATTTTCATTGGTTTGATTGATTTGTGAAGTTAGTATGCTTTGATTAATTTAACTGTTTGTTGGGTGGAAAACATGTTCCAAATCAATAAATTTAATACTATTATTAAATTAAGTTTTTTATTTTCTTAACAAAATAAAATAAAGTCAATATTATTAAAAATGACAGGTACATGAACTGTTGCAATTGTATTATGGAAAATCACGAAGATGAATTTAATACTCAATACTCAAACAGCATTGAAGAATGTAATGATGATATGCACTCAGATTCTAATTCTGGAAGTGTTAATATTTTGGATAATGGTGAGGAAAAAGGAAGAGATACCAATGAAGCAATGACATACGAGACTCCATTAATTGGTATGACTTTTGATAATGATGAGGAGGCATATCAATATTACAATTCATATGCTAGAAGTTTTGGGTTTAGTGTGAAAAAACATAGACTAAATAGAAACAGACAATGTGAGGTGCAAAAAAAACTATTTACTTGCTCTTGTGAAGGTTCTTATAGTAAAAAAGCAACTCCACATATAAAAAAGAGAAGAAAGAAGATTTGCATGTGAGGCAAAGATGGAGATCAAAATTAACAAAAATGGGAAATATGTTGTGACAAAATTCATTGTCAAACATACTCATGATCTTGTTCCTGCATCAAGTTCACATATTTTGATATCACAACGAAAAATACAACATTCGCACTTCTGATTAAAACCCTCACAGATATTCTCATACATGACCACAGAAGCAAGCGGGTCTCAGCATTTGAATTTCATTAAAGCTGATTGCAATAATTTCATAGCGAGGAAGCGCGCCGAATTTCTAAAAAAAGGTGATGCACAGTGTTTACTTGAATATTTTAAGCAAAAACAAATCGTTGATAAGTCTTTCTTTTATGCGATTAGAACAAATAATGAGAATGAAAATGTGGTTGCTTCTTTTGTGATGGTAAGTCAAGAAGAGATTATGCTTTATTTGGTGATGCAATATGCTTTGATACTACATTCAAAACAAACAATTATAACATGGTTTGCGCTCCAATTGTCAGTGTTAATAATCATGGTCAGAGTTTACTATTTGGATGTGGTTTGTTAGATGGAGAGACAACTGAAGCATGTAAGTGGTTATTCACTGTTTTTTTACAAGCCATGGAAGGAAAAGAACCTGAAACTGTATTTACAGATCAAGCTCAAGCAATTGTTGCAGCCATTAATGAAGTGTTACCTAATTCTCATCACCGCCTTTGCTTATGGCATATATTTCAGAATGCTGCAAAAAGATTGAGTCTAGTTTTTAATGAGTTGTAGAAAGTTTGAATTTGTTGGTATCCCTTCTACTCAGTCAGTAAAATATAAACGCCTTTGCTTATGGCATACATTTCAGAATGCTGCAAGCCCACATGCATTGAAATTATTTCGTGAGTTAGAATTTTCAAGTTTATCATCTAAGTATTATTTAAAGAGGTGGAGCAATTATGTTACATATGGGCTTGATTTTGATATAGATATGGAAGCACTTAAAAGTAATATAAACTCATCTTCCATGGTTCAATATAGTGAATTATCTCATATTGCACAGAGAATAATAGTAAAGGGTGCAAGTAATGACCAATCATACACTTTTGTGAAGTCAGAATTGCTGAAATTGGAGGAAAAAGTGGAAAGTCTTAAAAATTCCGAACAATGACATGCTAGAACAAATGATGATATAAATTCTCACAATCACGAGAATGATGATGGTGAAAATATGAGGTTGTGTGACCCAAAAATTCAAAAGTCTATAGGCCGAGGTAAGGGTAGAATGAAAAATACATTGGAAGCTAAACACTCAAATAAGAAAATGTCATCTAAAAGAAAGGGTACGTGTTGGTGTATATATACAATTAATTTATATTGTTTGATTTTTTATTTTATAGTTGTTTATTTTGTTTTTATAACTTGTATTTACTACAGATTGCGAGGAACCAACTCCACATGTGGATGAGCTTCAAAAGAAATCACATGGAGATAAGGTTAGTGACTCATCAAATTTATATCCATATATTCAAATCCAATTATATTTAACTGATGTACTTCATATTGTATTAATATTTAGGGATCATCAAGACAAGCAAATCAAAACAACATGAGTACACATTATTCTGACATATTTCAAATTATTCCTGGAGGTCAAGGCATTCTTTATCAAAACCATCCGAGTACACATTATGTTAATGGATTTCCGACTATTCCCGTGAGTGAAGGCAATATTCCTCAACAAAACCACTCATGTACACATTATCCTAATGGATTTCCAAATGTTCATGTCGAACAAAGAATTCCTTACCGTCCACTTGGGTATCAAATTGAACATCCATCAGCATACCATTACTCATATTCACAGGTTTGTCTTGTTTTTTTTTCCCATAAGATCCATTGCAATTTTTATTTATTTGGCAAATTAACTAAATTTTTTTTATCACAACTTGATAGGGACCAAGACCTCAATGACCGGCTTGTCAATTGAATTTTTGAAGGCAAAGAACATATTAGGTGGTTGTAACCACATGATTCTTTTGTGCTCTTAGTTCAATAGAGTTTTGTATGTTTCAAACTTTGTAAGGAACAAAAATCTGTGTTTTGTTTGTTTCAAACTTTGTAATGAACATAAGTTGGCTTGCTATTGTTGAATCAAATTCGTATTTCCAAATATTGTAATAGTGTAGCACATGTTACAGCTAAATTTGCTGCTATTATTCTTGTTAGCTCAATCGTTTGGAGCTCTTCTGGTCCAAATTGCATGTTGATGTATTTCTACTTTGGTTTAATTGTTTAGTTAATCAGGTATATTTTTCTTGTTTTTGATGCAGATTATTGTTTATACTTGTTCCTGTGCACTTTTTTTTTTTTTTTTTTTGATATAAGAAAGAGCCATTACACAGCACTACAGCAGAGAAATTAAAACAGAGGTTGGGATCCAGCCACAAACACTCATTTCTTGTTCCTGTGCACTTAATCAGCACAAACAAATGCATACTCTCTCACAACAAAACTACCGAAAATGTCAAAATGCCTATTTGAATCCGGCAAAAACAAGGCTCTTTTATTTGAAACGGCCAACTTTATTCCGAAGAAACAACTCCGAAGAAAAAATGGCAAAAGCCAACAAACATAAGGCAAGAAGGCAAGGCTCCAACCGACAAAGAAAGTAGAGCTAATACCTCTGCACAAAAACGCCCCAAAACGAAACAACAACAAACGAAAACAAAATACAAGAACTGGAAGTAAAACATAACACCCAAGCCAACCACTAACAAGCTAGCAACAGCAACAAAAAACGAAGACCACCCCGACGACATCCCAATAGATCGTCGCCTGATCCAAACCTAACTTTTTTATTTCATCAAAATTCAATCAAACCACTAAAGCTAACTAATTTCACAAATCAATCAAAAACCAATGAAAATCAATCAATCTATTAAATTAATCAAACCTAACTTTTTTATTTCAAACAAAAATCACCCAATAGATCGACGCCTGATCCAACCCCAACAATGATGCAGAACAAGAAGAAGTGAACCTAGTGTGTGGTATTTGGAGACGAAACCACAAAGAAGACGAAGAAAATATTGAGAAGACGAAGAAGATTGAGAACAACAACGTACAAAAAGACAATCAAGCTGCACATGATCTTACAAAATTTGCCCTGGGCTGTTCTGAAGACAATTTTTGCTTACCTCTTCTTTGCTCTGTGTGTTTCTGTTTGCTTTGTCAAAAAAAAAGAAAAGAATAACGAATAAGAAGACACAACCTGTCTTTAGTTAAGTTTAGGGGTAAAAAGGGTAGAACAAAAATGAAAGTAAAAAGGTGTTAACCCAACTACCCAAGGTTAAATAGAGGACACGTGTCAGATACTGGAGTGGGGGTAATGCTTACACACAGTTAAGGTGGGTGAGCAAAATCACTCTCCCTACACCGTATGGTTTTGGCTTGTGGGTTCAAGTCCTACTAGGGATGGGCGTTTCCCCATGAGCCCCATCCCCCACATGCCCCCATGGGGTTTTGGGGGCAAATTTTGCCCCCAAATGGATTTTATGGTTTTAGCTTGTGGGTTCAAGTCCTACTAGGGATGGGCGTTTCCCCATGGAGCCCCATCCCCCACAGGCCCCCATGGGGTTTTGGGGGCAAATTTTGCCCCCAAATGGATTTTAGGGGTAGAGGTAGGGGTAGGGGTGGAGATGGAGGCAAACTTTGCCCCCAAACATATTTTGGAGGAGATGGTGGGGGTACCTCCCCCCAAACCTAAAACCCCATTGGGCCCTCCAAAATAATTTATATATATATTATTTTTATTTTTATTTATATATAAAAATTTTAGCAATTAAAACAAATTATAAATTATAATATTAAATTATTAAAATTAAATGTTATGGCTGTTCATTTATAAGAAGTAATTAACCCCCAAAATAATATATATATGTATTATGCAATTATTTTGGATTTTGTATTGTATTTTTATTATGTTTTTATTGCTTTTCGGATTGAAAATTTAAAATTTAGAATTGAAAAGAAAATAAAATGGGGGAAATGAGTTTTGGGGGTGTGGGAACCTCCCCCCAAAACGTCCCCCCCACTGGTCCCCCCAAATGGATTTTGGGGGAGGTTTGAGGAATGGGGGGTACCCTCCCCCGCCCCATTGGGCCCCACGTCCATCCCTAAGTCCTACCCTCTTAAATAAAAACTCCTAATTTGTAGGCCATCTGGCCATGGATTGATCCCAAGTTTTAAGCCACGTATGAGGGACTAGTATACCTAGATAAGGTTTAGAGACACTCCAGCTGGAACATTGGTTATTCCAAAAAATTGTGTAATAAAAGGAGCAATAAGTTTTGTCTCGGGAGTAGCGATGAGCACAAATTGTTCTTGGTCTAGTCTTTATCTAGCAGGCTCCTTGGAAATCGATGGACATACATATATATTAAGGTAGGACACCATTTGCTAAATATACATATATGATCCAAATTGTGCAGATGATTTATTACGATTCAAATTTCCAACAAGGATTCAATCATTCTAAACCCATGATGCTCTGGGAGAGGTTCATTTCCAGGTCGATTAGGGATTATCACTTCCAAACCTGAAATGTTGATTAAAGAGAGATAAGTCACTTCTATAAACATATGCTAGAAATAAACTAAGCACAAGAAAACCACTATGCACAAAATAACAAACAAATATGATAATATTTTATTTTATTTTTTTAAAAAAAAAACCCTAACAATCAATTTTTGATCAACAAAAACTGGGTACACACGGCTTGGCAATCTACTGTAAAATGCAAAAATTTGATCCTCTGAAATTGCTATTGCTAAAAATCCAATCCATACAAACAACATCACAGGATATCATAATTATTCCAAGCAGCTTTTCAGATTAGAAACAGAATATTACCTGCAGCCCTTGCAGCAACAGCGTCTTGAAAGACATCTGTCACAAATAACATGTCTGCTAGTCTATCTACTCCAACTGTTCGCAGAATCTCAATGTAACTATGTGTTTCATCTTTGTTTCTGAACATTGAGAATAAGAGATAAGAATATCACAAAAACTAGGTAGGCTAATTGATTAACATCTGAAGACAGTATCATGATTCATGAGAAGAAAACATACCCCAGTGTGGTATCGAAAAATCTGCAAAAGTATTTTCTCAGATCCCCATAATTTGAATTGGCAAATAGAAGCTGTTGTGCTTCCCTGCTACCACTTGAATACATGTACACCTTAAATACAAGATATATCAAAAATTAGCAATGCAAATGGTAATGTATAAAATAACAGCTTCAGAGGAAGCAATGTATCTATTTTTCCTAAATCCTAAGCAAGCAGTTTAGCTAATGGTGGTCAAGGTCTCTAGGTATTGTCATAGCTTAACGCAATCCTCATTGCAATCCACAAGGAAAACAGTCTCAAATCCACCAGAATTATAAGAGACTCTTCCAGAAACTTAATTAATTTTGAATCTTTACTTCTTCCTACTTGACATTTAGAGACTGCTAATATCCTAAGAGAATTAAATATCCAAACAAAGAAATCAAAATCAACTAAAATCATAAATGATAAAATTACAGTTACAAAATTTTATATCAAGATTCGAAAATAGACTATGATTGCATAATATTGCTATCAATACCATGATTATCAGAGAAACTTCAACAGCTCGTGCAAGAAAAAAAATATGCAATATTGCAATCCATATTTCAAGATCATTTCATTAATTTATTAACTCCTTGTTCCCACTTTTGTTTCCTTTTGTTTCATTTCATGCCAAAAGAGATACATACCTTGATGCCTGCAGCTTGCCATCTCTCAAGAGCTTCTGGTACATCATCAAATACAATACCAACCAGCTCATTACTTTGAAATCCAGTTCTCCATATATGTGCCTGAATATATAAAAAATATAATCAGAAGAAAATCTAAGTATAAAAGCAAAAACATTAAGATTACCGCAGCAATAAGCTTACTTGCAGTTGTTTTAAGGCAGTGACTTTCCTGTCAGCCCTGATCATTGATTCCACATTAGCAACTAAAGAAGCAATCACCAACTCTTTTCCAACACAATCTGGAGGGATGGGAACAGCTCCAACAATACCTTGATCCAAATCATTCTGGATCTGCACAGAAAAGGAACTTTGTCGAAACCAGCAAATAGTCTTTTCTCTTTGCCAGGTAATAATTTAAGCATATAAAAATATTCATATCCAACCCCAGACTTTCAAACGCCCCACCACCTCGGGGCCTCTTCTATTTTTACTGGCAGAGGTTCATATTGGAGGAAGATTAACAACTACCAGCAAAATGCATAAAATATTTCTGTAACAGTATCAAGTCTCCCTTTTTCTGCAAAATTTCCATTTTTTGTCCATTTAATTCAATAAAATGTGTTTTTGAGAAGCCAATAGGCATGGAGACAAATAAAATTAACAAAATACCCTTAGACTACACATTACTCTCTTGCAAAGATTGAGAATATATGTAGATAATAGCTTATATCAAAATATAGGTTTCTTCGCCTCCTATGAATTGCCCCTTCACATAACTTCAATAGGAAATGACAACAAAGGACCTCCCACCTAGAATACAATATCATATTTCACTAGATAATCTCATACAGTAAAGCAATTAAATCTCGTTTAAGGAGAGCTAATTTATATTTAGGATTGCTACCCAAAGGCGTATATTTCACTAGATAAGAACATAAGACTGCAAGGTCCACAATTATTTAGTCATGTCCAACCAGCCAGATTACAGAAAATTAATCTTACTTGAGAACGCAGTAGATTCATATCATCTTGAGTTTCTGCAGTGTCATATGTAGCAGCTAAATGTTTTCCTACATTATCATGGGCATAGGCAAAGAGAATATTGCTAACGAATGGACGAGAAGTTGTTGTTCCTCCTATGTCAAGTACTATACAGCGCTGCACCATATAATTTACAAGGTTAAAAATAATTACACAAAAAAAAAAAAAAAAGACATCCTATGAAATACTTGTCAGAAAGTATATATAAGAGAAGTCATGACACGTATTAAAACTTATTATAACTTACTTGGGAAGGCTCAATCATGTAATCAAAACTAAGAGGTCCTGCTTTCAGACCCCTGTTGAAATCCATGCCACATCCCCAAACTCCATTGACATTACGAATTGGACCATGACTTGGACTAGACCAGTCCAATCCCAACTTATGAAGCTTGATAGCAGCATTAAAGAGGTAATGATAGCATTCAGCCTGGGATAAAACTTCATATTAGGAAAACAAACTGACTCCACCTTATACATACTGTACAGACAAGACAAATGAAGTACTCTAATTCAATTTTTAAAATTCGATGCATGTACAGCACAAACTAAGATTTCAAAATTTTAAAGTCTGTAAAGCAATGTGAGGTAGAAACCTAAGGAATAGAAGCAAAATATTAGCTCTTGCAAAAAACACATGACATTAATAAAACGCGGTATAGCAAAGAAGCGATGTAGATTTCTGTCTTTAACTTTCCCATCCAATAATTCCCACAATATTAATTGTTTCTCCAAATTAATTACATATTTCGCTTCTTGTTTCCAAAAACAGAGAATCACTCCACAAAACCAAACTCTTAAAGTCTAATCGCTTCACTATTTAAGTAGTATGTATACTTGATGTAAGAAAGACCACATTTAAATTTTTAAATTGACTTAGCTAGAAGAACATGTACTTTTCCCTTAAAACTGGTTACCTAAAATAAATCAACTTGTTATGGTTGCACAGGATTCGGTCAATTTTCACATTAACAAAAAGAAATTTGAGATCATGGTTATATATGAATGAAAATCCACTTTTAATAAAACTAACTTGAGTTTTCGCACTGATCCACGAATCTCCCCAGATAAACACCCCATGGTTTCGAACAAGTACTGCTGTTGCTTTAGGATAAGCTCTGATCTATAAGACAAAATAGGGGAAAAAATCAGCAGTCTTTTCAATGACAAGATTAACAGAAGGCTATTATATATTATACTTCCTTGGGTGAAAAAGTATTTCCATAGCTTTGAAACATTACAGACATAAGAAAGTACCAAACGACAAAATAAGTATTATTCACAATCCCAGTGATGCCAACCAATTGGAAGGATTACCATTCTGCATACAACAGGGAACTATTAAAATATTCTCACACCTAAACAGAAAAAAGTATTCTCCAATAGCTGATTATAGCATGGTATCATATCTTAGCAAAAAGGAATAATCTTTCCTTATCTCTCTAGTTATAGTTCTGTGAATTCTGCAATTCTTTTAATGGTTTCCAGCACCTAAATGGCCATAACCTATTCACAAATTCACTATACCAATTAGAATTTTAAAACAGTGAATTGAAAACTTGAACAAGAGCATAGAATCATGTGCACTGTCAAAAATGAAAAAGATGATACCACTTCAGTAATGGATTCTGTGAGCTCCCCTTCATGAGAAGTGTTCTCAATTATTGGCAGCACAAGTTCATCATGATAGCCGTGCCCTTGAATTCCTTTTATCATCTCCATATGAGTAATCTAAAAATTTAAAGGAAATAAACTCTATCAAGCTAAAACAACTATGAAACAGCCAAGAAATGTATATTCATTTCAAAAATTTATAGCACGACAAAAACAAGAAAAGACTGTAGATATGAAACCGTAAGTAATACATGATGCATCCAGGTTTCAACTGTCAGGATATTGATTCAAATAAAATCACCAATAATACTCCACCTGATCACGTTATTGCCAGTCATTAAATCTCAAGCAACATATAAACAGAACAAGAAACTACTTACACCCTTGACATAGTCAAAAAATCGTTCAAAGAGTATCCTAAAAATGTCCAGTTTAAAGGTACTTATTGTTATAGATGTATAAACCACACCAAGATTGTTCAGGTAAACATTCAAAGCTCAAAAAAAACATAGTTAAATAATCATTTGCGTCCTTTAATCTAAATGAGTGATGTTCAAAACCTGTATCGATGCAAGACTAAACTTTAACATCACTGATTAGAAATTTTACTATACCCTTCCATGCAGCATTCTATAATATAAGCCCAACTCCAATTATGAATTATCTAGCATTAATAAATGTGCAAGGCATATCTGCTGCAACAAATTGATAAAACTAGTATATTGCTAGTGCTGACCGAAAATTGTAAAAAGGAAATAATTGTAAATTCTACAAACTGGAATTTATGAAAAGACTTGAAAAAAAAACTTTTAAAGCAGATTAAAATGAAAGAGATAGAGAGCAAGAGTTCAATCATTTACTCTAAGCCACAGTTTGTCAAGATCAATATATTACACGGAACTCCTTCGAGAAAGGATTCATCATTGTTACAATACAAGCTTCCATTCCAAGACTGTGAATAACTGCCCCAGCATCACACATTTCATAAACCTGAAAAAATGAACACAGGATACACGGCTACAGCTTGGTGAGAAAAAAAAAATGGTTAGCAAAAAGATAAAGCAATTAAATTGATCAATGGCCATCATAAAAGGATCTCAAGTTCAATGACTTCCAACCACAAACATGTGTACCTCACAGGAAATAGTAATGTTCAAAGCATCCACAGAGCACCATATTCGAAATTCAAGAAAATATGATAACCCATTGTGTTATCCATTACATTTTCACAATTTCATTTTTCTATTTTCACGATTCCAGAAAAAAGAAATGATAAAATCTTTTGATTATGTCCACTTTTTGGCACATTCCTATCTTGTTTTAAGAAAACTTCCAGTTACAACCAGCCAAACATACTCTCATGGTCCATTTCATTTGCTTTCTGGATAATTTTGGCAAAAGAACGGAATTATTTACAGGATTGAATGCAGTTGGCTCTCTAGATCTACATAAATCAGACAGAATTTACAATTGAAAAGTTATAAGCCACATTCTAAGAGACCATTTGTTCACTGGTAAAAATTATACAAATCACATAACATAACAAGCACCTTCATAAAGATAGGAGCACAATCAGTACACTTAGGATGTCGATGGGGATATGGCTTAAAAGAAGGTGTTGACAATATGATTCCATCTGAAGAAAACACATACATGTCCTCCGCAACCATTCTCTCCTTCTGAACACCTATAATAACAATAATACTCGTAATAATAATGCTAATACTAATGATTATTTAATACGAATAATAATAATAACAGTAACAATGCAAAAGGTATACATTGATCAATGGATTGGACCAAAAAAAAAAAAGAAGGGCACTGCAAATTCTATGATGCTTGCATATATAATCATGTATAAAGAAAAATACACAAATAGATACATCATACTACATACATAAGTGAGAAAGAGGAGATACCACCGTACCAGATGGGGACATGACAATCAGCTGGTGGGAGATGGGAAGAGAATCATCGTGGACTTTGATGGAGATGCTGCCACCAGTACCCGAAACCCAACCAAGTGTATAAAAGTGGCGGCACAGCTCTGCCGCAAGAGCCTTGGTTTCGTGCACTGCTTTGTTCTCCAGATACGCCATGAACCTGGCACTGCTACACCGTTTTGGACCAGAGTATCCGCTTGTGTCAACCCAGTTGCACTGCCACTGGTGACTACTTCGTTTATTGCTGTGACTGAGGATGATGACGGTTCCCTTTTCTTCCCTTTTGAAGAGACATACATGCATGGAAACATCAATAAAAGAAAGGGAGTCAGTCATAATCTGGTCTCGATAGTGACTTTTCCAATTTCCAAGTCTTTTGGACTTTACAACTTACAAGTTACAAGTGAGCAGAGAGAAGTTTCATGCATCATTTCATTTCCCTCCCAATTTAACGTTACCAGGAGTCACACACTTCCACTCCATTGTAAAAACCAAACAGAAAAAACAAATGAAAAATGAAACAAGTTGTAACTTATACAAGAGCAGCCCACAGATGGCCCACAGTAAAGACAGAAACAAGAAACGTCTTAAAACAAGAATGGAACAGTAGATAATTTGGACCAGCAGATAGGTTGGACCAGTAAATAGCTTGGACCAGTAGATAGCTTGGACCCATATAGCCCACCATTTCGTTACCCACAAGAACATTCAAGCTCCAACTGATGAAGATGGGCCTTGCTTGAGCCGGCCCACAACTTGGACTGCATTCCCACCAGTCACCATTCGAATCTCTGTTTTTCCGTGTTACAGAAGAAATACATACACCAAACAATACATTTACAGATTGAAGCTTCTTTATGAGCAGGCTCAGTCTCGGTGAATAATGGGAGGTGACAAAGATTATTACATTTCCCCAACAAAAATCTTGCAACATTCAGGCCATTTGGAACATGAAACTGTACTGTTTTTTTAAATTTAAATGTATTTGCTTGCACAAAAGGACTATACCAAACCGAATGTTTTCAAGTAATTTGCGATCTGTACTACCTTATCTCTAGCAATACAAGGAATATCATTAACAGTATCACCATAAGGAGCAGTCCATTTATTCAAACATAGGAGTATTATGTCAGCAAAAGCAGAGTACACGATTCAACCATTCATGTATTACATACATAAAGATTATTAATGAGGAGAATCAGATCAATCCTGGAATATTAGAAACAGCAAATTCGAGTTTTGATACACAAGATACTGATAACTATCAATGAATGTACAAGTTCCTTTTGAACACCATGAATTATGTTGTATTTGATAATAACAATGTAGTCAATTAAAAACCACAAAACTCCTTAGGAGATTGTTTTTAAACTTCAATGTCATCTCATTTCTAATAAATCGAAACTGAAAGGCTTCAAGACTTGGGAGCAATTTGCTCTTAGAATGTAGTAGATTTAGAGTGTTTCATTCATGAAACAGCCATGGCACCCATATCTTATTTTCTATAGGACAGTATATAGTTATGATTTGATTTTCTGCTGCAAACTGCAGCAACCTCCAAATTCAACTCACACAAGTATGACAAATTGATGATGCATGTGAAAGGTAAACTAGCAAGACTGGGTATCAAATGTTCTGTTGGCTAGTCGAAATTAAATTTGTGTATGAAAAAACAGAAATGGGGATATAATAGGGTTATGCAATAAAACCTGTATCTTGCTCACTTGATGACATCTCTCGACGGATTTTAGCTTTGACATTGTAAACATTCCTCGAATCTGATACAAGACTTGGATTTCTTTGTTTTAAAGCTTTGAGAATTTGACGAGGACGTTTACCTGCTACAGTCATATCTCTAATTAATAACACTTCTTCTTCTGTAAAACGACGACAAGAAGGGTGGTCAGACATTTCTTGTGACGGTTCATGGTTGTGTTCTCCACATTTAATAGTGAGCATCCATACGTCATCATCCTTTTTGCCCACAACCTCAAAGGGGCAATTTGTAAGGCGTGAAGGTGTCTTTCTCTGGCGCATATTTTCACCAGTCTTGAGCCTTCTACGATAAACACCACCTCTATCGCAAGCAATGGTCACATACCTATCCCTGGAAGCAGAGCCGGCTCATGGGGGCAGCAAACCCAGCATTTTGCTGGGGCCCCCAACTGGCCTAATTTCATTCTTCTTCATTGGGGCTTCAAAACCCAATACATTTATGTTTAAACAGGCCCAATTCCAAACATTTTATTACTTTTATTTATATATTTTCCTTTTTGGCCCAATGAACTAATTCAATTAACCAAAAAAAACTTCAGGCCCAATAAACTTGTCAATAGCAAGTCCAATTACTTTAAATATATTATGCTTTTAGTATCGATCTCGTTTAAACATTTCTTAGATACATCAACCAGTACAGTAGCAAGTCCAATTACTTTTTCTCTTGCTATTGTTGCATTCATGCTTGTTAGATTTATAGTCTTGTGAAGATAGTCAACCTTATAGTGGGCATTATTGGGCGGTATTGATTTGAGAAAAAGTTGTTCAAAATGTAATTTTCTTTCTAGCTTCTTTGATTTTTTCTAGAAGCTGAATTCTTCTGTTTTTTCTTTTTCATTTTCTTCTTGTTTGTATAGGAAAATAATAATAAAAGAAATAGTTTTCTCCAAACAAAGTCATTTACGAACTTCAATATGATAAATCTTTTTTTTTTTAAATACAATAAATCTTTTTTTTTTTTAAATACAATAAATCTTTTTTTTTTTAATTTATGTGGATTACATTGTATTTGGTAATTGAAGAATTATTTATTTAAAAAAAAATTATATTAATGTTAATAATTTTATATAGGGCCCTGATTTTTATTAATATCATAAAATCGCTCGGGCCCCAAAATGTCTGGAGACAGCCCTGCCTGGAAGAATCCTTAATAGATACCATATATCCCTGTGTTAGGGCAAAGTCGCGGACATGTTTGAGAAGGATTTCCCGACTCTCAAAGACTCCAAGAGGTGGAGGAAGCATCCTTTCTCCTTGAGTATGCTCATTGTGTTAGGAAGTTAAACTTACATATACTTTACATTTAGTAATAGATAATTAGTGTATATTTACTTTCCTATTTCGTTGCCTATATAGTAGCTATACACTCTGTAATGTAGAGTTTGTTTCCTGATGTAATTAGAGTCTCCTATTGTGGTTAGAATACTTCCTGTACAAATACCTGATTTAGTTTCAATAATATCATTCAAGCATTCTATATTTCCTTTTCATCTTTTCATGGTATCAGAGCTTGGACTAAGATCCTGATCTATTGTACTACATCTTAATCTCTCGTGTAGCAATCCTCATCTTAAAGCTATCATGGCTAATGATGAATTACCTCCACCACCAACCCTTACTGTAGCTGGCAAAGAAATTGCCGTTCCTAGCAGTTCTACTGTTCCTAGCAGCTTTACAGATCCTACAAGGGTGAGTATCTCAAATCCCTATTTCACCCACCATTCAGATCATCCAGGTTTAATTTTGATCTCCAAACCTTTGAATGGAGACAATCACTCTACTTGGAAAAGGGCTATGACTCTGGCTCTGAATTCCAAAAACAAGCTAGGTTTTGTCAATGGCTCTATCAAAACCCCTTCAGAAAAATCCGATCCAGAAGGTTACGCAACATGGTCTCGGTGCAACGACATGGTTCACTCTTGGATTGTCAATACTCTCAGTCCAGAAATTTCAGACAGTGTAATATATTATTCAACTGCTCACGAGGTTTGGGAGGATCTTCGTGAGCGATTCTCACAAAGTAATGCACCCCGTATTTTCGAAATCCAGCGAGACATAGCCTATCTACGACAAGAACAATTCTTAGTTTCTGCTTATTACACAAAATTGAAAGGCCTATGGGATGAACTTGCCTCTTACAACGATACAACACATGGAACACAGCATGATCAACAAAAATTGATGCAATTTCTGATGGGTTTAAATGATTCTTACAGTGCGATTCGTGGACAGATCCTCCTCATGAATCCTCTTCCTTCAGTTCGCCAGGCGTACTCCTCCGTTTCGCAAGAAGAGAAGCAGCGACTTCTGAGCACAACCACCGCTGCAATTGAATCTAGCAGCAGCGCCGCCATGGCTGTCCGAAGCAACAACAGCGGCGGTAGATCCATTCCGGCACGATCTGAGCGGTTCGACCACTCATATGGGTCGCCTGACTTCCGATCGCAAGAGAAGCAGCGAGAGAACTTCAATTCGGGTCGTCAAGACAGGCGAAGAACAGGGACAGGCAGAGGTCGTCCAAATTGCACACACTGTGGAGAAATGGGCCATTGGGTCCAAACATGCTATGCACTCAATGGGTACCCACCGGGTCATCCAAAGGCAAAACATAATCAATGCCCAAAACATTTTCACAATAGTAATAAGCCTGCAGCAAATCATGTGTCTGAGCCCACTACCAAAGTGGACGGGAATCATTTACTTGGGATTTCTGAAGCCCAATTACAGCAGCTTTTATCACTTCTTGACAACAAAAAAGGAGAATCTAGCTCTCACGCTAATGTCGTAACCAAGCCAGGTTTGTCTAAAATCGTCTCAAATAAATGGATAATTGATAGTGGGGCAACAGATCATATTTCCTCATCACCCAAAATGTTTTTGCGCAACAACAAAAAGTGCTCATTGCCTCCTGTACTACTGCCTAGTGGAGAAACGACTGATATTACTGCAAAAGGATCATTACCTTTGAATTCTATTTATTATCTACATTATGTGCTTTGTGTACCAACATTCAAAGTTGATTTAATGTCTGTTAGTCGTCTGACAAAAGGATTAAATTGTTCAATAACTTTTTTTCCTTATTGGTGTATATTGCAGGATCTGGCTACGAGGAGGATGATTGGTTTGGGTAAACAACGAGACGGACTATATTATTTGGTGGCACTAGCAACGAAGCAATCCGTTACCAACTCTTCCACACTCACAAATAGACCAACCTGCAATCTTACAATTTCATCCACCGACCTCTGGCATAATCGTTTGGGCCATGCATCACTCTCTCGTTTACATTACATTGCAAAAAATTATTTAAAATTTTCAGCTGAGTCAAATAATGCTTGCCATATATGTCCTCTGGCTAAGCAGAGTCGTTTACCTTTCCATCCTAGTGTAATATCTTCTATTAAACCTTTTGAAATAATTCATTGTGACATTTGGGGTCGTTATCGACACCCTTCTCTTTCTGGTGCTTATTATTTTCTTACCATTGTTGATGATTATACTCGTTTTACATGGATTTTTTTGATGCAACACAAAGATGAAACGCAATCAATTTTAAAACGTTTTTTTTGTTATGTTTTCACTCAATTTGAATCTCACATTAAAACTGTTCGCAGTGACAATGGTGGGGAATTTATATCACTTCGCTCTTTTTTTCAAGATAATGGTGTTCTTTTTCAGCATTCTTGTGTTTACACACCTCAACAAAATGGGGTAGTGGAACGCAAGCATCGTCACATCTTACAGGTTGCTCGAGCTTTGAAATTTCAGGCTCAACTTCCTTCCCAATTTTGGGGGGAGTGTGCACTTACTGCTGTCCACATCATAAATCGTCTCCCCTCACCAGTTCTTTCTTTTAAAACACCTTTTGAACTTCTTTACTCTAAACCACCCATTTTTTCTCATCTTCGTGTTTTTGGTTGTCTAGCCTATGCCACTAATGTCCATCCTTCGCACAAATTTGATTGTCGCTCCATACCTACAATTTTTATCGGCTATCCGATTGGTCAAAAGGCTTACAAATTATTTGATTTATCAAAAAAAAAAAAGTTTTTACCAGTCGCGATGTAAAGTTTGTTGAGCATATTTTTCCTTATGCATCAGCTAAGTCCATATCTGATTTTTCAACACATGTTGGCCCAACCAATGCTGGCCCAATCCCTTTTGTAGCCCAAGACCTATCTTATCCCTCTCCTTCTATTCCTACCCGGCCTACTCCACCCACTCCACCAGATTCCCTAAATTCGCCAAAATCCCTAAATTCACCAGATTCCCCAAATTTCCGATCCACGCCCGTTCTTCCATCGGAATCACCATCTCCTCTTCCTCCACCCAATTCCGACCCAACTGATCTTCCAGCCACACTTGTTCTACATGACCCATCATCCATCCTCGTCACTGACAGCCCTCCCTCTCCGACGCCGGTTTCCTCTTCTATCCCGATTCCCACTCCACAATCACCCATCTTCTCTTCTGAACCCGAACCTCAACCAGCTCCTCTTCGTCGCTCCAGTCGCCAATCTAGTCCACCGGCTAAGCTTTCCGATTATGTATGTTCTCAAGTTTGCTCTGACCGATCCTCCTCTTTACTACCGAGTCCGGTTCAAGGTACGCGATATCCTCTGGCGAATTTTATCTCCTATCACAGATACAGGCCTGCTCTTCGTTCTTTTGCTGCTCAACTCAGTCAAATCTTAGAGCCTCGGAGTTTCTCAGAAGCCGTCACTCACCCTGACTGGCAGGCAGCTATGCAATCTGAATTGCAGGCCCTCCGGGCAAATGGTACTTGGTCCCTCACTACCCTCCCGGCTGGTAAAACTCCAATTAGTTGCCGATGGGTTTATAAGGTTAAGCGTCGCTCCGATGGTTCTGTCGAGAGATACAAAGCCCGGTTGGTCGCGAAAGGTTTCACTCAACTTAAAGGCGTCGATTACCAGGATACTTTTTCTCCCACTGCCAAGATCATCTCCGTTCGTTGTTTACTCGCCTTGGCTGCCGCTCGTGGTTGGTCTCTACATCAAATGGACGTCAACAACGCTTTTCTTCACGGTGATTTATCTGAAGAAATATATATGTCTCCGCCGCCGGGTCTTCGTCGACAGGGGGAGGAGCATCTGGTCTGTCGTCTTCATAAGTCTTTGTACGGCTTGAAACAGGCATCCCGTTAGTGGTTCGCAAAATTCACGGAAGCCATTTGTTCTGCCGGCTACATTCAGTCACGAGCTGATTACTCTCTGTTCACTAGAACAAAAGGCAAGTCATTCACTGCTCTCTTAATTTACGTTGACGACATTTTGATTACCGGAAATGACTCTATTAGCATTGCTGAAACCAAGACCTTCTTACATAGTCATTTTCATCTCAAAGACCTTGGTAAATTAAAATACTTTCTTGGTATTGAATTCTCTGCATCTAAGAATGGCATATTTATTTCTCAACGTAAATACGCTCTAGAGATTATTAAGGATGCAGGGCTGTTGGGCGTAGCTCCTATTGATACACCTATGGAGCGTGGCTTAAAATTATCCGACAATAGTGACTTACTCAAAGAACCGGGTCAGTATAGAAGACTGGTTGGTAGACTCATTTACTTGACCGTTTCGAGGCCGGACATAACATATGCAGTGCATGTTCTCAGCAGATTTATGCATCAGCCACGAAGACTTCATATGGACGTAGCTCTTCGTGTCGTCCGATATCTGAAAAGCGCACCTGGCCAAGGTTTATTTTTCTCTTCAAACAGTGATTTCAAGTTGAGAGCTTACTGTGATTCGGATTGGGCAGGCTGCCCATTCACCAGAAGATCCACTTCGGGTTATTGTGTCTTTCTTGGATCCTCGTTGATATCCTGGAGATCAAAGCGACAGAAAACAGTCTCCCTTTTCTTCTGCAGAGGCAGAATACCGTGCAATGACGGGAGCCTGCTGTGAGCTGACATGGCTGCGATGTTTATTGAAGGACTTGGGATTTACACATCATGAACCTGCCTTATTGTATTGTGACAACAAGGCTGCATTATATATCGCAGCCAACCCAGTATTTCATGAGCGAACTAGGCACATCGAGATGGATTGCCATTACATTAGAGATAAGATTCAAGATGGCTCTGTAATCACAAGATACGTAAATTCTGCACATCAACTGGCAGACGTTCTAACCAAGCCTTTGGGTAAAGAAATTTTCGTTCCTATGATCCGCAAGTTGGGACTGCAAGATATCCACTCTCCAACTTGAGGGGGAGTGTTAGGAAGTTAAACTTACATATACTTTACATTTAGTAATAGATAATTAGTGTATATTTACTTTCCTATTTCGTTGCCTATATAGTAGCTATACACTCTGTAATGTAGAGTTTGTTTCCTGATGTAATTAGAGTCTCCTATTGTGGTTAGAATACTTCCTGTACAAATACCTGATTTAGTTTCAATAATATCATTCAAGCATTCTATATTTCCTTTTCATCTTTTCACATTGTCGTCTTGGGGATGCTCATCGAAATCTTGTGAATGCTCACTGTGATCTTGAGCTTCCATCATCAGAACTTTGAAGCATCCCTACATTATAAGGAAAACGTATACAACCTTTAAAAAGAAGAAAAAAGCAAGAAAGAGAGACATGGACATGGTTACATGATTAAACATCAAAAGTCATGCCATTGATTATTCCAATAATATATCTTATTTGTTAATGCTCCTCTTTGCAATCATCGATTTCCATCATTGAAAGTTGAAATCAAACACTTATACAAGAAAAGTATATATGATCATGGAGGCACCTTGAGCCTATCTCATGTTTCTTTTTGGGTAAAGTTTGCAGAATCCTCATTCAAAGTTTTGAACATTCTCATGCCCAAGCCGGCTAATGCTTGGCTTTAAAACAGAGGGAGTATGCATAATTAAACTTCAGACACTGTAACAAACAAACAAAAAAAAACAAAAATCCCTGAATCAGCTTTATATCTTGATAGACATTACGCAATCACACAACATTAAGGCAAATTCTTCTCCATTTCAATCTCCATAAAAACTGATTGGCACAGCCGCACAGGTTGATTAGTCTGTCATCCCTTTTTTTTTTGTCAATGAAAGCAAAATTGAAAAGCGAGAACATTTAGCTGCACATTCAAAAAGCACTTTTCTGTTGCAAGAAATTTATAAAAATAAAATTAAAATTAAAAAAAAAAAAAAATCACTTAAAAAAAAAAGCAAAAATATAGAAAACAACAGACCCGCTCACAGCTAAAAGCAAACATTTAAACAACAGATGCCGTAAACAAACCTCGTGATGTGAATTTCAACTTCCAATTCAAATGTTTTTTTCTCTAAAATTAACCACACAACACAAACAATCTTGAAAAACAATTTAAAGTCGCGGATCACTGAATAAATAGTCAAGGTACTTTCGATTAATTAGACATTGATTCGATCAAATATAACAACACATGAAAAACAAATATGAACACAACAAGCCTCATAAAAAATCACTCGAGCAAAATTTTATGCAAGTCACTTGAGACATAATCGGAATCATCGTCGACAACGAAAGAGAAACGCAAACACATACATACCGTTAGAGAAGAATTCGGTGGGAATATGCGATGATGACGTGGCGAGTGGGAGTGGAGGAGTGAGGAGAGAAAAATGGAGGGAAAATTGGAAGATGAGAAAGCAAAGCAAAAAAGAGGGATCTTCCAAGGGAGATTAGGGGATTTCCAAGGAAAAATGTTGTTGTTAGAGCCACTTAGGGGTACTATTGTCCTTTCATCTTCCCGTCCTCGGTTAGATTTGGCTGCGTACGTGGAACATGAGGCGGTTTGGATTTTACATTTTTTTTTTTTTTTTTTTCTATTTTGAAATGGATTTTACATAAATTAATTGTCTAATTATATAAAGGGAAATTATCAAAATCTTCCCGTATGGTTTAATTATTCATCATTGTTCCCCTATAGTTTTATTAATATCTAAAATCCTATCATAAGTTATGTTATTCACTAAAATCCCCCTACTGTTAAAATAAATATCCAAAATTTCCCCTACTGCTAAGTTTCCCGCTAAAGATTTGTAAATAGGTAAATTACTAAATTATAAAATTAAATTTTCTTATCGAAACAGTGAATAACACAAATTATAGGGAGATTTTGGCTATAGGAGGAAAGTGGTGAATAATATAATCTTGGGGGAATTTTGATAATTTTAAACCCAAGGGACATGCATATTTACATGATTAGTGGTAGTCTAGTAGAAGAGTTTTCTGACTTTCTCCCGTCTAACATAGTTCCCGACAGATTTCTGATCTGATTTATGTTAAAAAAAAATTAGGAAAAAAAAAAAAAAATTTACAAATTAAACAAACAACACTAATTCTTTTCATTATTATTATTATTTTGACAAACAAACAAGTAAACAACACTGATTCATACTCACAAAAACAGCCACGAAACATTGATTTCAAAAATTAAAACAACATGCATGAAAGTAATTAAAGACAAGAAAGAAAAAAATTGTACTACTGGCTTTAACCAGTGTATCTTTTACAATGTTTGATAGCACTGCAGCCGCGGTGGTAAGGATTAGCCTTTGGTTTTGCATCGCAGCTATAGTAAGAATTGCCGGGCTGGTTGCAAGGAACATTGTTCATTTTCAGGGCACCGTAGCTGATATATCTCGATCTCTTCGTTAACATTTCCTCCTCCTCTGTCCTGCATTCATCACCTGCTACAAGTTCGTTACGTTTGGGCTATGCATGCATGCACTCAATCTTCCACCACTATTCGCAGTACTTGACATTATTATATAATGGGCGTGGCTGATCTCATTGGTGTCTGGAGGTGGCGATGAGTCGGCCATTAGAGTCGTAGTGTGGAAGATGATCAAGGAAGAAAGGACAATTACCTTCTTCATTGGGGGTTGAGGGAGAATTGAACAGAGATTGAATGATTTGGCTTTGGAAATGAAAATGAGAGTATGTGTTGTTGGAGTGGAGTACTGTCTGCCATTCTGTGTTATAAATTGTGTTCTGATTGTACGTTTTTGTTATTTAATTTCAATATAGTCTTTCACACTTGAGATGAGATCCTCCTATATATTTAGCCCAAAATTTTACTTGTTCTCATGTTGAAGCTAATTATTATTTAATGGAATGTTTATTATTTGAATTCATATCATATTTGAAATTAATGATTGATAAAAAGAAGTAAATGCTTAATTAATACAATGTTTAATGATGATAATGACAATGAAAATTTTCAAATTCATACGACAACAAAGAAAAATTACCATACCATACAAGCATATATTAATGGATATGGATGTCCATACTGACTAGTTTTTTTTGTCTCTTCTATGGTAAAAGGATGTGAAGGACTTTTTTCTTTTTTTTATCTTCCAAGACCTAAAGACGGAAAATATTTTGTTCAAATCACTTCCAATATGAATTATGATCGTCTATCAATACCAAGCATAGTGTGATTTGAACGTTAAATGAAAGTATATTGGATATATTCTAGATTTTCTTTAAATATAAATATCTTGTTAGCTTGATATAATAACTGTAATATGAACAAATATTAGTTGACTCTGTGGTATGTTTTTTACACTATAAGTCTAGGTTTGAATCTGGCAACATTTCTCAAACCCTAAAATTAAAATAGTTAAAATAAAAAATATAAAAAATCAATCATAGGACAAAGGGAAACACATGAGAAAAGAGACCAGAAGAGTTGATTAAAAGCTAAAATTCTGTAAAAATAACAAAACAATGCCAATTATCAACCAACTCAATTTGTTTCGAAACACAAACCCTTTATGATGACGAACTAGTTAATTAATCAACTAAAGGAATTAAAACATCCCTACAAAGATACCCAAAACCACACTCACTCCTAAAACCGACACCACAGACCAACCCGAACCCATCGGTCCCGAACTCGACGGAGACGGAGCCGGTGCCGGAACATCAACAAAACCAAACTCCGGTGGATAGACAGGAGTTTCCGGGTGATCAGTACCGCTCTTGGGTGACTCGGCTGGCGACGGAGACGGAGACGGAGGAGCTTGCTGGTGGTGGGTTTTGTTTCTCACTGCCATAACCACCACAATGAGTTTCTGACCTTTTTCGCAGTTGTGATCATGGCCACTGATGAAGAAAAAAGGACCCGAGTGATCGAACTTGAAGATTGAATCTCCATTTGCTAAGGATTGTATGGGGTTCTTGTTGTTGCAGGAATCGTAATCGGCATTCGATACCACCAACACAGAATCTGATCCTTTATTGTACCTGAAATCTGCAAATAAAAAAATAATAATAAATAACAAATAAATAATACAATACAATACCCTAACACACATTTACTTATTTATTAGTAAAACTCAGATACAATCCAAATCAATCATATTTAACGACTACACGCAACCTGTTAACAACACACTGACACGTAAGCATGTATAAGCATGTACATGTTTATTCATAAACTCAGATACAGTCAGAATCAATCAGATTTCACGAGTGCATGCACTTACAGAGAGTATCGTTGACTTGAAACCTCATTCTTTCAGCCCAGTGATTGTATTTCTCGGAAGGCTTCACAACCCACCCATCTTTTCCACCAACATAGAATTTGTAACCGTTGGATGAGTCAACAATACTCATCAACACTACTACCAGAAAGAGACAGCTCAGAAACCGCAGCTTGGACTCCATTGTTGCACTAGAGAATTAAGAGAATGGATCGAGAGAGAAGTATATAGGACAGAATATGTGTTTGGGTTATATATATATATATAGATTATAGAGTTGGTGGTGTAGTTACCGTTATAGAGAGAGAGAGAGAGAGCATGCAATATATGATATGAGGCAAGGATTGTGATGCAAAATTGGCTGGATAATGATTTGTATTAGCTGGAAATTAACATTCATGCAGGCGTTTCGAAACCCAGATTTTTACCTTACAGAGTAGAGTTATTATTACACGTTGGAACATGTTACATGTGAGAGATGCAACGGTCATTAAAATGAGAAAAAGAAAAAGTTATATTAATTGTAGTTTTTAATTCCATAATTTAATTTGTTGATGAAAACCAAATTTCAATCATAAAAATTCTTAATTATCATCTTGGGTTTTAGTTTAACGAGGCTATCTTTGTAAATAGTGTACAAATTAATAAATGATACCAACTAAAAAAAATGTGAAAATGAAACTTTATGGTAAAGTATATCCTTGCTTTTTGACTAATGTCACAATTGAGAAGGAAAATCTTCTTTAATTTTTTTGGGTATGATAATTATAAAATTGATTAAATGGCAAGTAGTTTTTACTCTTTTAATAAGAATTTACTTATTAATTTGCCATAGTAATGTAGTAGAAATATCAGATTTAATGGCTAGGATTTGGTCAATCTTCAATGGTTCAAAATTGGAGGGTGAATAAATTTGTAATTAATGAGTTAATTGGCAAGGATTTTAACTTCAATTTTTTACCTAAGCAGTTAGAAATCGTATATCATATATCATATATCACATATATAATATAATAATAATAACTACTTTTTATATGGAAATCACATGTGATATTATTTAATTTTTTTATATAATAATCATATCATATATCATATATAATAATATAATCACATATAATAATATAAAAATAGTTATTTCTCATAAGAAAGTGACATATGTCATTTATTTAATATTATTACTCCTTTTTTCATCTAACTTAATATTATTAATAAATCACATCATCATATATAATAATATAAAAATAGCTACTTCTCATAAGTTATAAGGAAGCGACAAAACGTATAATAATATAAAGATAACTTGTACTTCTCATAAGAAAGTGACACGTATCATCTATTTAATACTATTAATATTTATAAAAAAAAAAATCATCTATTTAATATTATTAATAAATCAATAATACTAAACATTCCACCTAAAATCCTGGCATGTGAGGTGTCAAATTGTGAGTGGATACACATTAATGATGATTTATCTCACCTATCTCATGTATCCACTCACAATTTGACACCTCACATGCCACATGTAGTGGGATGAAAAATGTGGATTTTAGATGGGATATGTAGCATTGCTGATAATAAATATAGGTAATTATCATGAGGAAGCGACATAACATATATTAATATAAAAATAGTTACTTCTCATAAGGAAGTGACATGTGTCATCTATTTAATATTATTAATTTTTTATAAAAAAAAATCATCTATTTAATATTATTAAAAAATCATTTCATTATATATAATAATATAAAAATAGCTATTTTTCATAGGGAAACAACACATGTCATCATATATAATAATATAAAAATAGCTACTTCTCATGAGGAAGCGACATTTGTCTTCAATTTAATGCAATTGATATTTTATTTTTATTTTTTTCATCTATTTAATATTATTAATAAATCATATCATACTTCATATATAATCATATCATATATCATATATAATCATATAATAACAGCCTTTTAACCAAAAACCGACATGCGGCAACTTAATAAATACTCACAAAATAATCAAATCATATGCTATATATAAAAACTATGATGGAAAACAATGGCTATTAACACATAATATTACATGTTGTCAGTGTTATCTGGCTGGGTGCGTGAGTGGTAACTATACTAAATTACTAATTAAATCGGGTACATTATCTTATCTAAAATAGTTTGAACTCTTGTACATATATTATTTAATCTTGCAGATTTTGTAAAACCCCTCAATTTTTTTTTTTATAATATTACAATAATATGGTGTTTGGACAAAATATAAGATCATCTCCAATAGTCGCTCCCTTAGCTTAATTAATGGAGAAGTTACATTTTTATGGCTCAAAGAGGTCCCTTAAAATCCCCCTTAAATGAGTTCCGGTGGAGCTCGCTCCCTCAATTAAGGGAGTTCATTTTTCTCGAGTCCCTTTTTGTTCATCCCCCTCCCAAACACATGACATGTGTCCATGGAGAGGTAAAATTGTCTAAAAATATAACAAAGTTTGGACAGATTTAGCCCCTCCATAGACACATGTCATATTTTTGGAAGGGGGGTAATGCTCACCACCTTTAAAGGGGAGTGAGCAAAAGTAAACTCCTTCCCCCCCCCCCCCCCCCCCCCCCCCCCCCCCCCCGAAAATACATATTGACATGTGTCTATTTGTTAATTATTAATTTACTTGTTTGCTTTTGTGATAGTTAATTTTGTCAACCCTTAATTAATAAATAGACATATGTCAACATGTGGGGAGAGGAGTAATGATCACCCCCTTTCAAGAGAGGGGGTGAGCAAAAATGAACTCCAATTAAGGGGTGGCTTCAGCCCCTTGAGTGTGTCAATGTATTTAAGTTTATTTTATTTTTTGAAAAATAACATATATTTAAGTTTAAAATCACAATAGCTTTTTTATTGTCTAATGGGTATTCTTTTTTTTTTTTTTAATTACCAATGAATCCTTTTTTTTTTTTTTCACTATAAATAATAATTATAAAATAAAACATAAGATAATAATAAAAGAAAATATATTAAAGGAGCCATTCAAATAAGTATTCCTATAACACATACACCTTAACGAGTTTTTACGACAACATCCATCTTTAAATAAGGAAAAGGAGTCTCCAAGAGATGCTCTAAATGGATTTATAAATACAAGCCCAAGGCCCAAGAGAAAATATTGGGCGGTTGATAGTTGACTTTTTGTTTTCCGGTAGTGGTGCTGGTAACTGGTAGCACTGAAAACAATTTGAATTGGAAAAAATTTGCAGAAAACCGTTACCATATTTTTCGTCAAAAACTTGGAGTTCCATGTCATTGTTGCGCAGCTTTAAAGAAAGCTTAAAGCCCTGCTCGAGCCTCTCATCATCATCATCGATCACACAAGAATCATCAAATGAACCAGTAATCAGTTCGAGAAAACCCCCAAAATCTTCTCTTTCGCAGCAGCTTCAACGGCTCGAAGAAGATTACTTTCCTCCCTCTTCAAAACAAAACGTTGAAACCCAACAGAAGCTCCCAGTTGGTAAAAGCAATGATCTTGAAGAAGAAGAAGAAGAAGAAGAAGAGAAGCAAGAACAAAGGGAATTTGGGAGACCCCAATTGGGTCAGTTTGATCATACTGGGCCATTTGAGCCACTGATTTTGTCCGAAGATGGAGAATTTCCAGTTGTACAGGTGATAATTACATGTTTGCCTGGTTTTTCGATTAAAGTTCTGGTTTTTGTTGTTGTTGAAGTTCCATGTGTTTTTCTTGCCCGACTTAAAAGTGAATTTTGTCCAAGACATTTTAGGTTTTTAATTTGTTTGAGATTGTTTCTTTTGGTTTGTAGGTTCCCGCATCTATCAACTGTAGGTTGCTTGAACATCAAAGAGAAGGAGTAAAGTTTTTGTACAAATTATACAAAAACAACCATGGAGGTATTCTTGGTGATGACATGTGAGTACTTTTGTTTGTGTTGCTGATGGTTATTGCTCATTTTGTTTTGCTTTTTCAACTGTGACCTCTCTTGTATTTATGTACTTTAGTCATCTTGTTTCATCTTCACCATTATCCAATTGTATAGTACTGATCTATTTAGAATGCTATTATTGGTAGTCTGAGTTACTGAGTACTCTCTCTTTCTCAACAAGTACTTCTCTCCATATCATTAAGCATTATTAGTATATAACAGCCCACTATTGTTTTATGCGATCTTGTCTTCTGCCCAAATTATTACCAGACTACAAATACCCTTCTGGATTTTCACTTTTTACATGGTAGTCATCTAAATACACCTTTTCTTTGCATGAAATAAACTTGTGTTGTAATTTACCTGTTCCTGAGTTCCTTAGCAAACTCTTTACTGTGCCAATGGAGTTCATTTTTGCTTTTTCTTTTTTTAATTGGATTAGGGGGCTAGGAAAGACAATTCAGACAATTGCATTTCTTGCTGCTGTGTTTGGGAAAGATGAATCTGGTGACTCCAAGATATTGAAAGAAAATAAGGTGGGAAATAAGGGCTCTGTGTTAATAATTTGCCCCTCTTCTGTAATCCAGAACTGGGAGATTGAATTCTCTAGGTGGTCTACCTTTAATGTCTCTGTTTACCATGGGCCTAATCGGGACTTGATTCTTGACAAACTTGAAGCACGTGGAGTTGAAGTACTTATTACTAGTTTTGACTCTTACAGAATTCATGGCAGCATCTTGTCAGAGATCAAATGGGAGGTTGTGATTGTTGATGAAGCACACAGGCTCAAAAATGAAAAGTCAAAACTCTATACAGCATGTTTAGAATTTAAAACGCTAAAACGTATTGGTCTCACAGGAACCATTATGCAGAACAAAATTATGGAACTTTTCAATCTCTTTGATTGGGTTGCACCTGGGTCCTTGGGAACACGGGAACATTTTCGGGAGTTTTATGATGAACCTCTCAAGCAGGGCCAGAGATCAACTGCTCCTGAAAGATTTGTCAGGGTTGCTGATGAAAGAAAGCAGCACCTAGTGGCAGTTCTTCGGAAATATATGTTAAGAAGGACAAAGGAGGAGACTATTGGGCATCTTATGATGGGAAAGGAAGATAATGTTGTGTTCTGTGCCATGAGTGATTTGCAAAAACGGGTGTATAGTAGAATGTTACAACTCCCGGACATCCAATGCCTCATCAATAAGGACCTTCCTTGTAGCTGTGGAAGTCCTCTTACTCAAGTGGAATGTTGCAAAAGGATTGTACCAGATGGAATTATCTGGCCTTACCTTCACAGGGATAACCCTGATGATGGGTGTGATTCATGCCCCTTTTGCCTTGTCCTTCCTTGCCTTGTCAAACTTCAACAGGTTTATGAACCTTTGCACTATGAATTTTAACAATGGAACATATCACAATAGTATAGCAACAAAATTAATTGCTACTTATAGTTGCATTGCTTATGCTATGCAAACCTTTTCGATAACTTAATAGGATGGTTTTCATAGGCAAGAGGTTGAGACAAAAGCAAATTTCTTATATTAAGTCGTTATTTCATTTGTTTATGCTTACATATTATTGCTTCCTCACAGGTAAGCAATCACCTGGAACTTATTAAGCCTAATCCTAGAGATGAACCAGATAAACAAAGGAAAGATGCAGAGTTTGCCTCTGCTGTCTTTGGACCAGATATTGATTTGGTGGGAGGGAATGCCCAAAGTGAGAGTTTCATGAGCCTGAGCGATGTTAAACATTGTGGCAAAATGCGAGCCTTAGAAAAGTTAATGTTCTCCTGGGTTTCGAAGGGTGACAAAATTCTTCTGTTCAGTTTCTCTGTCAGGTAATGTTCCACAACCTTCATTATTGTGCCTTCTAGTCTACATTGCATTTTAAAGATAATTCTGGTTATTATCAGAATTACAAGGCTGCCAAGGCATTAGTGATTAAGTTACCTGTTATTCTGATCAATAATTTATATGTTATCTGCTTCTTATATTCGCCACAATTATTACAATGGGCAGAACAGTATAATGTAAGGGAAAAACAGCTGATTACTTATTTTGGCATATGACCCGCTGGGACTGTTCCAGAATATACTTAATAATGCTTTCCAAGTTCAGAAATTTATAAATTCAACCCAGATCTCCCAACTTCACATAGACCTCATCCCATGCAGTTTGATGAATGTGAAAAAAAAACTTATTTTTTTAATGTTATCTGGAAAAGAAATGTTGTTCCAAAAGTTTTCTTGTACATTACCAAGAAAAGAGTTTTAGTCTCTCTTAAACATGGAGAGAAGGAAAGAAAAGCTAGAGCCCTTTTAGTTCATTGGCTGCTTGCCTATGTAATTCTGAAAATATGAGGGCCAGTAGCCAAATTTTCACTAGAGGGCATCTTATTGAGGATGAGGCTTCTAGGAATAAATGTTAACTTTCATTTTGATGTCAGATATTTGTGAATATATTAATTAATGAATGAAGTTGTCCACCCTAAAATTTTCTTAATGGCGGTTGATGAAAGCTTGGTAGATGTTGACATAAGCTTGTTCTTTGGGATCTAATTACATTTTTACATTGTAAATAGCGTTTACTGTATGTGTTTTTTTTTTTCTCCCTGTTTACGTGCCAGACATGATTTCTTTTCCTGCTTCTGAAATTGAATCACTATTTCAGAATGCTGGACATACTGGAAAAGTACCTTATACGCAAAGGCTATAGCTTTTCAAGACTTGATGGTTCCACTCCAACCAACTTGCGTCAGTCTCTTGTTGATGATTTCAACTCAAGTCCAAGCAAACAGGTAGTTTTCCAAGTTCTAATTCAGTAGGCACTTTGTGGTCCAAATTTCTTTTGGTCTAATTTCTTTCTTCAGGTGTTCTTGATATCAACTCGAGCTGGTGGGCTTGGATTGAATCTTGTAAGTGCAAATCGTGTGGTAATATTTGATCCAAACTGGAATCCTGCCCAGGATTTACAGGCCCAGGACAGATCGTTTCGTTTTGGGCAGAAGCGGCATGTTATTGTCTTCCGCTTTCTTTCTGCTGGTTCCCTTGAAGAACTTGTTTATACTCGTCAGGTGTATAAACAGCAGCTATCAAATATTGCTGTTTCGGGGAAAATGGAAAAACGATACTTTGAAGGTGTCCAGGTATAGGAAACATTATCATAATAAATATATCGGGATTAGGGGTATCTTTTAAAAAAAAAAAAAATTATATAAATATATTGGGATTAGGGGAGTGAGAATGAGGAGCGGGGAAAGTGTTAGGGAGACAATTGTCTGGTTTCCTCTAGCTTTTTGAATCTGTATTCAAACATTTAGAGTTCTTGCATTTAACTTAAGTTACCTTCTTTCCAGGATTGCAAGGAATTTCAAGGCGAGCTTTTTGGGATCTGCAATCTATTCCGTGATCTTTCTGATAAGCTTTTTACCAGTGAAATCATTGAGTTACATGAAAAACCGGGAAAAGAACATGGGCGGCAAGAGAAAAGTGAGCTTGGCATGTATATCATTCCCTCAAAAGAAGCAAGTCTGTCACTTTCATCAGGATCTGAGACCAGAAAGTCTAGTGATCTGGAAAGGCCTACCACTAGTAAGCCAGTGCTTGAAGACTTGGGTAAGTTCAATTCATTCCCGCTCTTCTGGTACTATTTTGCCCCATGGTGATTTATGTTGCTTTCTTCTGATCTAATTATTTATTATTGTGTTTTGAGATTACTATGACAATGGGGTGTTTTGAAGATAGGATTAAAACATTGGTAATAATGAGTAAACATTGCTGATGTTTAGGTATTGTATATGCTCATCGCAATGAAGACATCATCAACAATCAACCTGGGATTCAAGAGAAGATAGAAGCGAGCATCCCTTGGGACGATAGCTCAAGCCAGCCACACATCCCTTCTAAGAAGAAAAGAAAAACAGATGGTGCAAATAGTAAAGACGAACTTTCTTCATCCAAGGACTGGAAAAAGACTGAATACAAGCTCCTTGCCCAGTTCATGGGTACGGGAGTGATTGAATTTAGCAAGTGGGTATTATCCGCAACTCCTTTGGAGAGGGAGAAGGTGCTTCAAGACTACAAAAAGAGAAAGAAGATACCTAATAGTTGACGGACGGCTTGTTTTCTGACTTGTAAATAATACAGGTGTAACCGTGTAACTCATCATTGTACATATATTGATTCAAAGATGCTACTGTATTGAAAGTGTTCAATCATGCCAGAAATAAAATAACAATTTGAGCATCCACGTTCGCATATTATCACATGGTATAAAATTCCCCTTTCTATAAAAGATGTTGAGAACAGTTTGTTTTGATGGTAGACATTGGGCGGTTTTGATTTGATTTCTACTTTAGTACAAGCATATTTCCATTACAAATATCAAGCATGTTTCACTTCATCATCTGCTACCTTCTCTGCATCTTAAATCTGGAAACTGGTTTTGAAGGCTGTAGTAGTCAAAGCCACAATTAGTATTTGAAGTCGATAAACAAAACGAGGAATATTACTGTCAAGGTAATGCATCAATAAGTAATACCTTTGATGAAATCTCAGTTTGCTCCTGTGTACTTGTTTGTATGTTGGGAGTGTGCTCCACGACAGATCCGGTAAATGCCTGCAATACAGATGATAAAATTAAAATTGGTAATCCTAACAGAAATGCATTGTTTCCCCTACCTCCACCACCTGAAAAGTTTAGGTAAATTGTCTATCTCACTGAGTTGAGAAGAAATAATTCACAGAAATGTACCTTTTGAATATCAAATACAGGTTTTGAAGTCTGGGCAGATACCTGTAGAGGAAAAAGGGTCATAGTGAGTTTTGGAGATGCTCTTCGCTATGTGCATGCATGCGTACATAGTATAGCAATAGCAAATGCAGAATTTTTTTACAACAATCATCTTAGGTGACAGTACTGAAACCTATCGGATTCTTCATAAATGTCAGGGGTACACCATTTTAGGGCATTGCACATACATGCTAAATCATGCAGAATTATCAAACATCAACGGTTATGGTGTTAGAAGAAGAAAGTAAAAAGCATTTTCCAATCACGTGTTCTCCACAATTAATCCCAAGGGGCAGGAGAGAAAAAAAAAAAAAAAAAAAACTGCATATGATGGTTGTTCAACTACATCAAACTCACGAAAGATTTACAAATGGCAGTTCTGGATTCTTTATAACATCAGTTTACATTTATTAGCTTTCTACATAGAGGATTTACAGCATGATTATTTTGTGACAGTTAAACATTATCAAGATGATACTTACCTTCGAATTATTAATTCCTGGTTTTGAAAACTGTGCAGATACCTGTTGAGGAAAAAAAGGTAAATTAAATGGGGGACTTCGGGGGTAGGGAGGCCCTCCAATATATGCCCAAATGTCTACACAGTATAGCAAACAAAATTCAAATAACAGAATGCTCAGCTCAGCTCATAAAATTTGAAATCTTTACTTTGTATTAGCAAATTATATTCACTAGAATCTTTTATGTCGTTTACAAATAAAACCCAGTATAACATCATGATACAAAAGCATAAAACTTTGAACAGATAACTTCAGAAGAAAGCATGTTCAGCAGATTGTCCACACGGCATTGGGCATCAATGACAAATGATCATACTTCAGGCAAATAATCAACAGTCCAGATTACACGAAACCAGGAAGCATGTTACATCAGCACAACTATCTAATGCTATTACAGATTTCCTTTTAACAATCAAGACATGAAGGATATATGGATAATTTGAGAAGAAAAGAGCAGGTGCCCAAAGTAATTAAACCAACTGCTTCCAATGCCATAAAAGTACAAAAGCATCAAGAATGCTAATTGAGCTTGAATATAAGCTTCAAATACCTCATTTTTTGATGAAGGCACTGCTCCGTCTTTCTCTTTCACTTCAGGAAGCATTGAAGCCTTTTCTGCATTACTGGATTTTACAATGTCTGCCAAAAAAATTCCATTGGATCAGTCTCAATAAATACAAACGGAAATGGATAATGAAGATTGGTGGACATGAGCATGACATGCTAACCAGTCATAAAATAGCATAAAAAGGTCAGAACTAAGAAGGCTGTCTCAAAAGTATTTTAGAGATTAACTGCTAGATGTATGCAACAAATTAGTAATTTTTCCCATTAAATCATGATACCTTGAGAAGTATCAGCACAAGTGAATGTATTTGTGTATATTGTACGAAGCTAAAAATATTCCTCTCAAGTTCCATTATAAGGTATCAAGAGTATAGTATTTTTTATTTTTTTTGAAGTATTATATAAATTCGGGGTTTATTTGGAAAGGGAGAGGACTCGAACCCACAACCTCATAGTGTAGGGTGAGGGGTATAACACCGGACCAACCTCATCTCGTCATCAAGAGTATAGTATAATTATTTACAAACAACAAAGTTTTCATAGTATCTCCTAGGTCCATGGAAGTGAAGAACAAAAAGAAACCAGCCACAAGACTCAATTCAAGTAGGCCTTAAACCCACTTTTTTCTTCTTATATTCAGAAATTCATCAACTTTTATTTATGTTCATCTTGCTTTAGGTTGGCGACTACTGCCAGACCCTACAACCTTGGTGGTCAGGAAACTCGTGGGATATAATATCCTAAGTAGGTGGCCTTAAGGGGATTTGAACTCATGATCTCTTGATTGAAATTAAAGGTTTTTCATAGTCATTAGTCAACCCACCCATTGGGGTTAACCCTCAATCCTAATTGGAGCCTACTAAATAATCATACAGAAAGTATTTTAGTCCCTTGGCTTTTCAATAATGGTCACCCATAATGGGAACATACTGAAAATGGAAAGAAACTCATAAAAAGTAAGGAGAAAACCATTATTTAAAAAAGAAAGGACACGAATTTTTCTGCTCAGACAGGGCAATGCACAAGGCATGAAAAGTTTCAACAAAACCAAGGCACACAGGCCAAAATACTTATGTAACTCCTAACTTTAGAAAGGGATAGCATATAATTAATAGACTACGCTATAGAATGAAAACAAAAATTCCATAGCTATTTCTAATTAACAGGCCCTTCAAAAGCGCAGCAATTCTCAAAAATGATTTCACCAGATAACATCAAAATCAGGTTGACAAAAACTGTGTCTGCAAGATAGTTTGAAACAGTTTCCAAATTTTGGATTTGCTTCTCTCTTCTTCCTTTTCTTTATTTATTTGTATATTTGATGTTCTAGTAATTTCAACCGCACAAGTGGAACATAAACACTACAGCAAACTGTCAGACTTACCTCTGGTTACAGCCTGCACTGTCAAATCCGTACACTGCATTTCAGAGTTTCCAGAATATCAATAGCTGACAAAGATTAACCAAACAAAAACAAACAACCACTGAGAAGAGGATTTGAAGTAGCTATCTCTTACAGATTGATCACTAAAATCCTGCTGGCGGCGAAAATTGTTAGAAAAATCTTCAGAAGTTTTTTTATCTTTCGTCTGCTGTGGTGGTTTACTCGACCTAAGCTCCTGTTTCATCATGCAGATATAATGAATATGCAATAATAGTGTCTGCGTCCTCTAACCAGGAGCAATAATCTTAAACAATACCTCTGAATGTCTGAAATTATGATCAGGAGCAATCTGATCTGATAACTGATCAAAATCAGTTATAGCTTGTTCATCTTCATCACTCTCTTTGTCACTTTTAGCTGCGTTACCTTGGTTATCTTCATCAACCTCATTGTCAATTTCAGCAGCAAGTTCTTCTTGCTCAAATTTATCCAACCTGGACATCATACGAGCATATACTTCATCTTCATAAATCTCTTTGTCACTTTTAGCTGTGTTACCTTGGTTTTGGCTATGTTCATCAACCTCGTTGTCAATTTCAGCAGCAAGTTCTTCTTGCTCAAGCTCATCCAACCTGGACATCATACGAGCATATTCTTCATCTTCAACATTCGTGTTGTCTGCTTCAAAGAAACTAGACGAACGTTGTTTAATTGACCCTGGAAAAGAAAGATGAAATCTCAGTTGCAGAAAGTTTCAACTTCAAGAGAGACAAGTAGCAATTTCTTCCTTTTATTGCAAGGATGAAAGACAAAAATACTCAAGTTCTATGCTAGCACTATTATATGAATATAATTTTCAAGTAACAAAATTCAGGCAAACAAATGATAATGCAGACAACTCTGCAGATAAAGAGATCTCAAAGCAACATAGGGATTATCAATAATTTGAAACAAAAACAAAAGAAACAAATCCCACCCCCAGCAAAACAGATAAAAAAAAAGATAAGGATTTCATAGTGAACTCTAATGGTGTGACCAGAGTCACCAGACAATTTCTGAACTCAATTAATTCTATACTCATATGCGTTACAAATGCAATAACCGGAACTAAATTTGCAAATATGCATAATAACTCTGTATTTCATTCATTACATTGATGTTCAGTGTATCAAGAGAGTCTAAAAAAGATTAAGAATACATTCAGTAGTTATAGATACAAAGCAATTCTCTCATATGAGAAAGAGGAGGTTCTAGTACCAAATCAGCCTTCTGATAAAATTGACAATTTCTTCAATCTGAAAAAGCCAAAAAGATATACATTGATAAAAGAAATATGCCTTTCTCTGTAGGGCCACTATTTTGGTGCTAGATGGGACCTAGATCGGATTGATGATGAATCTCAGCCTGCTCTTTAAGTAACATGAACAAATCCTACTTCTACTTCATAGTCTTCTCCTTAAAATGCCAAAAACTCTAGATGATATTCATTGTTTCAATCAGTAAGGTTAGCTACCAATGGTTACAACTGATTCACATTGGATTACACTACCCCAATTGTTTCACCCTTTTTATGATCTTACTCGTTGCCAATCAGTCCCTGGACCAATAATACAAATGAAGGATTATTGCATCATTTACAATAAAATCAACTGTAGTACTGTACTCAACTAAGCTTAAGTCTCAACTAATATAGTTGGCTAAATAAATCATCTTGTACCATCAGCTCTATCCAGAGCAGAATCCTCTGTTACATTGAATATTAATCAGAAGCTTCTATATCCAAATTATAAATTGTTTACAGAAACACAATATTAAATTCTAGAATTTATTTGGACCAGATTACTGTTAGACTTAACTTTGCAATCAAAATGGAAAAGAAAACTAAAGGGGGGAAAGAAAGCAAGAAAACTGGTGACGTAACCATATCAATACATCCACCACACACTTCAATAACTTGAGACCGATTGTTTCATAACAAGCTACAGAAAACTAGAAAAGTAACACGAGGCAAGAACCTGCCTGGATCAGATACCCTTTCAGACGAATTTTCCTCCACATATTCTTCCCTTATCTCTACCAGACCTTCCTGTTATATATAAATCAATCAATTACTAACATTGTAGATGGAAACAAAATAAACAGGTAAATATTTGTAAAAGCAAATTGATTAATAAAACAATTTGGAAACAGTAACAACAAAAATCCATGATCAGAAAGACGCCTTTCTCTGCCAGTGAACATTCAAGTGTTATTACCATCAACGTTCAAGGGACTAAGGGAGGGGAAAATGACACCTTTATAATTCGATAAAAACCAACAAAACATTGTTTCTATATTTAGTAGTACCAATGCATGCCATAGCAAGACTTACAAGAAAACATTTGGAATATCAACTACTAGCTTATTGTTAATTATTTTACAATATACATATTGGCACACATTCTTTCTAAACAACAAAACAGCACAACCTACCGCAGCTTCATTTGCTGTGGCATCAAAAAATGAAGCTTCTGCCCGAAAATCCTGCATCATGGCCTTGATAGAATTAACTTGGGACTCCAAAGCATTCCCTCTTCTATTCAAAATCTCAACAGTCTGCTTTGATGTTCTATCAGCATAATACCCTTCTCCTAAAAGAACCTACAAGTATAGTTACCAATATATTTAAATTGAGTTTTCAAACTCATCAGAGCTTACACTATAAATAAATAAATATTACGAGGCACCAAAAAAATCGTTTTTTTATATTTATCTAATTGAGCTATTTCAATTATTAAAGAAAGAATAACATAATATTACCAGAAGCTCATTGGTGTGTATTAAACGACCAGGAAAAAAAGCTGCTTTTCCAAATGGAACCTGTAATTAGCAAAACCAAAAATCAAAAACAGAGAGAGAGTCGTGTAATTTATAGGCTAGTGAGTGGCGGGAGCGCGAGTTACCATGATATCGTGGTGGAGTTCTTCGGGGAGTTTTTGGACGAGGTTTATGAGGTTTGTGTTATCGGCGATGAATTCCTTTACTTGGTTCAGCTCCTGCTGCTTCTCCGACAGCGCGTCCTCCACGCGCTTCGCCGCTCTCTGCGCGTCTTCGACCGGAAACATTGACGAAAGTGGCGTCACCGTTCCTTTCACTGTTGGCTCCTCCATTGTTGGATTGTCACTGCGAACTGGAACTTCCACAGTGACTCCAGAGAAGTTATTTGCGAAAATGACTAGTGTGTTGGGTTTTGGGTTTAGAAATTAGAATTAGGGCTGTCAAAATAATAAAGTATTATTTTATATTAACGAGACGATCCAATTTATGAGTAATGCTATTGAAAATCCACTGAATATCTTTCCACACTCCCTTTTAGTTATTTTTTTTATATGATAATTTTATCCTAATTGAAATTACTAAAAATGACAAAAAAAAAATTTCTAAATACATTGTAAAACAATTTTGCTACTCTTCTTTTCAACAATTTTTTTTTTTTAGACTCCAATATTATTTCAATATCTTTAAAGTTTTATTTGATAACGAAGTAATGAAAATGATTTACAAAAAGAAACAAACAATTTTTTTAAGTGTTGATTTTTGCTGACTTTTTGCATAAACAAATAATAAGAAAAAAAATTACAGATTTTTTTTATTATCTTAATTGTTTTCTCTTAATTTTTTTTTTTTTTTGAAAAATAGTTAAATGAAAAAAAAAATTTGAAGTAGCCATGGTGCTCTTTTAAGTGTAAGTGCAGAACAAAGGGGTGGGGGACGGGACTTGTGTGGGTTGGATACAGTATTCAATGAAAAAAAATTGAAACTAAATGATTTTTTGTTTTTAAAATTTAAGTTTTTATGATGAAGTGTTTAAAATAAGTATCAAAAGATAAAAAAGATAATTTTGGAACAAATTGAGTGTATTTAGAATTTTTAAAAATTTAAGATTTTAGAATGAAGTGTATTTAGAAAATGAGTGTGGAAAGAGAAAAATTGGATTGTAAGGAGAAAATCTCCAATTTATTAAAATAAAAAAAAAAATTCGAGTTTATGCGGGTTGTGCCATTGTGGACGGGTTTGTATTGCAAAAAATCAAATAGAACAGAATAAACCCAAAATTAGAAATTAGAAATTAGAATTTAGGTCATTTTTGGTTTCTTCCAATAGCCAAAACGAGAAGGTATATGTTTTATCTTTTCCGAAAAGCACCTTAGAAAGCAATGTCAAACTGAGTCTTTGTTTATTCCGTTCTGTTCGATTTTTTGCAATACAAACCTGTTCACGTCCACAACCCGTATAAACTCAAATTTTTTTTTAATAAATTGGATCGTCTTGTTTTAATATGAATGACTCGTATTTTAGATTCGGTTTATCTTAGAATGTAAAATCATATTCGTGCTAGTTATAATTAATATTTTTTAAGCTGTAATCAAAAGAAAAATAAAGAAGACAAAGGAGGTCTGCTCGTTGGTATACCCATCACATATAATATGAGGTTACAGGTATGAGTGATATTACTCCTCCAAACCCGAATCGTAATAGTTTAAAAAATATATAATTTCATAACCATGTGATTATATGGGTAAATTAATTGAGATAGCGTCACAATCAATAAACATTACTTAAGGTATGATTACGATTATTAAAAAGTTATTTATTTTACTCTTGAGTCTTGATACCTTTATAAAATTTCAATGTAGTAAAGTAATAAAATCTTATTTTATTATATAGTTGAATATTATGACATTTATATTAATTTTTTAAATAGATTTTTATATTAATTACTTTACTACTCACTATAAGTACAAAAAGGTGTAAAAAAAAAAAAAAAACACCATATACGTAGTCTATTAGTATGGTTGTAGTGTTTTTTCTTCATGTGCTTGTGAGATTATATATCTTTCATTATTAAAGTAGATATATGGAGTGTGGATCAAATGTAACAAATTACATTCATATATATATATATGTATGTATATATATTACTTAATTTGAAGATGACTCAAACTTAAAACATTACCAAGTTACATGAGCGTAATTTCCTGATTGAACGGTGTTTATATTATGGAAAACCACAATTGAACAATTATATAGAAGGATGATTTATTTTAATTTTCTAGTGAATGATATTTGTACGACGATTTATTCTATAATATTGTAGTCACGTTAGATTGAAATTGATTTTTTTTTTTTTATATATAATATCTATCTATCTAGATATCTAGATTTGGTATTTTTTTTGAAGTTTTTTTACCATTAGTAGAATTTAAATCGCTGATTTGGGAGTTATTTGCTCAAGTCCTAAGCACGTCCATCTACCAGTAGAGCTACGTCTTTAGGGGGATTGAAATTGAAATAATTGGAGTTAGGCTTGATATAAAATTAACCATTGGCTTTTTGGTTCAACTAAAGTTTGAGATTCAACTACACTCTTTAGTCTTTGCTTTATAATTTCGATTGGCTAAAACTTGAACCTCTTAGTTTGACTGGCACCTAATTCTGACCCGTATGTGAATTGGAATCTTTAATTTAGTTGGGTGGGTGGGTATATCGGTCAATTTAATGTATTACCGTTCCATCAACCAACCTTTGCTTCACAGCCTTGACTCTAATCATTTGTACACCCATCTATTGTTTAACATTTCATAATCCCACACGTCAAGGCCACGGTATGTTTGAATCCCACTATACGTAGTTTATAAATACGTGTGAGGAGTTTTTTCTTGGTTTGTGTAAGTAGTTATCCGGACCGAATACGGCAGTCCTATTGTCTTAGTTGTATTATAAAAAAAAAAAAAAAAAACCATTTCATAATCCCAAATTATTATTATTATTATTATTATTTTAAATTCAACATTTAACTGGTATATTTATTCCCATAAATACAACATGGAACTAAAACTATCTACACGTACTGTAAAATACGTATACTTAATCTGTAGTAATTTTATACGGTGAAAATTAATATTAACTTTTGTTTTGTACTATACTCTTCCAAGTTTCAACTCGTGATTGGAGCGTGAGACTGACGGCCTAGGAAGCGCGTGGTTGAATCAGCCTTTGCGAAAGCACGCAGAGGTAGTCTCTCGGAGATTCTTCGGTACATCCGATGCACCATCCATCCCCACCCAGATGTTGCCACGTGAGCAACGATAACATCCATCCCTACCCAAATATTACCACGTAAGCAAAGTTGCTTACGTGGCAACATCTGGGTTGGGATGGATGGTGCATCCTGTTGCACCCAAGTTTTAGTGCTCTCTCTGACCTGCATTTACCAAAAACCAGTGCAGAAAACATGTCAACGACAAAAACAACCACTGCTCTCTCTCTCTCTCTCTCTCTCTCTCTCTCTCTAAAGCTCCGTCTAGAAAATACCTACTTTTGTATAAATTTTTGAATACTATACACTATCTGGTCTAAGATCTTCCAGTGAAGGTCATGTTTTGTTTGTTGCCATTTAGTTGCTTAATTTAATAAGTTATTTATTATTATTATTATTATTATTATTTGTATTTTCAAAGTCAGTTGAGCTCTCATTTTCTTGTATCTGATTGTTTGGTATTCACTTCAAATGTTTGATTCCACTTGAAGTTATCTGTTCATGAAAGCTACTTCTGTGTCATTTTATTGTCTTCTTCTTCTTCTTCTTCATGATCATCAGCTTGTTCAGCTGCGTCTCGTTGCACACTTGAATTGGAGTTGATTTTTTATTTTTTTTAATTCTGGGTTGGAGAGGCTTTGATATGGTTACCTGGAAAAGTTTGGGTCTTTTGTTGTTTCTAAGGAGTAGGAGGAGAAAGTTAGGGTTTTTGGTTCGGTTTGTTTTTGGATTATGGTTTGCTTTTGCGATTTTGAAGCCGGTGGCGGGTCTCAGACCGTTAAGGGACCGAGCTCGGTCCTGGGGCGATGAGGTTGGTGTTTATCATTATTAGTGTTTTAGTTATTCTGTTTTTTGGTTAATTGTAATTTAATTTGGTTTTTGTTTATTGTGTTTGGGGAGAATTAGGATAAAAGTTGTGAATTTGGATATGAAAATGCAAATTTGATTGGTTAAACTTGTTTTGATCATGCCTGTTTAGATGGTATTTTTCAGTTTATGGTCATGGTGAAATGATAGTTTAGTTTTCATTTTCGAGTTGATTTTCATAGGTTTGACTTATTATAGGTGGTTGTATTTCTTCTGCATTTGTGTTTGTTCTGAAGAAAATGTTGTGAAATGGCAGTGCAAATGTTAAGTTTGCTAGTACCACTTAATGTTGCACTGGTGCTTTCATAGGAAATATGAGAAATCACTTAGAATTTGCACCATGTAAAAGAGGACAATCAGAAATAAAATTAGATTTTCATAACATCTGCTACAAATTTGTCAAGGAAATTCTAAATTAAGTTGGCATGAAGGCCCTTTTTCCTGGTAATGATTTTAAGTTCAATATTAATTGGATTACCAATCATATTACATGTTTACTCACTTCGGGAAAAGCATCTATTAAAATCTTTGTTTATGTCAAAAAGAAAGGAAAAAAGGCCTGAGATGTTTTCGTTATCATCTAATATATTGTTCAAGATAGGGTTATGCCATGTAGTTTGTTTAACATTGGATTTTATTGTTTCAAGGTTATGGACAAATTTATGCTTTCTTTTGGTAAACCATAGATTTAAATTACAGACATATGAAAATAAAAAACTCATTTGTTTGCTTGTTGATGATTTGTTTTGCAGTGGCTATTTGTTAGAAAAGGTGAAAATGAATTGGGTCCATATTCTCCATGGAACATAACAGGAACTTACCGAGGTTCGTAAGTTACTTATTTTTAATCCAGTCAGTAAGTTGTGACCTAGATATTTTTGTCTTATATAAATATGTTGCGTGTTCTTTATCATCACGCAGGGGTATGGCTAACTTAACAATATCTTATTTTTGTAGCTTGAGTATGATTTGCCGTTATTAGACTATATCTCAAAATTGTAATACCTGCATTTTCTTCTTCTTCATGGATGACTGGTTGATGTTATAGAAAGATATTAGTAAAGTTTATCAGCAAAAAGCACATATGAGGTTTGACATTATCATATCTTAGTGATGACTTTACCATAATATAATTATTCATATGAAATTTCATTCTGATTAAAGAAATAGAATAGGCTGTTTTTCCCCATATGCTGCTTGTGAACCAGGAGTTAGTGAACCAAGTGGCAATCTCCAATTTTCTCTATGAAGACAAATTTACTTCAGTCTCTGGCTTATTAGCTTGGTGTTTCCATTTGACTGGGATTGGACAGAGATATTTGGGGAGAAACATGACAGAGATGATGAAAGGTCATCAATAATTTACATTGAAGATTGAGAGGAACGATGATGTAGTCTTAATGATATCTTGGGCATGCTTATTAAGGAAATTTAATTCATTGTTTGGAATATATGTAAATTTTGTATATTTTCTGCTTCATTGATGCCTGCTCACTTGGCTGTGGCAGTCTCATATAAATCATTTAAACTAGACTGCAATATGAAGGCTCTAGGAAAAGAAGGAAAAGGATGTTTAAGAGAGGGATATGGTTTTGTTAATGTTTATAAAAAGAACAAAGAAAAATTCAAACATTTGGCTTCAACATATTGAACTAGCTTTCTAATTCTTTGGAGACGGAAGGAAGTTATCATCTAAGTATTATTACCCAACACCATTTGAACAAAATTTTGCCCAGTGCTGGCCACTTTTGCTTTGGGTTAGGGTTGGAGCCTAAGTTTGGATCTTTGCTCTTATCTCCTTCTATGGATCACATGCATTTTAATTTTAGAATTTGAGGGTACATATTTATGCCTAGAATTGTCTAATTCACAGAATTCGGAGCCATTGCCTCAATTATTTATGTGATTTAAGGTTCATGTTTTAGATTTATCATCACTAGTGCTGCCTGCCAACTTTACTATGAGGGGTTTGTAGGGCAACTGATTTTGCTGACTCATCCAAATGCACTGATCCTGCATGTCATTTCCTTTTGCTAATTAGATCATGCTATTTTTGAATAAAGTTTCTGTTTCCTATGAAAAAAAAAAAAAAAAAAAAATAGATCATGCGATGCAACCAATGTGAGCAGATGAGAAAACCGAAGAGAATATAAAATAAAACGAAATGAAAATTATCTTTTGGAATGAACTGATTCAGTTTACGGTGGTATGATAGTTGAATAAATGTTGGATCTGCTTTCAGACTGACCTTTAAAGTCTGTAGGCTCCAAGGATAAAAGTTGTTTACTAGTTGTTGAGTATTGTAGACTACACACTCCAATGAACCTGTCAATACTGTTTTGACTTGCATCTGCGTATGCAGCATAAGCTGTTTTTATCCCAGTTATAATTCAGATGGATAGATAGAAATACAATTTGAAAAAGCCTTGATGAAATCCTTGCATTTTAATGCCCAGGATTAGCGTTTGACCAATTTTTCAGTTGATGCATAATAAATCAATCTTCTTGTTCATAAACGTAAATTCAGTTGTCCTTGTACTACAATACTAATGTGAGTATATTTGAACATGTGCGTTGCAGGGTCTTGGAAATTTCTAGATTCCACAAATAGCTCTTCCAAGTTTCCAGATTTCAGGAAATCCAATGGCAATTCTGTTATTGAATTAGTTAGCAGTCCAACAAAAATAACTGGTGTACACTATGTTCAGGTGAGGGAGTTCAATTATAGTTTAAAAGTATCATATTGAAGAAAACTCGTCATTTATGGTTATGATGTGTTTGCTTGAATATTTGATTGCTCATGGTGAGCATAATGTTGCCTTTTTTGATATACAGGTAGATAATGTTTTTCCTTCATATCATTGATAACAGGGTGTAATTATATTTCATGATGTGTTTGACAATGAGCATAATGTCGGTGGTGCTCAAATCAGGGTAGAAGGTGTATATATATGGCCTTTTAGACAGCTTCGAATGGTAGCTAACAGGTAAATCTCATGGATTTTAGTATAATGTTGGTTTATTTTTTTTAGTTGCTGACTCGTTGTAGCTTGTAACTCCTTTCTAGAGCATGTTTCAATCAGCATTAAGTGTATGCTTTTGAATTCTATTATTCCTTTTAAATGTTGCTTTTGATACAATTCATTGAGAAGGATAAATATTCTACTCTAATTATATTATCTCCCATGGATTTATTTTATATTGACTCTCCACGTGCTTGCATTCAGTGAATTCAAATTGTCATTTTTTGTATGGCAGTCATCAATTTGTATATTATTTCTAGTAGTGTATGAAGTTTGGGACATCTTGAAACTGTGGCTAGTTTTAAGGACAACAATTATTGAAAATTTGGTTGGCTTTTAAAGAATACCAATGTCCTTAATTATTTAGTCTATAACTTTAATTTTATAATGGCTAATAATTCTTGGATTCAGTTTGGTTTATGTTCTTAAGAGATGGAAATTAGTTCTTTTCTGCAAGACAAGTTTTTCTAATTTTAACTTGATTTATTTGATTATCTAGACCTGCTGTATCCAAATTTTGAGGATACACACAATTCTAGTTATAATTGCTAAATTTATCTGTTTAATTGTGTGCATGCTGGTAATCAATCTTGTACTGGTTTCTAGTCACAACTCTAATGTTCTAATTTTCATCTATGGTCTACTGCAGTGGAAAAGAGGGAGAATTGAGCCAAGATGAAGATTATATTTTATCAAATCCATATCATATGGTAATACTTTTTATCGGGTCATCAGTGATATACTTGGGATCCTTGTTGATCTAGATAGTTTTTGACTATGTAAAACCTCTCCTAATATCATAACAACTCGTTGGAGACCACCCCTCAGACTCGTCATACACCTTCCTTATAATCATCAGCAAAAAAGACAACCCAGCAGTGTCCGCCTTTAATTTAGCCAAATTTAAGGAGAGATCCGGGATCCCAGAAATTTGTACTTAATTTTGTTTGATCTTCGTAAAATGATACCCATTAATTCAGGTGCCCTGATTTTAGTGGGATAGAGTTGGACTTGAGTCATATGTTTTTGATGGAATTGGGTTTTTATCATGGGAAGAGTTTTAGTCTGGGGGATTTTATTCGGGGATGGGGTTATAGTTCTAATATTCCGGGTTCTGGGTTAAATTTTTCTAGCTTGGTATCTATGTGATAAATACATGCTTTTGGAGATACATGGCTCTGGTCACAATAACAGTGTATTATCATTTTATTATTTATCTTTATTGATGGGGGTTCTGAGCACTAACTTTTTACGTGTTACTTTCTAAAACAGCTTGGAGTTTTCTCATCGCAGGTGTTCCAAGAATCTCCACGAGAAAAAATATGGAGGAGGAAAAATTGTAATATTTTCTACTTAACTTTTACCTTTGGTTCAAAATAGTGCTACTTTGTATTTAAACCTTATACGTATTAGCTTTTTTGATAAGTGTAGTTAAATCTTATGCTTTATCACTGCAGCACCAATTTATGAGATGGAGAAACATTGTAACATAGAAATTGCAGCTCAAGTTTCACGTGTCTCATCCAACCAACATGGTAATTGAGTTTTCTCTGCATATGATTTCATTACCTTCTTTTCTTCAACAAATAAAATATTTTCTTTTACCCTGGTGACTGTATGTAATGGATACATATATAAAATTATACTAAGTTGTTGCTGTTACTTCTGTTCTGCAGAGAGTGATCGTGATCGTTATCACATAGAAGGATTTATGGAGAGTCCTGCAGTGGATGATGATGGGGATTGCTTTTCACCTTTACAACTGAATGCTACTTCTGTCAACATTGAGGTGTACTATAACAAAGCAGTGAACTATACCTTAATGGTCACCTTTGTATCCTTTATTTATTTCTCAATGTTGTGGCTCATCACGATATCAGCTAGTTTTTGGATGAATTCCTTAACATTTTTGCTCAGATATCTTTCCTTCAGGTTCTCTTATTAATTCGACAGATGGAACATAGCAACACTCAATCTGTAAGAACTTTACTTTGTACATATCTCAGAAACAACAATCTAGGTTTACATAATGTCATTGATGTATACAATAATCTCAATTATTCCTACTGTTTTATGATTCTGGAGAAGTTATTATGGCTATGATCTAACTTTATCAGGGGGCTGCCAAAGTTTCAATTCTAATGATCGGGCAACAAGCTATCATGGATGCATATCTTTGCCTTCTACATTTGACTGCAGGAATACTAGTTGGTAAGTTTAGAAAAGAATCGGTGGCAATTTAATTTCAAATGTTCAGGAGTATTCTACAGTCTCAAGATTCTGTAGAATTCTTATATAATACTGCTTTGTGAATTGATGAATAAACTGCAATAATGTATCATGTATGAAGTTATTCAAATGATAGTTTAGGGAGTTTTTTGTGTAACATCATCCATAGGAATTTTCATGTCTTTAAACATCATTGTTGGACGACATGACAACATTTTTTCTGTAGTTCCATATTATAATAGCAGGATACTTGGAATACTTGTTGTATTTCATTCATCTGCACTGCAGCACTAGTCTGTGATAAATTTTGAGGGATTGATCTCATTAAGCAACTTGGTAGAGATCAATTTGGCACTTTACTTGATAAATTAATATCAATGAACTAGTGCACTGATGGACTCTCCATTCACATAAACATTAGCATGCACAGTAGCTGAGTTGCATTTTGTTCTTATTTATTTATGATTGTTTCCATCTTTGGCTTACAAATCCCATAAGTTCTGCAAACTTTATTATTATTGCTTTGTTTGTCTGAGAGAACCATTCACACTATGTAAACTTGTGTAACTGTGTCTTGCACTTAACACCTATATAACATTTCTTTTTTCTGAGTTATTTCATTTGTCTGTGCAAAGTTCCTCCTGTTTCTTAATCTTTGGAAATATTTATTTGTTTTAAATTGTTACTAAGTGGATCATACTTTCTTCCTCGCAGAATCCTTGTTTAATGCATTTGCAACAGCCGCATTTTTCAAGTTTGTAGTCTTCTCGATCTTTGAGATGAGATATCTTCTTGCTATATGGAAGGCAAGTCGACCTATGAATAATGGTGAAGGTTGGGAGACAATGAGGCGTGAACTCTCTGTTCTATATAGCCGCTTCTGTAAGTGCTGTCACATAATGTAAATTTTGTTCTTGCAAATCGAATGCTACTGGTTAATTTGTAGGTAAGAAGTCTTTTTTTTTTATAGGATTGGAAGTCATGCAACCCACACAATAATCCAGAGCAATACCTCAAATTCATGACACCCACCTCATGGCTCAGCCATATGCTCTCCTAATTTATCTGTTTCCTAGTCCTCGAATTGATGTGAAATTAAAGTTTATAGCACTAGAGCCTTTTTGCAGTGTTGCTTTCTATAATTCTATGGAAAACAAATCTAACTTTCTGAACTGAAACTGTGCTTATAATGAGGAGAGGACAGCAATTGAGAAAATCCACAATAGAATGCAAGCATTATACATAATTATCTACCTTTTTTTTTTTCTTAATTGAACTCCAACGGTACAAGGGAAATTTATTAAAATGAATAATAGAATTACATAGTTATCTAGCTTGTGCATTTATTAATTTCATGTTTAAATTGTCATGCTAATTTGATCCAACTGTTACTATTTGCAGATGGGATTCTTTTGGGAGGCATTCTGGTTATGTACGAATTTCATAATTTTCTGCGACCTATTCTTCTCTTGATGTACTCGTTTTGGATACCTCAAATCATCACCAATGTTGTTCGCGATTCTAGAAAATTTTTGCATCCATATTACATTTTAGGCATAAGTGTTACTCGACTAGCAATCCCATTATATATATTTGGATGCCCTCACAACTTCATGCGCATCGAGCCCGATAAGAATTGGTGTATCTGCTTGTGTGTATTCATTGGACTGCAAGCATCCATTCTCCTTCTTCAGCACTACCTTGGGTCCCGATGGTTCATTCCTCGTCAGGTTGGATGCACCTCTGCTTGTTTTCTTTATGCAAAATCTTTCTCTTTGGTTACCTTTTTCATAGACTGATTATTGACAAGAAATACACAAATGTCACGCATAAAATTGTTGCATGTATAAAGAAGCATCACAACTACCTTTCATTCAAGGTAGAGCACATTCATTGGAACTTTTTCCTGCGATAGCTGATGAAACTATTTTCTTATCAGTTATCACCCAATGTTCTTTATGTGAATCTGCAGTCTTTGATCTTCTAAAATCTCCATGCTTAGGTCATAAATAAACTGTTTATTTGCCGGCCCTCAAATCTTTTATCTACGCACTGTTTTGTAGTGTATGCCATTTGTATTGGTAGAGGTGAACATTTTTGCTATCAAGGCTGTCAGCAAGATATTTGTTAGTGTTGTTTCAATAATTGGGTAAAACTTGATCTTATGATTTGCAGATCCTACCTGAGAAATATAGCTATTATAGAAGGTTTGATCCGGAGACAAATCATGCTACGGATTGTGTTATTTGCATGACTTCCATTGATCTTACACAGCGTTCCAATGAATGCATGGTATGTATGTATGTGGTTGATATTTAACTAGAAACTAAGTTGTTTCAGGTCAATTTTATTTGAACTGTGAATTTTATCTGATGATATACAATGTAACAGGTGACGCCGTGTGATCATTTTTTCCACTCCGGTTGTTTACAAAGGTGGATGGATATAAAGATGGAATGTCCAACTTGCCGGCGGCCCTTACCACCAGCCTAGAGAGATTATTCCACTGTCTATAGTACATAGGATCAATCGGCCTTCGCCATTTGGTAAAAATTAGACCCGAAAATCTAACAATCTTCAATTGTCATTTGGTAACAAATTTGTGAGATTTCAATTTCTGAGTAGTGAGAGATTTTCCTGATTTTCTTCTTTCAGCAATTGCAATCTTATTATCTCAGCTGTAGTTTTTCTAACTTCAATATAAATCAATTTGTAAATTTGGAAGTCCTGTAAATCAATCCTTTAATATTTTCACATGAATAAATGGGTCTTTTTATGTTCATTTATATAGAATTTGTTACCAATCTTATTTTCTTTCATATGTTATATGAATTATATACACCATATCTTCTACAGGCAATTCTTATTTCCTTACAAATTCACTATTTAAGTAATCCCTATTGCACAAAATAATTGACAATGACTCTTGGTTGCTTCAATTTCATTTTTTTTATTCCATGAGGGATTATGGTTACTTTGTAGTCACATTATCATTGCCATCTTGAAATCCAATCTCTTGATCATCTTTTGTGTGCATGTAAAGAATATATACGACCCAAATATAAAAAAAAAAATAATAATAAAATAAAAAAATAAAAAACCCTCAACAAAACCATGATTAAAAAAAATAAGGTTGGTTTACTGACAGGGGCGAAGTCAGGATTTTAGTTTTGGGGGGTTGAATCAAAAACTAATATTGTAAGTCAGTAGGAATCATGTACAAGAAAAAATGCGGAATCTCGCACCTGATAGTTTTCAACAACATGTGATACCGTTTGGTGTGACAAATAAATAAATAAAATAGACATTAACTAATTAAAATGTAACATGTCTTTTTTATATCTAGAAAATTATTTATAACCAAATCAATCTAATTTTCTTCTTAATTTTCATTTCAATTATATAATCAAAGTGTGTATGAGAAAACATCTTTTATTTTGTTGTAAAATTTATGTCTGTTTTTAACGGTATGCATTACTGGAAAAAAAATATTTTAATAGTTCTTAACTTATAAAATATAAATTTCAATAGTTTAATTAAACTATCATTATACCATTGATATATTTATATCACAATTATTTACATATTTGTAACTTAATTTTATAATATTCATGTCAAACCAAATTAACTTATAATAATTTTGAAGAAAATTTAAATAATAAACTAATAAAGTAAATTTATCAAAATCAGATTAATATTTAACCTAACAAAATAAATAATAAAGGTAGTCGCTATAAGAGTTTAATATTTACTTAGTTTGTTCTAGTAAAATCTAAAATATATATATATATATATATATAATGAGTAATGTTAGGCTTCCCAATTTTTTTTTCCAAATTCTTTCCCAAAGGTTTGTAGAACGTGAGGTGTCAATATCACATCATTCACCACATAATCTCATGATTTATAATATGTTGACACCTCACGTGCTACATACATTTGGGAAATTTTTTGGGAAACCTAGCATTACTCATATATAATACACACTAGATTAGGTAGTAATATATGAAATAATAGGAAATTAAAATATTAAAATAGACTGATTTTATCTCCTATTTTCATGGTCATTAGAACTATGAAAATAAAAATTATAAGTTAATTTATATTATTAAAATAATAAAAGAACAAGAGAATATTATTACCTACTATATATATCACATTTTATGTATAATAGTTTTTTTTTTATTGGTTTATATTCTAATTTAATGTATAATATATATATATATATTTTTTTATTGGTTGGGGGGGCCATGGCCCCTATGGGCCCCCCCTACATTCGCCACTGTTTATTGGTATGCCCTTCACATCTACCTCATGATTAAAAAAAATCATAATGAATAAAGATTGTAAGATTTTAATCTCTCAAAAACCAACTAGACCAATTAATTATGTGGGTTGTGTACATAATAATAATAATAATTAAATACATGAACTCTATTTTTCTGACATGCATGTAACACGAGACATTTATCTACAAACTTCAAATTAAAAACATTATATTATGTATGTACAAGCCCAAATTTGGATCTTATTTTGGTTTCACAATTACATTAACAATCTCATACACTCTTATATATTTACACTCGTATATATTTACGGGTAACTGGGAGCATTAGAAGGTGATAACAGAGGAGCTGCCACTGGCATTGCACTTGAAATAGAAGCAAATGCACCACCACCACCACCAACGCCACCACTGTTACAGTGTTGCTCGAAACACTCCACGGGGTGTTCGAGCACAGGCTGACATACTTTGTTACTCCTCTGGAGCGGCTTATCCGGCAAACAGTTCCGGCGATCATCGAAAGCAACCCCTTTTGATGACAAGTTCTTGCAAATCCCCTCCTCTTCACAGAAGAAGTTATAAGAAAATGTGAAGTTGGCCAAATTAGGCAAACAACAAACACCATCAGGCACAACACCACTCATCATATTATGTGCCAAATTCAGCTGCTCCAATTTAGCCAACCCAGCTAAGCTATAAGGAATTGGTCCAACAAGATTGTTATAGCTCACATCCAACACTCTCAATTTGTATAGATAACCAACTTCTGGTGGCAAACAACCTGAAAGACTAGTGTTGATTACTAGCAATTCCTCTAAAGTGTCTGCCAATTTCGCTATGCTAGGTGGCAGACACCCACCAAAGTTGTTATTGGCAATCACCAAAACAGTAGCAGAATTCACACCGAAATTCGGTGGAATCACATTGGTAAAACGGTTGTTGTTGACAAAGATTGCATCGAGTTTTTTACTGAATAGCTCAGATGGTAGAGGGCCTTCGAATTCATTGTAACGAATGTCAAGATAGTTTAGACTAGGAAGATTGAGGACTACATGTGGAAAAGGGCCTACAAATCTGTTGTTGCTGATATCAAGCTCATAGAGAAGTGAAAGATTGGATATTTTTTGTGGGATTATGCCACAGAAGCGATTGCTATTGAGATGAAAGAGTGCAAGATCAGTGAGAAGGCCTAGTTCTTCAGGGAGGAATCCGGCGATATCGGCTCCGTTGAGGTCAATAGTCGCAACAACTTTGATTGTGTGATCATAAGGAGGAACTGCACAATAAATGCCTTTGTAGTTGCATACAGAGGGACCAACCCAGTTGGTTGTGAAATTGTATGGATCAGAGTAGATAACCTTTTTCCAAGTTTGGAGAGCAATATAAGCTTGGTGGAGTTTCGGGTTCGGGAAAGCGGAGGAGGAGGAGCTGTGGTGGTGGTGGCGGCCGCTGCGGGGAGTACTGGAAGAGTGGCTGTGTTTGGCTGCTTGATTGTTTGATAAGAAACAAAGCTGTAGAGTTAAGATAAGCAAGGCATGCAGACAAGTTGTTGAAGCCATTTTTTGGTTTTTGGGTTGATGACAGAGAGCAGCTCTATATAAGGTTGTATATATATGTAAGGAGAGGTGATGATGATCGTCATCAGCTTGGTTTTGAAGTGAAAATTTTGAAATTCTTTTGTTGAATGATGTTGTCGATGACTCGATGTCCAATAAGAAGTTTTTTTCTTTTTGTAGATGGTGATATGATATCCTATGAAGATGTTGCAACGACCAGTTATAGTGACGGTTAACCGTTACAAATGGACACAACACATACGTATAATGGTTTTTTCATGTTCGAATTTCGATAATTATGGCCATTTCTCACTGATCAACAGCATCATGTCTTCGTTGTTTGCAGATTTTGTTGACTAAAGATAGCAATAGTTCAACCCCCAATAAGTCCCTCATTTTTAAGGTTTCGGTTTCTGAATTCTGAGTTCGAATTATATCATTCTCTTTAAATCCCAAATTTATACTTAATAAAAATATATATATAGCAATAGTGCAACCACAATTGAGGTGATTAAATGGTTAGTCCCTCGTTTGTAAGGTTATGGCTTATGGGTTCTGAATTCTGCAACTTCTAGCTTAGGGAGTAGCTTTGTATACAGCATTTTGAGTAAAATATTTCTAAACAGAGTATTAACACATGCTTTATATTAAAAAAAACTGTTTTAAGTTTTACAAACAAACCCAAACAAAACTTCAAAACTTCTAGAATTAAAAAAACGCTTTTGGCTTTTACAAAAGCCATACCAAACACACTTAATCTAAAAGATAATTTCTAGAAAAATACATGTTATGTGTTTTTGTAGAGAGCATTGTAAATAACTCTTCCTTTATCAAAAGAATTATTTATTTATTTATTTTTATTTTTATTAAACATTAGATGATAGTTATAATAGATAAGGTTTCTCACCTACAAACCCTCTGATATAAAATTACATACAAACTCACTTTTCATCAGAATACACAACAACCCTTGGATTTTGATCCAAAGGATGAAAAATGGGTTCGTATATAATTTTATATCGGAGAATTTGTAAGTGAGAAGCCTTTTAGTTATAGATATAAAAAAAACACTTGTGAGTATACGAAAACACTATCACTTCACTGAAAATAAATAGCTTGGAAAACCTAGTATTATTGGATACAGTTGGTAATAAAATGTTTATGATCTATATCTGCATAAGATAAAGAGTAATTAGATTGCAAAAGACTTATTAGCAGACCAAATAGGTAAAGAGAGGACGAGGACGATGCGCACGATAAAGACTGATCTCCTTCCAAGTAGTTGTCGGAGTAGTTTCAAGTGGAGCAAGAGGAAGACAGCATCATCCATCAGTATCACCCTACCCTTCAAATTTAAGGGATCTACATGTCCTTGCGACTAAACAGTCTAGAAGGGATCCGATTCTCTCTCTTTTTTCTTTTGATCATATCAAGAGACGTCATAAAATATTTGTAGAATTATAATCTTCAATCTCTCGCAACTTTCTAGTGAAGGATCCCAAATGTTATTATCAAATCCCACACGAAAAAAACATACACACAATAGTTTCTTATAATGTATGGGAAGTGTTAACCTCAAGTTAACAAATATAATTTTACTATAATAGGAAACTCAATAAATGCACAAACAGGGACAAAACAGTCATCGTACTGATTATGCATTTATTAGGTTTTCTATAATAGTAAATTTATACTTGTTAACTTGTGCCCTAACACTACCCTACCCTATATGTATATACCACAATACATGAAAATAAAAAACAAAATCAATTGAAAATTGTTCTCAAAGGAGAAAGAAGCGATCCAATAAAGATGCCACTCTTCAAATTGAAACATAATAACACACTTTTAAATAGAATATGACAATACCAAGGACGTGACTTTTGCACAATAAGACTGTAATTGCAAGTGAAAATAGTTCAATTGTTCTCACCAAAAGAACTAACACTGAAGTTCAAGAACTCAAAGCACATAAACACTCAAAATTTTAAAAGGTTACTTGTAAGATATAATCTTTTTTTTTTTTTTTTTCTTTTTCCATATCAAATCCCTAAAGACTGGGGAACATTAAAAGCACTATTGCTCATCCAAAATTATTCAAACTTGACAAGAGCACTACGCAACTATTCGTCACCATCTGTAAAAAAAGTATTAACCACCACCAGATCCGTATTTCTTGCCCAACAGAACGAGCTGCAGCTTGTCGTAACCAGCAAGCACACCAGCACCTGCAACAGCACGAAGAATGTTCGCACCAGCACCCTTGAAGAGTGATTTAGCACCTTCATTCTTGACAATCTGAGAAAACGCATCCATGGAACTCTTGTATTTGACAGCTTCTCCGGAGGTCATCATCATCCTTCTACGCACTGTATCAATCGGGTACGAAGCCAAACCAGCTCCGATTGTGATACCCCATCCCAGCAAGAAACTTGCCAAGAAACTATCCTGTAATAACCAAAAATTAAAAGCAAATATCATTAACATTGGGAAGCAAATTTGATAATCATGGCTGCTGAGGCACCGGAATACTCGGTAATAAAAGTTGCAGAATCAGGCAAACAACCAAAAGGAAGGGAATAAAAGAATGTGAAAAGAACTGTAAGTGCAAGTCAATATATCCACATACCTGCAACCCACCAACCAGGACCACAGGTTTTAGAGAATCATACATTCCAAAGTAGAGCCCACGGTAAACAATAATTCCAACACATGAAATGTTAAATCCACGATAGAGCCCAGCAATGCCATCAGACTTGAGTGTCTTCTTGTAGACATCAACCAAACCATTAAACTGCCTCTCACCACCCTTTTTAGCCGCCTTGGAATCATTGGCCAATCGTGTTCGTGCATAGTCAAGGGAGTAAACAAAAAGAAGAGATGAAGCACCAGCAGCTCCACCTGATGCCAAGTTCCCAGCAAACCACTTCCAGTAACCGTCTCTATCTTTCTTGAAGTTAAACAGACTTTTGAAATAATCCTTAAAGGCAAAGTTCAGGGCCTGGGTGGGAAAGTATCTGATAACATTAGCAGTGTTGCCTCTCCAAAGAGCAATGACACCTTCATCTTTCATAGTTCTAGCAAAGCAATCACTAATTCCCTTGTATGGTTCAGATAGCCGACCAGACTTTATCATCTCATCTTGATTCTGAATCAACAGCTTAACTCGCTCAATTGGAGCAGCAGCTGTTTTGGAAACAGCAGCAGAAACTCCTCCCATAAGGAAATCCACTAGAAAACCTTTAACACCTTTCTCTGATGGAGCTTGTACAAAAACAGGAGAAACAGGGGACACAAGTGCCAGGCCAGTGCCCTGACTTGCTGAATGCAACGAACTCCGCAACCCATTGACGTACGAACCAGTCACACTACAATGTCGGGAATGCAAATTGGGGGAAATCCTGGAAACGAAGTAGGACTGCCCTTGTATCTTCTGAAACACTGATGGATGCTGAGATCCATCTGCCATGTTTGCAACTCAAAAGGGTGACCTGACCAACAAAGGAAGAAATTCAATAAGTAGACATAAACATAGCACATATTATCCAGGGTTCATCAAAGCCAAACAATTACCACAAGACACATCACATATTTTTTACGGTTCATAATACCCAAACAATATTACAAGATAAAGATACTGTTTGCAGTTCATCATAGCCTAACAATTATTACAAGGCATGTATGCCCATCCACCTTCTACATAAATTTTTTTTTTCTCAATTTATACATTCTGACCTCATACATATTCAAGTGAGCCATCAACTCTAGCAAGCTTGTAGAATCTAGCATTAGTCTAAATCATGAGATGCGTGAGGGGATTTTTATATCAAAAAAACAAAGGATAAACAAAAATTTGCACACAAATTCAGAAGGAAATTAAATTCATTTCCATTGTCTTTTATATAAAATCATTCAATTCTTACAATATGCAAGTGGGGAATCTTTTGAAGACTGACCAGACAAAAAGAATTTGCGCTATTTTTTTTTTTTTTTTGAAACTGAATGTGCGCTATTATAAAAATATAAACATAAACATAAGTCAACTCCAAGTTCCAAAATCATCAACCATGTGGAGTAGGGTAGGGTATATACTTAAGAACAACCACAATTTCTCTTTTTCTGCATTAAACTCCTATTGCAGAACAACTCAATGAAAGACACCATTTTAGTAAAACTATCTCTTAATATGGAAGCTCAACTTTATTCAAAAGATATCAGAAAACTAAAATACCAAAATTTCATTAAAAGAGACAAAAATTACAAACACTGGTACACACCTTCAATTTTCATGGAAATATATAAATCACAGGGCAAAATTCTGGAAAATATCACTATAATCAAGGATATCAACTTATAAAAGAATATTGAGTTCTTACAGAGGTTTAGAACAACATGAAACAAGTAGAGCTATCAAATTTCTCTCAGATCTTCAACTCACTCTCTAACACTTAAAAATAACATCCGAGTAAAAAAAAAATATACCTAAAATAAAGCTCAACAAAACAACCTAACTAACTAAAAGTGCGATTAAACCGAAACACCTGACCATTTTTGTATCACCTAGTCTCATTTCCTCGACTTTCTCTGTAACCAAACAGTGAGTAGTTTAAAAGGTACAAAATCATAGTTAAAAAATATGTAAATAACAAAATACTGATCAATGATCTGTTACAGAATCTAGTATAATGATAATGATCAAGAGCTGAAAATTGAAGTGAAGATACTAACCCGAAAGTGAGACCTCCAGAGTCAGGGTGTGAGGACAACAAAAATGAAAGAGACGAGGTATTTAAAGGACCATTTAGGGTTATGATTTGTGCTTCGTGAAATGTCGCAGTTAACCCTGTCTCGACTTTTGAATTACTCTCTTGCATTGACTGACTTGGTCTTGGGTAGGGAATAGGGTTGGCTAAAATCCTTGACTCGCCCCAAACCGGCAGGATCCGATTTATTTGGAGCGGATTTGGAGCACTCAAAACGGGGGTTGGGTTAGATATGGGTAATACGTTGTTGACTTGATTTGTAACCGGATTTGGTATAAATCAAACCACTATACCTCGACTTGTCTCGGTTGACACGGTATTTATATAATTGTTTTTTAAAATATTAAAAATATAATAGAAAAAATAAAACTTTAATCTTTTTATCTCTTTGTTTAACTGTATTTTATAATTGAATTTAAAGTTTATATATTTTAGATGTTATATTCTATTAAATGTTAGATTATAGATGAATTGTACGTATAAGCTAAATTTTAAATTTCAATAGTGATTTCTCATTCGGTTAAATTTGAATGAGTAATTTACTACAATCACCTCATGTTGGAAAACTCTATCCCTCAATTATGGAGAGTGCAATGTACCTCGCTTATAAGAGTATACTATCCATCGGTTATAAAGTGTACATTGTCCCTTGGTTATAAGTTTACATTGACCATTGGTTATAAAAGTATATTATCCATCGGTTATAAAAGTGATTTTTCCCTCAGTTAAATTTGAATAAGTGATTTTTCTACACTTATCTCTCGTCGGAAAATACCGTCCCTCAATTATAAAAGTATATTGTCCCTTGGTTATAAGGGTACATTGTCCCTTTAGTTATTAAGTGTATATTGTCCTTCGGTTATAAGAGTATACCGTTCATCGGTTATAAGATTACATTGACTCTTGGTTATAAAAGTACAATATCCCTTGGATATAAGAGTGATTTGTCATTCGGTTAAATTTGAATGAGTGATTTTACTACAATTACCTTTAGTCGGAAAACACCATTCCTCGGTTATAAGAGTACACCGTCCCTCAATTATAAGAGTATTCCCTCAGTTATAAAACTGATTTGACCCTCGATTAAATTTGAATGAATAATTTTACTACAATCATTTCCTGTCGGAAAACACTATCCCTCAATTATAAGAGTATACTAACCCTCGGTTATAGAAGTATATTGTCTCTTGGTTATTGAGTGTACATTGTCCATTGATTATAAAAGTACACATCCTTTGGTTATAAAAGTAATTTATCCATCGGTTAAATTTGAATAAGTGATTTTACTTAATCAACTATACTTTTTTTCTAAAATCAATATAAACGAGAAGCAACCAAAATATATATATTAGCCTAAAAATAAACCGTGACAAGTAATTTGTCTTCAACGTATAATTTATGAGATATGACAAGAAAAAAATTGGACTAATTTTTCGAATTGTGCGGCACTATTAATATTTTAAAATGTTATTATCAACGGTAATACCTACTTAACCCAGAAAGTTAATACAAAAATCAACCAAGTGACCACGTGACAGGTGATGATTTGTATTCGTTCACCAAGTCATACTCAATTTATTAAATAAAGTTTTTAGACTTTTTGAAGGAATTTTAAAAGAAATACCCATCAAATATTTCTACTAAAAATTATTGTGAGTGTTTTTAATAGAAACAGTAATAAGAAAAAATAAATCGTATTTAATATTTTAATCCATCAATTAAAGAGCAACGTAACATTTCCTAAATAATTATTTCAAATTTCCCATATTCCATACCAAATGATGAATAAACTGAATCCAAAGAGGAAAATTGTGCAGTTTCATATATTTTTGTAATTTTACATGATGAAAAACATCAACTAACGCAACTACAAATTTCAAGAATCTTTAGTCTGTCATCTACGGCATATCATATTTTAGATACAAACCCATTAGCTAATGAATGAATTTGTATCGATTGGTATAAGAGCCAACATCACACCGAGCAAGTGGGTTCGTCTCAAGAAGGTGAAATCAACAAATTCACTAAATATGGACTTAGTTGTGGATATATAACTTATTGGACACCCTCTCCTTACAAGTAGAATGGGTTTTCTCGGATGGCTTCAAATCATTTTATATACATGTACATATATTTGGAAAGTGAAATAAAATAAAGGATTTCGCCTTCTGAGATGGTGGTTAGGGGCCTAGGAGGGCACACAACAGATACTTCAATGGATGCAACATAACACTTCAATTATTTTGGAAGATTAGGATACTGGTTAAGCAGAACACAAGGAGGCTCTCTGCTTTGCCAGTAATTCTATCAGTTTCTTTAAAAGCTGAGGATTAGAGCACATGTAATCTTGGAAGGACTCCCTTAAGTTCCTCAACACTTCCTTGTCACTGGCAAGGCCTATATTAAGCAGCTTTGAGAAGAGATTCTTCCACAGATCAACATTCCAATATCTGAGTAAAAAAAAATATTAAATTAAAAGTATAATTGAAACTTATAGATTTATCATAGTTCAATGGCATGTGAATAGAAAATACCGTTTAAAAGAGGACTTTGGTTGGTAAATGAAGCCACCATCAGGTGATGTTTTCTTTTCAACCTCCAAATAAGGGCCGCCGTGCAGCATCATGTGAACAATAACACACAGTCCATAAGTGTCTACCTGGCGACAACGAAAAAGATGAGCTAACATAACATAGAGTCAAGTCTGATAAAATTAGCAAGTACAATTTGGTGCTACATTAAGTTAAGACTAGCCTGAAATTTCCATGGCTTCTTCTCCTGCATTTCGACACAGCTAAAGCCAGACGTCCGACAATCTCCTGTAAAATTTATGTTATCAGGAAAAAGACGCAGGTCTATTCCCCTTCCCCAATCAACAAGGCAGAGACCCTGCATGATAAACTCTTTAGCATAATTAAGGAAAAAAAAAAAAACAAGTAGGCAATAAAAACCTAGTCTCTACTTCTACAGGAATTTACCTGGTCGCGCCAAGGGCCACTGTGGTTGTGAAATCCATCTATTGTAAGATCATCTCTGCCCAGATGTCAAGTGATTAATGTTACTTACCAGACCCTTAAAGAATACTGTCAGTAATATGAAGATTGAACTGAAGAGAAATGTACCATAGTTTGATATGCTAACAATGAATGTTTGCCCAAAACTGGACAAGAGTAAGCACTAGGATAGTGAAAGAGCAATTCACATCCTAGTTTACAGACCACAATCTACAACTGAAAATGGCTTTTACCTAGCATAACGAATGAGCAAATTATCCGGCTTGAAATCACCATGAATGATGCCCACATTGTGCAAAGATTCCAAAATGCATAGCATCTCTATTGTGTAATAAATGCATAACACTTCTTCCATGGACTTGCCAATGACCACATAAGAATTTATGGCATCCTGCACAACATTAAAGTTATCACAAGCACTGCAAAAGATTTGTCTAATCAGAAAGCAGACACAAATTATAGAAGACCCACCAGAACCGTCCCTTGAGGTATATAGTCGCAAACAAGTATGCTACAGTCAGAATAGAGATGAATTCTGTGCGCAAAACCATATCTTGATCTCTAGTAAAATTTAGATTAAATAAGTAGTATTCTTAAAAGAAAGAAACGCTAATAAACAATGAAAACAAAGAAAAGACGTACTTCCTCAACTGAGATGCGCTGATCAAGTTGCCGATACATGTAGAACTCCCAAGGGAAAGCTGGCTTTTGTATCTATCAGAAACTTTCAGATATGAAACATTATCTAACAAGACTTTTTTGTACTCTGCATTCAGAACGGGGAACGGAAAGATAACAATACCTTTAATGCAACAACATCTTCAGGATCACTGTTGACGAATGCTTTAAATACTTCAGCAAATCCACCCTGACCAGCACAACCTTTGATCTGGTACTTCTTTCCACCTTCGAGTATCACAATATAGGCAATAAAATGTAATAAAAGTTTAAATTAAGGATTCATAGAGTTGTAGCTCAGAAATAGAAAGTATAATTGAATATAAACTAGAGAGCTAGTTTTTTGTGAAGGTGATAAAAATGTTAATTATTAATTGGTATAATCTCTCTACATCAAGCTCAGTTCACTGAGTTTTGAAACAATAACATACTTCTCAAGCGCCTAGAGAACATGCTGCATGTACAAAATTTTAACAGTTTTCATGAGAAACCAAGCCACTTATTCCATAAAGATACTATGGACTGCAATCATATAAAGTTGACAATGTGAAATTTAAGCAAACCATTTATATTATGAACACAAACATTTAACAAAAGTCTGAGATTACAAAAATTCATTTGGATTTTCCTTTGTTGAGCTTTCCTTGTACGCATTTAAATAAATTAAAACTCATCTACATATCTTCCAATGGATATGCAACATTAGCTACCATAGCTAGACATAGCAATTCAAACAATTACAAAGAATATCGCCAATACTTCACAAATTTATGCCTTTAGCTACAAACATGCAAAACTATAGGTGGTAAACAGCAATACAACTATAAAAGGAGTCTACCTTGTATAAAACTAAAACTTCATAGCAAATTTTGTTTTTTTTTTCGTTTTTGATAGGAATCTGAAATTTCCATGCTAATATAGTTATCAATAAAGTGATAAACAATGGCACAACTAAGAAAGTCACCTAGCTCAATAATCTTATTCCTTGATAAATTTTTCCCAGAAGGTAAAGCCACTTTTCCCAAGTAAACTTTATTGCTTGCACGGTATCCCTGAAACAAAAGTAAAGGAGCTAGCATAAACATAACTGCTGATCAGACCAACTGATGTACAATCAGGCTAATAATATTAGGTAAATTGTCTCACATCGTATTTTATAAGTTTAGCATTTATCCTCTTCAACTGGTCTTCCATGGTGGAACTGGACCATGGGTTAACACCACTTTTGTCAGACTCAATTAATTCACCTTCGTCAACCTGCAAAAGGGAATGCATATAATATCCACTTTTATCACCTCTGTGGCTCTGCAATTCCAAACTTTAATTGAGAAATATTTGAACCATAACAGGTAAACAAGCAAACTAAGAAAAACATCCATAAAACAATGCAGAAAATCACTAGAGAAAGAAGGAATGATTTAGAATAAAATCAAACAAGTATTCAAGAATCTGAATAAAATTTCATCGGTTATAGCCATATTGTAATCCCTAAAAGAATTATTCATTAAACAGGATGTCTTTCTTCATTACATGATATTCACACAAACAATCAAGGAGCAGAACTCAACAAATCTCATTTTAAATGACCACTAATCTTACCTCATACCTAATTGTGCATATAGTGGCATACCTTTTGAAGTGAAGTAGCATTAAGTCTTCCGGATATTCTATCAAGAAATAAGGAATGCGCCTCCTTCAACTTTTCAAGTGGTTCAGCTTTCCTATGAGTGTAAAATAACAAAATTATACATAAAACACAAACCAGCTAAACAAACAACTAATTGTAACTTTGGAGTGAGAGAGACCTTGAAATGCCAATTTGATAAACCATATGTGCATCCTGCCACTTCCCTTTTGCTTCAAGAAAAAGTGCATACCATTGATATAGCAAAGAATGGCCAATACATATCTCAATCTTCTCCATTTCTCTGAAAACCTTTTCAAAGTCTTTATGACCCTCCAACTACATAATCCAACAAACCAAATAACCTATTAGATAATTGAACCGAAGAGAAAATTTTAATCCACCATTATGCAAAATCTACAAAAGGGATTCAGGCAATTGAAGTGTAACGAAGATTGATACAAGAATCATATTAACCAACACATATCCGTTCTTTTCCGACTCTCTACAAAACACTTTCAAAGCTTTACTAACCTCCAAAATATCCCAACAAGACCAAAGTAAGGCATCATTGAACCAAATTCGCAATCAGAAGTCAAGCAATTACAATGTACAGCAACCTGACCCGGGAATTAATATTGCCAACACTCATCTAACTCTTCACCAATTTCCAAGCAACACTCTAAAAACCTTCAACCTCCTGATACAGAACTAATGAGGCTAAAAAACCCAATGACTTATATCACTCTCTAAAGTAAACCCAACAAAACTATGTATCTAAAAACACAAATGGAGGAAATTAGACTGTAAAGCAATTTGATTCAAGGCAATCGTATTGCGAACCTTCACAATCTTCACAACTCTTTACCTACATAAAGTAGTAAATTCCTATGAACCGATCAATATATTTTACCACAAAATAAATAAACAAATCGAAAAACCTATCTCGAGCAATTACAATGTAAAAAAGTAAGCATAGTACGTTAAAACCTTGTAATTTCCACTACAAGAACGAACGAAATAATATTAACTCATCAATTATTCTTAATATAAAGGAAATTCGAAAAATTCAACTGAATACACGAACAGGGAGAGAGATAATTAGCGATTACATAGAGAAACCAGATCTTGAGAAATCTGATGTCGTTTTTGTACTGGGAATGGTGCTTGAAAGTACTGATGCAGTCAGATAGGAGCTTGTCGAGATTCGCCACACCGGAGTGATTGTCCAAATACCATTCGTCCAGTGCCTTCTTGATCGACCTAAACATTTTAACAAATTCGTCACCGCCACAAATTATACATATAAAATTAAAAAAAAAAATACACACACACAAAGAAAGAAGAGAGAGTGCGTACAAGAGCCATGGCAAGAGAGGATCGTGAGCAGAGATGGTGGTGTCGTCGGAGTTGGGCCTAGTGACGGCCATGACCTTGCTGTTGCAGTAGCAGATGAGAAACTCAGGTGATGGATGATTCGAAATGGAACAGAGACAACGAAAGAAGCGGGAAATTTCAGTTTTCAAATTTCAGACTTACAACTTTTAAATGGGCCTTTCCAAGTTCTATTGAATTCTCAAATGGTCCCACAAAGATTCCCAAAAACCGGCATACGTCATCAAGCCGGATAGGTTCCAGTAAAATCGGGTCGTCAAGGGGTCAATCGTAAGAAAGACGTCGACCCGACCCCACCCAGTAAATAGGAAATGTACCAGTACCCGTTGATAGGATTCTTTAACCAACCAGTCAACACCATCGTCCCCTCTTACTTTGACACCGTCCCAATCAACCAGTCTCCTGTCACCACGTCACTATGTCCGCATACTCCCCACTAGACACAGAATAACTCCCCAAATTCAGGATCATTTTATTCAATGTAGTAGTTTCATGACGTGGCACAATCAGCACAGTTCATTTAACAAATCAGCCACACGGCAATTCTGTTTGACTAAACGTGTCACCATATGATTGGTTATCGCACAGATGCTAGACACGCATACGAGAAAAACTTACATGCGACGCGCACATGGGTTTAATAAATGTATTGTATTGAGTTTTCACTCGAGAGAACCGTCTCATTCAAGCAAGAAAGATACAGTACATGTAGAAACCTAATAGGCTAATACACATCACTGCACAACAATGGTGCAGGGGCCACCACTCACGAGATTGATCACGGCTGCTGAGGTTTTTTTTTCTTTCAAGAATAATAAAAAAAATAAAAATAAAAAAACAAATTTCTCACCTCCCCTCTAAACAACAAAAAAGAAAAAAAAATCCAAGACACGGCAAAAATAAGAAAGAAAATGGAGCTTGTGGTTGTGGTCCTCACTCATTTCCTCAACCTCTCTTCTCCTTTTTTTTCAACTTTTTCTCTCTTATCAAACCCACCTAAAATATCTCTCTCTCTGTTGCGTTTCCACTTTTTAGTATTTACTTGGTTTGGTGTTATTTTCTTTTTACTATTTTTTGGCGACGAATGGATGCGAAAGGCAAGAAAAAGATGGTAAAAGTTGTGAAAAAGGAATTTACTGGTGTTGATTCTGATGATGAAGGATACGAGCAGTACATGGAGGAAGATGACAGCAGTGTCAGCCGTAAAAAGAAGCTGGTGGCCGGCGGCGGCGGCGGAGTCAAGAAAGGATCCGGCGGCGGTGGTGGTGGGTCGAGGAATTGTCAAGTGGAGAAGTGTACGGCTGATCTGAGTGATGCGAAGCAGTACCACCGGAGGCACAAGGTTTGCGAGATCCATGCAAAGGCTCAGTTCGTGCTCGCAGCCGGGATTAGGCAGAGGTTTTGCCAGCAATGTAGCAGGTTTGGGTTGCCAATTGAATTTTCTTATTGTGAATTTGACGAATTTTGCTTGGTTTCGTTGTTGACTGTTGTAGTTGATCATTTTGATAGACGAGAATAATTACTCATGATTCTGTGTTTTTACTGTATCTGTTCTCTGTTTTTGGATAATATTCCTCTGTAATTTTACTTAAGGAATCAGCTCGTAGAATTGGCTTTTGCAAAAAGCAACCTACAATTTTTAACTTGCAGCTTTTGCATGATTGATTATAGATATCTAGTCACATGACATTATTCTTGTGTCTTTTAGTCCTTGTAATTTGGATGATTCTGTGATCTTGTCTAATCTGGCATGTTATGATTTGGATTTTAGTGCATGTGTGTGCCCTCGCTGCAAATTGGAAAAAAAATTTAGTATAAAGATGGAATCAACAGACTTTTATTGCTAGTTTTTGTTGTTATTTAATTGCACTCTTCTATCTTATGACAATTACACTACACACATCTCAAATGATAAACTTTCACAAGTTTTGGAATTTTGTTTCTTGGCTCTTACACAATTCATCTGATTATCTGATTGTAAATGTTGTGGAGTAGATTCCATGAGCTTTCGGAATTTGATGAGGCCAAAAGAAGTTGTCGCAGGCGTTTGGCGGGACACAATGAACGACGAAGGAAGAATGCTACTGAATCCCAAGTGGAAGGCTCAAGCCGTAAAGGGATTGGCACCCAGTTAAAAGATATGGTCTGTGGGCAGGTTGATGAGAAGGGAAGAATCAAAATAACTATCCAAGAAAACGCCACTTACAAACACTTCCAGATCAGATAACTGTTTCGCTCTCCAATCATATATGCTCCCTCTCTTCTGTCATCCAAGGGATGTAATCATGGCGATCGTGTTATTAAGTATCATGTACCGTTTTTATCACGTTAGGATTGCTAGCTAATCGCGGGCTCTAGGTATGTGTACAATTTATCTGCTCTAGCCATTTAACTCGTTTATGTTGCTAGGCTACAATATTATTACTTGTACTTCCTTGATTGATTTGCTTGCCCTCTATATATAATCTCATCGTAGTTGAATTTCAGAGGCTATTATGTTGAAGGATTGAGAATGGTAGAATTGCCTCAAAGGTACCTCAGTCAGCTAAAATATGCTTTTTAGCTGGTTGTAGTTTGTATGATCTAATATCTCTCATACCTCAGCTGCCATATTTGTTCTTCATATGAATTGATAGTTGATACCAAGTAAATTGTCCATGGATTTTGTATCTCTTACCCACTTCATTTGACTTGTAATTTTGCTGGTTGTAATGAAATATCATTGTCTTCCTAGGGGGATTGATTATCGAAAAGCACCAATGATTTACAGTTTTGATTGCTTTTTTGGTGTTATTGTTTGAGATTCAATGATAATCACCTTGTTTTCTTGCAACAACCTGATTCTGTCTGGTTTTCTATGTCTGAAAGTAAATGGACCTGTTTCAATCAAGTGCCTCCTATGTTGAAATGACGCTACGAAGACATTCTCATGTTGGATGAGCGTCATTTACCATCAAGTCATATTGGCGATTGGATGGTGCCTTTTCTGCTTTTGTTCATGTGAAATATTATATGATTTTGATCACACATTACTGATAATCATGCATTATTAAATCCTTTGAAATTTGGGTGAGATGAGAATCAGATCAAGATATGATCGTGATCTGTTTTGAGTAAAGGACAAACGGGCAGGGGCGATGCCGTAGAAATTTAATTTTCTGTGGATGATGTAGAATAGTAGAACATGCAATAAATAAATATTTCTAAACAGATTTATGCAAACCACAACTTGATGGCCATCTGTGTTGATAATTATTATCAATGTTTTCTGCATCTCTAAATGCCACTGGTTGACTTTCAATTTCATGTACGAGATCTTTTAAAAGTTGTCTCGATGCTGTGTACATACGAATCAAAACTGACAGCTTGCAATATTTCAAAGTTATGCAACGATAAGTTTGAACTTTGAAGGCTATTGTTTTTTTCGCATTAAATGGGTTTGAGTGTCATAATTTGATGAAATTAATCAGTGCTCGGTTTGGATATCTACTTTAACAATCGAACTAGTGAATGTTTATGATGAGATTTAACCCTAACAAATGGGGAGGTGCGATGTGATGAGATATTCAAGTGGTGTGTTTTAATGGAGAGGTTGTGAGTCCAAGTCTCTCTTTATAAATCCTGAATTATTGTAATATTTTAAAAAAAAAAAAAAATGGAAGGTGCACTTTGATTTCCTAAAATGTGAAAAATAAACTTTTATTATTCTTCTATTTCTTTTCCCAATTCCTTCCTCCTTTTATTCTGTTCTACTTTTACACCAATTATGTGCTTTCAACTTATCATGTACTTCACCTTTTAGCGGGGCCGGTAGTACACTTCTCTTCCACATTAAGTTGTGAGGGGTTTAAATCTCATCATGTACATTTTACAAGCATGTGTGGAGAGTTTTTTTTTTTTTTTTTTTTTTTGGGCGGGTTGTGGGAGTAGTTATCTCTCGTTATGAAAGTATATATCCGGATTGCACATATATTATTTGATATTTGCAGGTCCCGACAATCCTATCGTAATATTTGTTGTAATACTTCAAAATAATAATAATAATAATCACGTACTTTTTTCAAAAACATAAATAATCACATATTTGATTGGGTTATATTTAAAAAATAAATCTATCAACTAATTCTAATAGATCGAGTGCCTCTTATGTGCAAATGCAATTGCTTTGTAAGTAATATAAGAGCATCTCTAATAAGCAACCTTATATTTTCCTTACATGTAGGTGGTTTGGTGTACTTAATACAAATGATGAGCATATAAAGAGTTAACACTTCAAGAAGCCTCCTAAAAATGACTAATTATTATTATTTAATTATTTTTAATTAAAAAAGAAATATTATTATTTTTAACTAAATTTAAAATGATAGAGCTATTGAATTTGGACAATTGAATATTAATGAGGTGGACTAATCTTGACCATTCATTTTAATTGAAGAGTGAGAAAGAAAATATAGAGAGAATGCCTTGTTTCTTTAGAATTAAGGAGGCTTTGACTGGAATTTTTTTTGAACATAGAAGTATGGAGGTTGTTGGAGCAATTTCTAGTCCATTCTCCCTATTAATGGTGAGGTGTATATTTTTTGTTTATTGGGGATGCTCTAACTTCATATTGGTATGACTATAGTCCAAAATGTTTGAGTTTATAACTTTAATTTAAAATTTTTAATTACAATTTCTTTTATGGCGTGACAAATTAAATTACCATAGTTAAAATTATATTTGCTGAAAATAATATTGAGATTAGTTTTTAGAATGATTTTAGATATCTCAACTCATTTTTAAACTTTTATATTATATTAAATATTAAGATTATATAGTAAAATAATTTACAAAGATTAAAATAATTCTTTTTCGAACTTGTATAGTATAGATCGATTTTTAAATTGTGAGTTGGTAAAAATGTTCTAATTAAATGTATCACCATTCATCTCTAAATTTGTATATTTTTAAAAAATAAAAGAATGGTAGTTTGTGATTATGTGTGAACTACCAAATTCAATCAATTATATACACAAATAAAGTCTAACCCAAATTCGTTAATTTTGTGTCCTTACTCCTTACCCACAATTGTCATATGTTAGTGGGAGATTAAAAAAGAAAGAAAAAAAAACGATATTTAAAAGTGAAAAATTATGGATATTATCCAAAAAAAAAAAAAAAGGTTTAGTTTTTTTATTTATTTAATTTTATTAAAAAATATTTGAGTTGGAAATGACAAAAACACCAAAAGGCCGTCCACCACCGAGCCACGAAGTGTTACTTTTATTGGATTTGGATCATCTACTGATCTGATTTTTTTCCTGACCTTTTTAAAGCATGTGATTGGTTGTTATTAAAGTGGTTGTGGAAACCAATCACATCTTAACCATACATTCATTACAATACCTATGTGTCATGAGATTAGATGAGGTCAGGAAAAATACCAGATCAGTAGAGGATCCAAATTCATTTTTATTTGCCGTAACATCTGGTTATATCTCTCCAAAGACAAGACAAAAATTAAAAATTAAAGGACTGATTGCACAAACCTCCCCTGAGTTCGGTCTAATTACAGCTAGATGGACATTTCTCAAAATTACACAAACTTCCCCTACTATAAGTTGACTTCCGTTAAACTTAACCAACCAAACTTTTAAGGGTAAATGACTTGAATGCTCCGATTTGTATTATTTTATACCTAAAATAAATAATTAAACAAATATTATCTAATATATAATAAAAATTTTAAATTTTAATAAAAATGATGAGGATAATGTTATTATTTTTTTTTCAATATTTATCATCCATTTTTTATAAATATCCTTTATGGACCTTTTTTTTTTTTTGAATGGGGGTGATGAATCTCAAAAAAAAAAAAAAAAAAAAGCTCAACCGTGAATGTTTTTTTTTTCTTTTTCTTTTGTTTAAAATGGGTGTTGAACTTAGGAAAATTAAAAATAAAAGCTCAAATAATAATGGTTTTCTCTTTAGTTGAAAATGGGTGGTGATAGATGTCAACAAAAAAGAAAAGTTCACAAATTTTTTTTTTCTCCTCTGAAAAATGGGTGGTAAATATTGAAAAAAAATAACAACATTACCTTTATCTTTTTTTTTTTTTAATTTTTTTTAAAAATTTTTATTTAACTATTGACCAAAATTTTAGGGTTAAATGACTTGAATACCCCAATTTGTATTATTTTATTACCTAAAATAAATAATTAAACAAATATTATCTAATATATAATAAAATTTTAAAATTTTAATAAAAATGACGAGGATAATGTTGTTATTTTTTTCAATATTTATCATCCATTTTTTATAAAAATCCTATATAGACCTTTTTTTTTTTTTTTTGAACGGGTGATGAATCTAAAAAAAAAAAAAAAAAAAAAAAAAAAAAAAAAAAAAAAAAACTGAACTGTGATTTTTTTTTCTTTTGTTTAAAATGGGTGTTGAACTAGGAAAATTAAAAATAAAAGCTCAGATAATAATGGTTTTCTCTTTAATTGAAAATGGGTGGTGATAGATGTCGACAAAAAAGAAAAGTTCGCTATTTTTTTTTTCTCCTCTGAAAAATGGGTGATTAATATCGAAAAAAATAACAACATTACCTTTATCTTTTTTTAAATTTTTTTAAATTTTTTTATTTCATATTAGATAATATTTATTTAATTATTTATTTTAGGTAATAAAATAATACAAATAAGGGCATTCAAGTCATTTAACCCTAAAAGTTTGGTCAATGGTTAAGTTTAACGGAAGTCAACTTATGGCAGGGAAGGTTTGTGTAATTCAAGCAAAATGTCCATCTAGCTGTAATTAGACCTAAAATCAGGGGAAGTTTGTGCAATTAGTCCAAAAGTTTTAAAAAAATAATAATAAAAAAATACACACGAAACATAAAAGCACAGCAGCAACAACAACAGAGAGAGAGAGAGAGAGAGAGAGAGTTTTTGCAAATAAATCTCTCACTTTCTCTTCCCATCTAAAATTCCATCTTTGTCAGAGACAAACCGAAAAATACGCATAGAGACTCGAGCGAATCTCTTCACTTCATCGTCATCAATGCCTGCACAGAAGCGGTCTTTGCAGGAGAATCCTGCCTACGACGACGACGACCACCATGAACAACAACAACAACAGCAACAACAACAACAAGACGACGAGACTCCGCAGCAAAACCACAACAAGCAATCTCGCCACGAGCAACTCCAAGTTGAAGAACAACGGAAACCAGGAGATGAAGACCTGAAGGAGGAGGTAGAAGTGGTTGAAGATGAAGATGGTGACGGTAACGGCAACGTTTTGTTTTTCGCACTTTTTGTGTATGTTATTGCGTTACACGTGTTCGAGATTGGTAATCGAATTACGATTGATTCGTGCGATTGGTTTTTTTTGTATCAGATTCTGATGGAACCCCATCGTCTGCCTCTGAAGAAAAATCCGAGTAACTTTCTCTCTACCACTTATTTTCTACATTTTCTTGTGTTAATAGCTTTACATTGCGTACTTGGTATCTGGGTCGGCTAGATTTTTGCTGTTTTACGGGCATTTATTGAGCGGCCTGTAGTTGAACAGTTGTGATTTGGCTTTGTTTTACAAAACGGCGGCGGCGGTGTTCTATTTTTCTTTTGCGAGCTTATTTGATTTCAGGGGTTACAGATTTCGGCATTGTCCTTTTTGTTTTCGTTTTTCCTGTTATGAGTGCTGGTGAGGTTGTTGCATGTAGCGATCTGTTTCTTGTAATTGGCTGTTTGTACGCATGAAAGTTCAATATTTCGAGTGCTGGTACAGTTCTTGCATGTAGCGATCTGTTTCTTGTAATTGGCAGTTCGTATGCATGAAAGTTTCGACATTTCAAATTCGTTGGAGGATTTGGCTCTCTCATATAGTGAAGCACTGGTGCTTTTATATAAACACTTGACCATTGGCAATTGGATAAATTGGTTGTCAAAAACATTTTACATGCATGGAATTGCTCGATAAGATTAGAATTTTTCATCCGACTGATATCATGAATATGGTCAGTTCTACTACAACCTTAAATTCACTCATTCGAATTGCTGACTCTTGTTTTTCCTTCCTTCTTCTTTTGAGATTGTTGTCTGTTACTCTGTTATAAGAAGGTCCGTAGAGAACTTAGAGCTTTAGTTTTATCTAGGAATACTTAGCAGCCTCTTATATAGGATTGTAGCAGCAGTTTATTTAAGCAAATTTATTCTTTAGGATTCCCTGACTATACATTTTCTACATTACCCAGAATGACTCTATTTTCATGTTCTGTTTGGTTCAGTTATTTTATCGACACTAAATTTATATATAGTTTTGCATCTGAAAACAGTATTAACACTCTGCTGTCTGTTGGCATTTTTTAACAAGAAATGATTAAAGATGCCACTTTGTTGCATACTTCTGCTTTTAAGAGTCTGTTATATTTTTGTGTGTTAGCAGCATAGCCTTTATAATTCAAGACTCTGACTGGCAGCACACTTCAAAATTCATTTTTAACTTGTATATAGTCAAGGTTAAGTCAAGGATGAAGTAATCAATGAGTGGTAGATTGGGCCCAAGATCAACCATTGGGGTAATAGAAATTCAGATTTGCAGTAGTACAACAATATATCTAAGAATTCAAATTGAATTTGATGTTGGATTAGTGCCAGATTTGTAATCCATCTGTGAAAGCATTGAGAGGGAACATAGCAACACAACCATTGGCAGTATAGTATTTTAAACTCCTCCATCAAGGGAAACCCCCTGTCTTCATTTTTTTATTCCTTCTTTTCTTTATCTGTTGGGATTCCTTTTTGGGGACTATCGTTGGACCATAATATGCATTTCCTGTGAATATAGTCTTACCACAAAGTCCATATTTTTCAATATACTAGTTATTTTACATCTGTACTTTATGACTACATCTAAGAGTTAAATGTATATTCTTTCTAGCAGTAACTTGCTTATTTATAGTTTAGCAGTTTGTTTGAATTCTGTATTGTTTCTTTATTATCAGTGACTTGGCATAATGTTCAAATTATGTGAATTTTGTATTGTTTCTTTATTATCGGTGACTCAGCATAATGCTCAAATTATGTGAATTCTGTATTGTTTCTTTATTATTAGTGACTCAGCATAATGTTCAAATTATGTTTCTGGTTATTATTGCAGATTTGTCTTTGTAGAACTGCCAGACATTCGCAAAGATGTGCAGTGTCCAATTTGTCTAGGTACTTGCTCAATCTTTTTTATTCTGTTGTCCAATTTTACATGATTTTTATTATTATTTCCTACAAAAAATCAGTGAGCAACTGAGCATAAAGTATCTAATACCTGATATTTAAAACTTGAATAGTTTTGATATTCATTGAGTGTGTATAGCAGTTACATGTGAATTAGAACTTAAACGTTTACTCCGACAAACATTTGAAATTGAGTTCTGTTTTCCACTTGAATACTGTTAACGTTCCCTCTACAGCAAAGATTTTTTGACTAAGGTTTACCGATTTTTTTTTTTGATACCTAGAACTCCTCCAGCCTTTTCCTTATTCTCCGGGTACTAAACTAGGGGATACTACCAGACCTTACAACCTTGGAGCCATGAAACTTGTAGGTTTTGTCATATCTTAGGTAGGTTGGTTGAACGCCTGCAACTAAACCACTAGGCCAACCATATTTACTGGGACTATCAGAGCACAAACATTGAACACACTGGAAAACCCTGTTCCTGCATCCTATTTTTCATGGCTGTAGCCACATCTACTGATAAGCTGGCTTGAACTTTGTATTAACTCCAGAATCTCCTTTTTCAATTGTCTTATTTCCTTGTACCTTACAGACCTTTGTTGCACATCCGAGTCCAAACTGGAGTCTCATTTTTTTCCCCTTGGGATATGGAATAGCAAATCAAGAAGGGAACATAAAGTAATCTATTTATCTGAAGAAAGGATTGATCCTCAACATCAAACTAAAAATGGCGTTTCTAAGCTTAAAATCATTAGAAGGATCAAGACCCTTGCAATTTATGAAACTTCAAAGAATGAGTGCCTATTATGTAAAACTGTCTGTAACTAAGTCTTATATGAACTGAATTTAGTGTGTTTTTCCTTGGCATATCTGTACACAATGCTTGAAAGAGGTCTATTGTGGATACAATAATGCTACACATCCCACCTAAAATCCCACATTTTTCATCCCAACCCACGTGACAACTGAGGTAGCACTACTTACTCAAGTGCCAACTATGCTTAATTAATTTTCATTAGACCCAATTAATTTTTATAATTTTATTTGACCCATGGTTCATCATTATTGGATTGTAAACAAACTCTTCATCTCCTAGATGCCTCCATCATTGTGGACAAACAACAAACTTGGTGCATTCACTTTTAGAAATAACCTGTTCAAAAATATGAACAAGTTACTGGACCTGAAACCAGCGAGCTTACATTTTTGACCTGAAGTTTGTAACCCAATTGTCTTGATGTTAATGCTCGTCTGTAACTTGAAGCCACATTTGGGTCCATTTTTTATAGCAGTGATTCCTCAGATAAATGCTTCCACAATGGCTTTGTTATTGATGGTGAAACAGCCTGTTGTTTGTCACCCAGATGGTAGTCAAAGTCATCATCAAGACTGTCCAAGAGTTCCCAAGTGTTGATGACAGAGTCAGGGGACAATGACTCAATTGGGTTTGAAGAGATTTGGGTTTTGTTCTACGTGGTGTAAATGGTCATAGTTTTTGGTTTTTGTGGTGATGGGGGTGGTGGTGATCAGGGTAAGAGGAAATCTGAAGTTTGTTGTCTGTCCACAATGATGGAGGTGTCTAGGAGATGAAGAGTTTGTTTACAATACAATAATGATGGTTGAAACATATGATTGTATTATTTGTGTTGGAGATAAAAATAAAATTGTAAAAATAAAATTATAAAAATTAAATGTGTCTAATGAAAATTAATTAAGCATAGTTGGCAATTGAGTAAGTAGTGCCACCTCAGCTGCCATATAGGTTGAGATGGAAAAGGTGGGTGGGATGTGTAGCTTTACTGTTGTGGATAACACATTACCTTTTGATCAAATTCCAATTTTCAATTTTTAGTATAATGATCTAAGTTGTAGAAATTTCTGAAAAGCACATGGCTATGAATCATTGATTATTAAGAGGGCAGACGAAGTTTTATGGTGAGGCTTTTGGTGACATTTAATTGCACTTATATTCATTTTTGTTGAAAAATAGATTTGCACAATTGTTCAAAGCTTGTTATATTAAGAAAATGGTTGGATAGGAGAGTTATGGATGCTTAATGTTATCATGTTATTCAAGTAGGGGATATGGAATTTAGTTCAGATATAAGATCATGCTTTCATGTTGAGCAGTTTATTAGTCATATCAATAAAATTGCTTGGTGCTCATTGCCATTTTATTGAAATCAAGTGTAATAAATGTAGTCCTTGAAAATTGGAGTTGTAGAATACTCTCATCTAGGCTCAATTCAAGATGCAAAAATAATTGAATGGACTTTCTCATTATAAGGATGTGTTGGCCAGGTGTTTATGAAACAGAAAACTTGAGGTGCCGAGGACAGAAGAAAGGGTTAGACTGACCTTAGGGTACTGATTAATTGGGTATGAATTTTGAGTTTCATTATGATTGTTAACAAAATAAATCATGCATTTTGCTTGTACAGGGATCATAAAGAAAACACGAACTGTAATGGAATGCCTGCACCGCTTTTGCAGAGAATGCATCGACAAGTCAATGCGACTAGGGTATGTGATATAAAATATGCCATGTGATTATTTGATACTCTCTGTTGATGCACTTGTCAGGCTAATTGTGTGAATGACTTAAAATTGGATTCACTATTTCAACTGATATTCAACTTCAGGAATAATGAGTGTCCTGCTTGTCGCACACACTGTGCCAGTCGGCGTTCTTTGAGAGATGACCCAAACTATGATGCCCTAATTGCTGCATTGTATCCAGATATTGACAAATATGAGGAGGAGGTAAACGTTTCCTTCCTTATTCAAATGTGTTTTATAGCATTATAGCAAATTGAAAATAGATGTGCTGACTATTTGTTCTCAGGAGTTGGCTTTTCATGAAGAAGAAAGGACTCGCAATAAGCAGGTTAGATGCCAGAGTACACTTATATTTCTGTGTTCTTTCAGATCTGCCTTTATGCATGATTTCATGCTCAATTTTAGGTTAATAATTATAAATTCAGGAAAAGCATTCATCACAAATACCTAGGTTGATATGTGTTCTTGGAGGCATTGACTACTTAGCTTGGAATGAAGCATGTATCATATGAAAATTATCTGATATCATCCAGATAATTTTTCTCTGGCTCTATGCTGGGAATTTCAGTTCTTAAATTCAGAGTCCTATCTCTTTTGAAATGGACTGTAAATTTACAAAATATCTTCTCCTACTGCTACTAGTAGAGGTAATTGAGCCAGGCTTTTAAATGCAGCTTGTGCTTTGCTTGGTTAGGAACTTGAGTTGACTTTTTTATTAAGGTTAATAAATGAACCCCAACCAAGCCCCATTGTCAAGCTCATATAGGAATCATGTGAAGCCCAAATCACATTGACTTATCCCACAAAGCATGCTAGCCACTTGATTATGAGCTGGTAGTGTGTGGTTGATCACTTAACACTACAACGTGGTGTTGTCTTGTGTGATCTAACCAGTGTACAAATTGTGATGGTCTCATGGTCCATCAATCCTACATAAATAAGAAATGTAAGAAGTCAAGGAGTCAAGGAGTCTTCCCTCTGAAAGGCTTCTTACTGCACCCATTGAGCACTGTTGTACTGTCATGAGAATATGGCCAACTAGAAAGTAATATGTTACTGGTTACAAATGCGAACATTTCATATAATTAATAATATCTACTTTATTGAAAATAAATAAACCAAAAATTGTCAGTTTCAAGGTGAAAATTATAATTGGATAACTGTGGAAGTTGGCTAAGTGATTTTATGTCAAGCTTGGACTTCTAGTTTAGGCCTGAGTTATGTTCAATCCCAAGCTCAAATAGTTATATAACCCAAGCATGGATAGCCTAATAATACTATGCTCAGCTTGTTTACTATGTTAATTGCTTAAATTTGCTGATGGATCATTCGCTGTTGCTGAGCATGTTTTTAGTCGCTGCTTGAAATTTTGTTGTTCAGATTACACCTTTCCAAGCTTATGCAAGAGAAGATAATTATATAACAAATTTAAGTTTAAAAGCCTTGTTGCTTGAGAATGGGGATAAGTGCTTAATCAACATAATCCAAATTTTGTTTGACAGATTCAAGCATCAATAGCCCAAATATTTCAACGACAATCAGAAGCACTGGTTAAGAGACGCACACCCAATAAAGATAATGCATTTATGCCAAGACTGCAGCGAAATCCTCGTAGTGGTCAATCAAGAAGGAGAAGAATTGGTAGGGGCACTGGACATCAGGGATCTGAAGACAATGAGGACGAAAATGATGACAATGGAGGTAAAGAATCATCTTCTAATGAGGAGCGTACTACAGAAGTCAGACCGAGAAGGCGCAAAAGACAGCCAGGAATTAGGTCATCGCAGCCTTCTTCATCAGCAGCGAACTCGGATGGTGGGTGCATTGAAAATGATTCAGAAATAGGCAGAGAAAGCAGAGGTATTTCTCCTGGGCTTGTATGGAACCCAGAATTGCTTGCTTGGGGCAGGGGTGGAGCTCGTAGTAACACCCGACATGGCAATGCTAATAATTGCAATAGTAAGAGTTTGCGAATTGCTCGCTTAAATAAGCTGGTAGAATACCTCCGCAGCTTACAAGAAAACAATGATGAGGTATGATAGATAGGATGCTGTTGTACTGTTTATTGAGTTAAAATTATGTCAGTCATGGTTGGCACATACCAAACTTGTAACTATTATTGCTGGAGAGTACTTTTAAGGGATGATGAAATAAATGGTGATGCAATTAAACCTTATCTAGTGTTTGTCTTTCAGTAAGCACCACAATGTCCAGATACAGTTCAACTAGTTTGTTTTTCCTCCATGTGGTTTTACATCCTCTGTGATTAAAGCCTATTCTTTTTTGCAGTTAGATGTTCATCTCATGCTTGTTTCTTTGGACAACCAAAGTGCACCAAGTTTGCAGCAACCTTACCTTTGTTGTCGACAAAGTTTGTCAGTTAAACAGCTATGTGAAGTGAGATTCCTCTGTCCACACTTTATAATTCTTAAACTCTCCAATATAGAAAGTTAAAAAGTTTAGGCTTTAGAAACTGCCTCTTCTTAAATTCGAGGATAGTGGATTTATTTGTTTCTCAAATTGAATCTTATCATGCATTAATGAAATGCCTGTAGTATACTGTCATCAGAAAGCTGTCAAAGTATACCCACAATGTGATTGTGAATGTGATTGATCTTGGATCCATTTGATCCAGATCCTGTCCAGTCAATTTCTTTATCCTGCATAATAGTTTGTTATCATTGAGTTGCTAGGTTTGGGAAGTGATGTAAGGCACTTTTGGAAGTCCATAGAAAGGGAAAACAATGTCAGATTTGGGCCCATAATTTACCGTTGGAATCGTCTCGACGAGCTGTACAACAATCACCGAGGAACTCGTTGTAGTTTCCCTAAATTCCGTCTTTTCAGCCTTCGTTTTAAAGTTTTTTTTCCCTTTTAGGCAGTATTTTTGGATCTTAATAACTTTTAGTAAGGATTTTCGTTATCGGTACGGTTTGTTTTCTTGCATTCGTTTAGGAAAGCGCTCTTTTAGAATTAGTCAATAACTCAAATTTGCTTTTTGTTTTTTGGTAAAATTTGAGATTTCCCTATTTAGGTTCATTTAGGAGCCCTAGTACTTGTTCGGGTAAGTATTTTTTTCTTTTCTTCCCTATTTAAGCATGGATTTGATATCTTTGATTATTATTAATAAAAAGTTCCTTTGGAGCAATTTCTGTTGTGGAGTCTACTTTCTTTATTGCTTGTGCTTCGTCAGGAAGTTTTGTGCTTGTCCAAATTCTGATATGACCTGAACCCATAGTTTTGACTGATTGACTGCACTACATGTACTAACTGTAACACACTGTTCTCCCTCTCCATATGGTATAAAAGTAGATCATTTTCATTTTTTACCATCTACATTGGTGCTTCTCTAAATTGGCTTCGTGTATATTGTATGCAGTATGTTTCACTCCAGACACCATTGGAAGCTGAAGAAGTTGAAATATTGATGGTAAAAGAGCAACTCAATGCCAATAGCAACCAGTCAACCCCAAATCCCTCAACAGATCAGGTGCAAAGTTTGGAAGGTCAAGAAACTTTGGCAGGGCTTAGAGTCAATTACACTTCCAGTCAGGATCATTTGGTCAGTATGAATTTATTAATACTAATTTGTCCGTTTGCACTATATGTAAATACTTGACACCTCCTTGAATCCCCTTTTATTCCATTACATATTGGGAATGTTTTAAATGATAAAGATCTAATCCAAAACTCATTTGAATGGTTACTTTTCTAACAAGGAATGGTTGGATTTTCTAGCTTAATTCCCGCTGTCATACTAAATATGGGATAATACTGTGTCATGGGCTAGTGCCTTCCCTGTTCTGAATTAGCTTCTAATGAATTTATATCATACAGTTGAAATAAATCCCTTCAAATATCAACCTGTTATTAATATGATTATATATAAGTCATAACTCCTATTCTAGTATTGAAAAAATCGACAAGATTTTCTTGTAACTCAAATCTAGAATATACTGTAGTTCCTCTAAATGCTCATTGCTTAGAGACTGTAGATAATGGGTTTATGCGCACCGACACTCCCAGCAGCTATTGAATTTATTTTCTTCCTTCTTCCTTCCCCATTGCAGATTCTAGCATATCGGCGGAAGCAGAGTAGCTAATAAATCTTTTTTCTAAGTTGATGCTGCTTTTCTACAAAAGATAAAGAGGTGGACTCATTCGTGCAGGAGCTTTATGTAAATATGCTCAATGAGTGGCATTGTTTAATACCTTGTTAATGTAAATTTGCATCCATAGAATCACGAGTTTGAGAAATATAAGAATCATGTATAGGACATAAACTCTTTTTCTTTTCTTTTTTAGCTGGATTATTCAAATTGTTACTCGAATAACTTTTTCCCACTTGGGTTTGTGTTTTGATCTACAATTTTTGAAAATGAAAGCTAGTTTTGCTATCTGGAATAATTCATTTGCTCAAGAACAGTGGGGAGGGCTCAGGGTGCTCAATTGAAAAGTTGTTCTGGTTTCCCACATGCCAGATGACTACATAGATAAGTCTTTTTGTGCAGATTAAACTGGCATTATATTATGTAAACGCACTTGTGTTGATCAAAATCGTCAAAGATAAAATGAAAGCACTTTGGAAGAGCCAATTCTAGCTCTGATCTGTGTAAAGCCACAATACACCTTTAATCATAATCCTTTAAAAATTTCAGATCAAGAGTGTTTCTTCCCATTCTGTTTCTTTCAAGTCACATTATATCACACAAGTCACAGTTTCAGAGATCGATGCAGTTTTCCATCCTAATGATTCAAATTGCATTTTACATTCAAAGTCACAACTACCTATTCTTCCCAGTAATATTTTTAGCTACACAAAAGAATGATGTGACTGAAAACTAAAAATTGTTTACATGATGGGCCTCCCTCTCTCTACAGGTTCAAGAGTTCTTGAACAGCCCCCGTTGCAACCAAGAACAATCACCTCATTTGTGCAGGGGTGTTGGTGCTGGAAACTGCAGTAATATATGCATTCATCAGTTTTCTTCTTTCTGTCCTTTGGAGCACACGCAACTGTGGTGACTTTGCTTTCGTAGTTTCTTTGGCGGACCTATAATAATAATAATACCATCACAACAATCAGAAGAAGTAAAAGAAAAAAAATAAAATGAAAGAGGGTGCTTTTAAGATAAATTTTTCCTTACTTATGTGGGCAGAAAGGACGTTGAAAATTTGGCACCGGCCTTGCATGGGGAACCAATGTCCTTCTCAATTGTTTCAATGCCTTCTCTTCCTCCATCTGCAAAAATTCAATATTGTCAATATTAGCACACTATGTAGGACAGGCAGAACAATGGAAATGTGAAATGTAAGAGCATCATAGAATATATTCCATACCATCTTTGCGGTCTCGCTTTCCTCTCTGTATCTCTTATACATCACCTCCTTCTCCTTGATCTGTAAGTTTTTAACTTCATAAGTAGTTGAACAATGATTCACTTGCTTTCTATATTCAAAAATGTAAATTGTCATTTTTTACCTTTTGATCAAATTCTGCTCTATCTACAGCCCGATGCTCTAAATGTAAATTAAATCCCTGAACTTCTGTAAGGGGTTTGCGTACTTTCTCTGGCACTGGAATCGGGTCCCTGCAAAGATAGCCACGATGAAGTTTCATAAAGGATGTTTCTTCAGCTATATTGCTAGAAAGTATAACAGTGCACTGAGAAAAACTTACTCTTTAAGGACTGGCCGTGCCTTAAATTTTCTCATCTGAGCCTCTTCACGCTCCTTTCTCTGTCTCTCTTCCATTTCCCTCTGCATTTCCTCATCATGTCTGACTAGACTCTCTAATTGGAAAGGTTCTGCTTTTGTGCAATGTTTGGGAACTGGTTTTGGTGGAAACTGCAAATGAAAACGATGTTAAACCTTCATAATAAAGGCTGAAACAAAAGTTGCCATGAAAAAATAAAAACTCAGATTAGGTTCTTTACCACAGGATAATCGGTTGTGTAGGGATATGGTGTAGCCTTAGGAATCCTGGCATGTTCCTCTTCCAATTGTTTATGTCTAACTTCCATCACAAATTTCATCTCTTTCTCAGCTCCTCTTTCCTGGTCAATATAAAAGCCACACTGATGATTAACAAACTAGAACTCATTATATAGATTCTTTTTCCCATCAACCATGAAAAAGAATGAGCATACCTCTGTATATAGATGGAATGGATTTGGTGTTGTATTTCTTGGAAGTGGTTTATCATGTCGAGGTTCTGAGTTCAAAGAAAGCTGCAAAAAACGATGAATAACTGTCACCACATATTCTATAATATGCTAGGATCCCACATATTCTATAATGTTACCTTAAACTATAATGTTTTTTACCTTGTCAAACAAATCAACAAAGGATGAAGGCGTTGGAATCCTCTCATTTGTACGGAAATGAAACTCTTGGGGTATGGTCACATGTTTCTTTGTGTTACAGAAAATCCCCAGTTCCCCTTTACTCTCAAATATCTACAAAAGAGAATTTTCTTTTAAAATTATGAAAGGGTAAGATGAAAAAAATTGTCTATTCTGTTGAAATTATGGAGCCAACCTTTTTATTTAGAGGCTTTGCCTTAAATTTAGGGGCCTTCTCAAGTTCCTCCAGCTCAAGTTCAGCAGAACTTTTAACCTTGGGTGGACGGGCTCTCAGAAACGTATGAAGTACAGGACTTTTTGGTTCAGTGAGATGATTAGGTTTCCATTGATTATTCTGTTGAAAATAATAACAGAAAGGTATGAGTAAACTAAAATAGTTCCACCAGGACAAGAAATAAGTCAATTTCAATGTGACCCATTATACCTGACGAGAAACCTCTGTTGAAACTACTGAAGATGTTTCTGCATGATGATTGGCCCTCGCCATTGTCTCGAAATGGAACTCCTGCAGATATTAAGAACCATTAGTGAAATTATCAAAACAGTTTATCATAATATTAGTTTTCTTATCATCTTCCTTCTTCGGTATAACTTACCTGAAATTCTGGAGGTTGTGGTGCACTTCTCTGCACTGCAGGCAAGCTTGGAGCTTCCATAATCTATATATGGAAATAGAAAAATAAGTACTTACCACAAGAAGTCAAGGAGAAAGCATGAGAAGTGAAAAAAATAAAAAGACAACCAATTAAACTTAACAAATACACACAAACCAACAAACATAAAAGTGAAATACCCTCTTGTTCAATGGTCTAGCTTTGAACTTCGGAATTTTAGCCATCATCTCTTCCTCAATTTCAGCTGTGCTCTTTATCTTGACAGATCGGACCCTCTGAGATGTTTCCAGTTCAGGTTCTTTAGGCCTCGTCAATGTGAGTCTAGACTTTGAAGTAATGTGTGGCAGTGACAAGTCTCTAGTACTAGAATTGAACTTCTTCATCATCTCTGCCATTGAAACAAATGGTGCTGGTTCTCGTTCCCGAACATAGACCTTCAGAAAACAATCCAGTAAGCATATCAAAATGGCAAGAGAGATAAGAACACAATACAAAAAGTTGGGGAAAACAACAAACCTTTCTGTCCTCCTTGCTAGTTTTTTTGGCAGTTGAAGAGAATAAATTGGAACTGCCACTTGTAATACCTAATTTTGACTTGTGAGGTAAACATTGGGGTTTCACATTGAGAATCTGATATTTGAGGGAAAAATACAAAAAGAAAGGAAACTGTTCATGTAAACAAAATCACCACAAATAATGGTGGAAAAAAGGTTAGTATAAAGAGTACTGGTGTTGTATACCTGTCTTGATCTTCCTCCATCCAGCTTCTGTCTCTTTATAGCTTGGTTTTCTAAAGCCAAGTTGGGAGTCCCGGCAATGTTTTTAACATTTGTCCCTCTGCAAACATGGTTGATAGAAAAAATCAATACCGGAAAACCAAAAGGATATATGAATACTATGAATACTATGAATACAGAACTGAAAGACAAAAAGTATTCCAACCTCTTAGTTTCTGATGACTGTAACTGGTTTTTTGGCTTCAATGCTGATGGGTTTTTAATCATACTAGCTATCTTTCTAGCTGTCTGCTGTTTCTTGGAACCAATCACTCCCTTTTGAGAAGTCATCATTGGTTTTGGGGTGCAAACTTCACTACCTACTTGGACAGAGGATTTACTCTTCTCTTTATCACCAGCCGCTTCCAATTTCACACTGAAAATCAGTAGAAAGAAGTCCAAAACAAATAAATAAAGATGAGATTTGGTTGATGTATTAAATATATAAGATGCTAATCTATGCTAGACAATAGTCAATCTAAACAATATCCTTTGCAACAAAAATACAGTGACGAACCTTCCATTAACTTGAGCACATGCGGTTTCTCCCAAATTGTCTTCACGAGCACCCTTATCAGCAGAAACCTGAAAAGAAACTGAATTATGAGAAGAGAACAAAAACTCAAGAACAGCATTGTTCCGATTAAAAAAAAAACTACTTACCGCATTGATGCCTCCACTAGTATCTTCCATGGTTTCAGTTGGGGTGGCCTCTTCACTTTCCTTTGCTTTGCTGGACACAACTTCAGTTTGAGGCTTCATTTCTGAGGGACAGGTAGTAGCAGTTGAGTCTGATGATTCTGAGGCCTGCAACAAAAATTTGGTGACCAAATTAATAACAATCATCTTTGTCTAGGTCCCAAATCAAAGAAATAAGGACAAAAATATCACACTACCTTCTGCATTTGCTCTGCTGCTTCACTGAAATTGCACAAGCTTTCGACCTTAAAAGTTCTATCAGTTTTGATTCTTGGCATAAAAGCTGCATAAAAAAAACAAATAATTGAGAACTAGAACAAGATATCAAAAATCAAGCAGTATGTAATATATATCCCACCATGATCATTAGAATTCTCAATTAATACACATATAAAGGAATGATAATTACATTTCAGTGTTAAATTTCTCACAATACTGTTTTGAACTAGTAATCTCATAATAGACAACAAATAATGGAGCAAAATCGTAATAAAAAAATCTTAGATTTTCAATATGCTTTAAAAGCCCCAAAAAAATTGACGGAATTAAACCCTAATCATCAAAGTCTTGCTCAACAGAAATCCATTCTATAATCCATGAAATCATAGCATAACATTCCTTCACTCAAAATTTCTTACCGTCCAAACAAACCCTAATCCCTAAAAAATCCAAAAGAACAGAGAAATACTATATACAATTCCAATATCTTGATAGTCTTGTAATACGCGATATCAATAAAGAGAAACGTAAATAGAACAGAAATAGCAAGAACGAAGAAACTCACGAGAAGGCGCGTAAGCGAGAGCAGAATCGAACCAGAGCTCGGCTTTACGCATTTCCTCGTCTGACTCTCCTTTAAGGAAATTGAAGAATCGAGGAGCCGAGAATTCGTACACCTCGTCTACCATCGTCGTTGTCATCGTTGTCGTACCCGTCGATTCCTCTGCAACAGACATCGTCGATTCCTTTCACTTACTGGTGTGTGTGTGCGAAAATTGAGACGAAAGAGAAGTGACGAAAAGATGTAATCAATTTTTTCTTCAGTGTTGTAAATGAGAGAGAGAAGAATAAGAAGAAGATTTGAGGGAAATGAAGCGACTGGAGAGTAGAAGAAAAGAAGTATAACGTTGAGATCTCCAACGGTCAAATATTTTAAACTGGGGTCGGGTTGGAGTGTTGGACTGCAACGGCCGTGTTAACTTAAGTGACACCTCATTCTGCATTTTGTTTCTAACGGCTATATTTCTGTGTCCGGGCTACTTCGAAACGGCACCGTTTCATTGCTTGTCTTTTTTATCCATTATATATGTATATATATAATTATATAAATAAGAAAAATGAACCAAAAAAAAAGAACACACTCTTTGTTTTTCGCTTTTTAGACCTGAAATATAGGTATTTGCTCAAACTTCACGGTTGACTATTTTTGAATTCTCTTTCCATTTAATTAGAGCATTAATTTATGCTTAAACATGAATAAAATATCTTTAAAGATCTATTACATAGATTATAGTCATTATACTATTTTTTTTTTATTAAAAAAAAAAACCTTTATTTTATTTATTTTTTGTCTTTTAAACTATTAAATTTTAATTCCAAGCTCATTGCAGAAGTTGAATAATGGAATAGTTGATGCAAACTCAAATCGTGTTTAACTGTTTAAGTATACAAAAACATATCTTGTAATTAATAGGATTTGAATTAGGAAGTTAATCAAATGCATCTGTTTCTTATGAATTAATAATCTAAACTAAATATTTGAATAGAAAAATAAAACCAAACCATTTTCCAGGATTGAACCACCAATTTCATCAGAAATTCATGGACAATGACACTTACATGGGCTCAGATTTTGTCCATATTAACAAGCAACAACATCACTCTGTTGATTATCAGATTGTTCCGCGATGCCACGTCTTGCTGGAGCGCAGCAGCTTCTTGTGCTAATGTTGGTTTTGATTTCAACATCACTCTGTTGTGCTAATTAAGTCTATAGAGTGTGTTTTACTTATAGAGGACTTGGTGAGATCAATCAATTAATAATAAGTTAATAACTGTGTTGTGTTGTATAATATCAATTCCTTAATTGGTTTTGATTTGCTTAATTACTGCCATGGAAGACTATAAAAAACTTATTTCATGATGATGAGCAATACTTTCCCTTGAAAACTCTTTTTCCTGATTTCAATGAGGCATGTCGATGTCCAACCATTATCTTATAATGAAAGTAACTGAACCTCTTTCAGAATTTTATCGACATGTATCAGTAATTCAAGATGCACGAGAATGAGGCCGGCCATGCTCGTTCTTGTGTTCCGTAATACAATTGCCTAGAACTTGTAAGCCTGATCTTCATAAGTAAGCATATATATATATATATATCAAACATTACACTTATTTGCTTCTAAGCAAATTCAAGCAAGCAAGCAGCAATGGCAATTCACCATATCGGGTTATTAACAATCTTCTTCCTCTTAGTTTCTGATCATTTAGCCATGGCTAATAACAACAACCAGCTGATCGCGTCCTCATGTCAGCTTGTGTTCGACTCCATTCCTTATTGCTTCGATTATCTGATGGGTGATTACTTTAAACCATCAAACAAGTGTTGTAACCACGTCAAGAAACTAAATATGATAACAAAACACAGGAAGGGGAATGCACAGAGGTTCTGCTTCTGCATTGAAATCATGACAAAAGGGACTCAGCCTCCAATGATCGCCTCTCGCATTCAACAACTCCCAATTAGATGCAACACACATCTCAGTTTCCCCATCTCTGATAGCATGGATTGTTCCAAGTAAGAAAAAAAAAAAAAAAGTCTCACATACACACACAAACACAAGCACACATGTACATACAAATTAAATACTAATATTGTTGCCTTGTTGCAGGGTTCAGGGTTGAATAGTGATTAGAAGACCTCTTGAATTGCAGAACAAAGCGGGGTTTATGGTGGTACTAAAAGTTGATGACATAAAATTCCAAAACTTCATTGCACTTCCACTAAATAATACTGAAGAAATATTTGGGAAGCATTGTAATTGTTTGATTATATTAGCTGTATAAGTTCTTGAAATATATACATGTGAAACTGTTCTTCTGTTGTACCATCAATGATCAAACTCATCTGATCAAGCATTTGCTGTTTAATAAATGCTGTTTAACAGTTTCAATCTCCGATCATTGAAAATTATTACATAAAGAGATAGAAAAAGCACCTAGAATTTCAGCACAAGATCACTTGCTCAAAACCGTCATTATTTATGGATTTTTAAAAACAAACCCATATATATTTTAATTATGTAATGACAATGTGTTTTCAATTTATGGATGTTTACATGTCATGGTGCATTGCTAATTATGGATATCTCTTGAAAGAAAACTTTTGCAATATATTTTTTCATTTTAATTATAGAAATACTAATGAACAGGCTTCAATTTACAAAGTTTTTGTTTTGGTATTGAATAAGACTTTATCTTAATATTGATAGAAACTGATAGCCAGCAGGTCGGTTGTTTGTTTTACTTTCTTATACATATAAACATACAATAAAAGATTCTCATTTCTAAAATTAATATATAAATTGGCACTTAATTATTACTGTCAATTACAAACTAATTATATTCTTGCCTTTTTGCAAGGTCCAGGGTTGAATAGTGATCAGAAGACTTCTTGAATTGTAGTACAAAGAAGGGTTTATTGTGGTACTAAAATTTGATAACATAAAATACCATAACTTCATTTCTCTTATACTAAATACGCGGAAGAAATAATTGGTAGGCATTTGTAATTAGCTGTATAAGTTCTTGAATGATATGTTGCAACAATTATATATATGTTTTTACAAAACAATTTGAAACCATTGTGAGTAATACATGGAGCTGAGCATAACATTTTCATGTTAACAAATCCCACATCGACAAACTAACAACTTAGCTTTTTTTACGGCAAGCAAAAATCATGTGAATTAAGAATTTGGATCTTTTACTGATCTGATTTTTTTCTTGGAGTAATACTAGACGTTCCAAATTTTTTTTCCAAATTCTTTCCCAAATGATATGGCATTTGAGGTGTCAGCATCTTATAAATCATGAGATTATATATTTATATAATAATTAACGTGATGTTATATGTTAATTTTCTATGTTAATCTTCCATGAGCCTATTCAACTTTTAGACCACAAGCCCAGCCTGATCCTCAAGCCCATCAAAACTTATATGAGAGTTGGGCCGGGAGGTCTTGTACAAAAACAGATAAAAGCCCGTTAGGGTACGGATCGAGCCGGCCCTTTTGACACCTCTAGAACACTCTAACTAGCTAGTTTACTATAGAATGGCACTTTCAATGCTCATGCTGCAACAATGACATCTGTTTTTACGAAACCATTATCAGTGATCCATGGAGGCATGGAGCATCATGATATTCACATGTCAACAAAACCCAAACAAAAAACTAACTCCAGTACTTGGTTCAGAAAGAATTCCAAATCAATACATATATAAAGACAAAGTTTCAGAAAAGCTAGCTAAATTGTAGCAAATCAATGGGTGGTCGGGTTCTGATTATTATTGCAGCACTTGTTGTTCTCCTAGTTTGTGGATCAGCCAATGCTGGAGAGTGAGAGAGTCCAAATACTGCGAGGAAGTGTTCAATGATTTTCTTCCATGCATGGACTATGTGGGTGGGTTGACTCCAAAAACACCAAGAGAATGCTGCAATGGCATCCAAAAAATCAACAAAATGGCTAGTCTGCAGAAAGAAGCTCCAGGGAAGATTTGTAGGTGCATTGAAGACGTAGCTCATGACTTCAACTTTCAATTCAATGTCGCTCGTATCGAGTCTCTTTCCAAGGACTGCCATATCCTTCGCAGCTTTCCCATTTCTATGGCCATGGATTGCTCCAAGTAATCTCTCATCTCTCTCTGTCTCTGTCTATAAATGATCATTTTTAAGTGACGGTTATATATGTCTGTAATTATTATATATTTTTTAATTGTTTTTGTGAAGGATTTGAATTACTTGTCGGAAGGTAATTAATATATATACGTACGTGACCAATAATGTGGTGTATAGTGTAAACTAACTAATGAAACTACAATGGGGTCTTCTTTATGGTAAGGGGGAATTACAGTTTGGTCCTTACTTTTTAAGGAAACATCACTTTTTACCCCGCTTAGGTGTATTAGGGTAGTTGGTCCTCATCTTTTTGGAAATACATCAAATTGGTCCTTCAGTTAGTCAAAGTTAACAGACCTAAGGGTAAAATGGTACTTTTAATCGTGTTTTAATAGGTGACATGTGGTATTTTTTTTATATAATATTATTTTTATAAATATTATTTTTTATATAATATTAATTTATAAATATATTTTTTTAATGGATATCCACCATCCACCTTTGAGATGGATGGTGGAGATCAAATAAAATTTTAAAGAATTGAAAATTGAAATTCTATAAAAAAACTGAAATCAAAAAAAGAAATTGAAAACTGAAAATAAAAATTAAAAAGATTAAAAACCGGTGGAGATCCAAATATACAATCTCTCAAGGTTGCAGATGGGATATATCTCCATGGATCTCCATCTTCCCCGCCACGAAGGGGGGAGGAGCAGCGGGGGAGGTCTCCGTCAACCCCCGTCGCAAATCGGGGAGGTTCCGGCATCCCTCAACTTGCGAAATTGCCTTTCCCCTTTCTCTCCTCTTTCTCTTTCATTACCTTTTGAGAATTTTTTATTGGTGTATTGGGATGAATATCTACTGCAAAAAATGGAACCTTTGACCTTTTTTGTTTTTCTCATGATTTGGATCATCTGATTTCAACATTTTCTCTCCCTTTTCTAGCATTCTGTACTACAATTATACTTTTTGATCAATTTTTCTCATCTGGGTATCTTCAAATTATTTTTCTTGTTGCTTATTTATTTTTGTTGGTTTGAAATGGAAAAAACTAAGGAAATTGGAGCAAGAGAAGCTCAACAACACATTTCGTTGCAGCAAGTAAAATTCCAAGAGATCTCTTGCATAGATTCATGGATGAGAACCACTTGGTGGGTAGCAAGAACCAACAATAGAGTGAAGAAGAAACAGAAACAGAGTTGTGTTGCTGTTGTTACTGGTGATGAAATTGTTGTTGATGGAGGATTTGAAAATCTTGTGTGGAAAGGAGGAGGAAAAGAATGACTATGACCATGAGCTATTACTAGATCCATGATTAATATGATTTTGGATTGATCTTATCTTGTTTGTTTCTTCATACAAACTAAGTAATTACAAGAGATTGGATCTGGTGGAGATTCAATCTGCAATCTGGGGAGATTAGATCTCCACCGGTTTTTATTTTATTTTATTTTTTCAGTTTTCAATTTTTTTTTGGAACGGCTTTCAATTGCATTTTTTAGATTTCAGTTTTCTTATATTTTTGCATTTTAATTTCCAATTCTTTTAAATTTTATATCAATTTAAAAAAAGATTTTTTTTTTAGTTTTTCAAATTAATTTTGAAGAGTAAAACCGTATTTTTAACATCTCTGTTAAGGTTGACTGTCGATTTTTTGGTCAATGGACCAATTTGATGTATTTCCAAAAAGATGAGGACCAACTACCCTAATACACCTAAGTGGGGTAAAAAAGTGATGTTTCCTTAAAAAATAAGGATCAAACTGTAATCCCCCTTATGGTAATGATTGTGATTATCAATAATAGTTCGCCCTTATTTGTCACCGGTAAAATGTATATTACAAATTTCTTTGGTCCTCATAAGTTCACATAATTATACAACCATCTTAGCAAAATGGTTGGTTATGTCACCTTCTTCACTTATGTATTTCGAGTCGTATTTGTAACGGTTAATCTCATCAAGTTCTGACAGAACTCTGACCCGATTGATCATGTCAGATTTACAAAAAAACAAATGGTAATGCATCCATGATCATGGTAATACATTTTAATTACCTCAAAAACACACTTTAACCTCATTTACTTATATAAGAAGCATTATTGTTTGCAACTGAATCAAAAATGTTGTTGTGTTTGTCACAGTATAGTCATTGTAATTCTAGAAATGTTCACTGTTCTAGTCAGCATTAATTTTCCATGTTTGATTTGGTAAATTAAATTCACTGATAAGATTGTTATAATATTCAATTAATGTAATGTTTTTTCAATGTGCACAAATATTTAAATAAATTGAAGAGCTAATTATAAGTTTACTGGTTCAAAAGTCAAAACTGCATACAAATTTGACCACACTGTTGTCTGTTGATGGGCAAGGTAAGAAATTAAATAATAAAATCTTGTCCTGTTAGCTATAAATTTGTATTCATCAATTATCGTAATAGACTATATAGTCTTTTAAAAATTGTTCTTGAATCACGAATAAAATACCCTCTTGACTTAAAAAAAATATATTTATTACTCTAAGACTAAGACAAATAGATCCTCATCCATCATGGCTCTAATTATTAATCTAGTCCAATAATTCAAAAACAATTAATCAAACTTTGGTCTTTGTAAGAAACTTTAATAACTGGTGAAGATTGCATAATGAGGGTGACCCGCCCGTCCCGAGGATTTAAAACCTTGGGACGAGGTAACCCGACGTCAGGTCATCCCGTAACGAACCTTTTTTCAAGCCTTGGAAATTTTTAGGGTGATTTAATCTTCATAAAATGGAAAGAAAAAAAAAATCGTGGATATTTCAAAACTCTCAAAATAAAGCTAATGAGGTTGAAAAAATAATTTTAAAATACCTTCAAATGACTTTATATGATATCCTTCAATGTTTTTAAAACCTAAAATTGAAAAACAAATGTGTGGGAAACAAAGTGTTGTGGTGTAGGAAAATTGTTAGATAGCGTTTAGTTTATTTGTTTGATAAGTTGGTTGGTAAAAGTAATAAAAAGGATAATAAATATTGTGAGTGATGAGTGAGGGCATTTTGGGAAGAATATGGTAGTTTTGCAATTGAATTCGATTTTAGGGTAGATTTGCTATTAAACCCCTAAAATAGGGCATTTTTGCTAAAAACCCTTAAAAAAATGTTACTAAATAAATGGTGTCTTTTATATATATATATATATATATGAGTTTTTCTATTGTCAATTCTTCATGATATATTTTATATCAAGACGAAGAATATGGACCATAGATTATGGAGAAGTTTTGACAAGTGCATACAAGTTGAGTCAAAGTATGTAAATCCAATAGTCCACATTCTTCGTCCGACGAATTGACAATAGAAAAACTATATATATATATATATATATATATATCTGATTTGAGAATAAGTCAGATTATATGAATCTTGCTTCTTGTTTTATACGGCAACTTTAAGTAATTAATATAATATGTAATTACGTCCTACGTTCAACAAATAACACGTTAATTATATGATCTAAATTCGTACAACGATCAATGTCTCATGCATGAATAATATTAATAATGTGCTCAACATGTCGACCAAATTGATCTTAAATCTTCTAAAATACATCTTTATATCTCTAAGGACTGTGAACCCATTTGCTCAACTTTGACATAAATTTCAATTCTTCAAAAATCAAAACTTACACGATTATTGATTATGGAGGAGTTATTTCCTTAATATTTATTAGAGCATATATATGAATTACACTAATCATACTATATATATAGTGTCGGTCCTGAGGTTTTAGAGACGCTAGGGTGAATATTTAAAATGAGACCCTTTATTCAATCTCACATATAAATATTGTGAAATCCCGTAATGCAAATTGAATTAATTTAGAGATTACCTTTGTAGTTTAGTCTCCGTAAATCTTTCACATTTAACATAAGGTCGAATCACTTAGAAGTGTGGGCTCATTTTTCTTTGAACCAATGTGTAAATCCGCCTACACGACTTAAAGAAAAAGATTAAAAACTCAAATCGAATTTGAAACTTACAACTTACTTTCAATTGAAAATAAAAGACCCACAACTTTAATCAAGATAAGGTGTCCAACTTGTATCTTAAGTTGTAAACATTTTTAGACTAAATAAAGAAATAAGTCTACTACACATAAACTTCTTTATATGAATAATTCTTTATATTTCTTTTAGTCTTAGATCCTTATAATATTTTGTTTTTGACATATACAATAAACAATTTATATATACATGCTACATAATTTATTTGAAAACAAAAGATTTTTATTGATATCAAACAATTTATTACAGAAAAACCCTTGTGTTAGAGCATACTTCCTAACAATCACATCGTATCAAAATATAAGAAGAAACTCGTTACCTCGTTTTTCATTATCTCAGGGTTGAACCAAAAATTCAATCAACGAGGGTATAAGTCTCATTGTTGTATAGAAATGGATGTTTTCCTCTACCATCCATTTCTATACAACAATGAGATTTGTGCTCTCATCGGATGAATTTAGGGTTTTACCTTGAGATAACGCGAAACGAGGTAACTGCCACATTATTCAAAAATAAACACATATAAATAGCATCCTTCCCAATGAGTTGGTGACAAAGAAAATACCCAAAAAATAAAATTATTAAATAACTTTAATAGTTTTTTTTTTTTTTTTTAAATTAATTTGGCACTTATGTACATACTTGGAATATCCAATAAAATCAAATATTTTTCCTAGATCTCTTCAGGAATTCACTCATTGGATTTACTCAGTCTCTGATGTTTCATGGTGTCTCTTTGATTTCTCCAAGTTTATACAACCAACGAATAAGCCTCCATATTTATAGGTTTAATATTCTTAGTCCCTAAGTAATCAGAAACTCACACACAATAGGAAATCCAGAAACAAATCCTTCACAAATATAAAAATTGACTTTCACACGTTTTCCCGTACCTTTTGGAACTCTCACACGCCCCGAAAGACCCATTCACGCGCTTTAGCATTTCCAACGCGTATGTCACACATGCTTGCAGCCCAGCCAATTTCCACTAAAGCGTGATGATCCGTTCAATTTCGAGCTAAGGGTCCTAACAAGCCCACAATTATGCCCAAGTCCTTGGCATGAACATTCTAGAACCATTCTAGAATGTTCTACCTGTACATACTTGTAAGAGGATTCTAGATACTAATATGTACTAAAAGATACTTGTAGAATACTTTAAAAACTTATAGATATTTCTAGAGAAAAAACATCCACCATTGGATCAAATTAATCTTGACCGTTCATTGAGGATGTGGCTCTCTATAAATAGCTAGCCTCTCATTTGTGTAAGGCATCCAAGCCAAGAGTTTTGAAAGTATTGTATAGCTCTCTTGATAGCAATACGAGTTCTCTTTGTTCCACAAAGCTCTTCCAATTCATTTTCTCTAATTTCTCTTGTGTATGTGAGAGTGAGCGAGAAGTCTCGATGCTGTATAGAAATGGATGGTATGGGAAATCCATACCATCCATTTTTATACAAGAATGAGACTTGTATATGCTCTCTTTGAATGAATTTAGGGTTCAACCCTGAGATAATGAGGACTGAGGTAATGGTTGCATTTCTTCAAAATGAATTTATGGTTCAACCCTAGCATATAAACACATATAAATAGCTTTTTTCCTTGTGAGTCAGTTACAAAGAAAAATCCTAAAAAAATTTATTAAATTATGTTACGATATTACCTCTATCACTCTAGTTTATTGTATATATCTCATACATTCTTGTATACAAAGTTATCTTTCCTTATTCTATCATTAGTAGGGTTTCCAGGGTTCTCTTAGCTGCTATATAAACACTCTTATATTGTAATTCGAATATATACAGAAATATAAAAGTTACATGGTATCAGAGCAGCCTACTTTCTAACGAAACCTATTTTTCTTTTCCTGATCCTCTCTTCCGCAATCTACAATGGCCACCAACGCCTCCTCTTCCACTTCCTCCTTACCATCTTCTTCCTCACCGAAACTACCAGGTCCTACCATTGCCAATTTTCTGAAACTATCGGAATCAAACTACCTCCTCTAGACTGCCCAATTACGTTCATTCCTCATCGGCCATAGTCTGTATCGTTATATTGATGGTACTACACCAGCCCCTTCTCCTTCACTTCCTGCTGCCGACAGCGCTTCCTCAAGCCCTAACCCCGACTATCTCAATTGGTTTCAGCAAGATCAACTCGTTGTCAGTTACTTGGTGGCCACTATGACCGAACCAATGCTCTCTCTGATTGCTGGCAAGACCACTACCTTGGAGATGTGGACATGCCTTAAGGACAATTTCTCACAACAATCAATTGCAAACGCAGCCAACATTTCAGCTAGTGGACATGACAAAAGGTACAAAAACGATTTTTGCCTACCTTCAACACGGTAAGTCTCTTTCTGACTCTCTTGCAGCTATTTGTGAATCGGTCTCGTCTACTGATCTAGTTACCGCTGTTCTCCAGGGTTACGACAATCTTGAATTTTCCTCCATTACCGAGATTTGAAGACCTTCGTGCCCTTCTCTCTTATGAATCTCAATTGATGCGAACCGAACCTGTTGGATCCGACAGTACCACAGCCTTTGTCGCCACTCAATCATCTACTCCCACTGCGAATATAACCCACAGTCCTTCTTCTGGTCGTGGACAATCTTATGGTAATGGTCGTCATGGCCGACATGGATATTCTCGTGGTCGTGGTCGTGGTCGTGGTCGTGCCCCCTGGCAGTCATCTTCTGATTACTCAACTTATGGTTCCGGTCGTGGTTATTATTGGCTACAACAGAATAGTGGGCGTGGTCTTCTTGGTTCTCATCCCTCTTAGGCTCAAGCATCCCAATGGTGCTCAACATGCTCCACTCCTCATCATTCATACTCAAATTGTCCTCATATATATCATGGTCCTGAATCTCTTACTGCTCCGTTTGCGGGAATGCATGTCGCTCAATATCCGCCTCCTCCTGATTTTACCTGGTATCCTGACACAAATGCCACTCACCATATGACGAGTACTGCTCTTCCAGATTATGTCTCATTTAATGGTAATACCTTTGTCCTACTCGGTAATGGGGACTCTCTTACCATTACCAACATTGGTAACATTCCTGTGTCTCTAGGCTCTCACAAACTTTCTCTCAATAATGTCTTCCATGTTCCTTCTCTAAATAAAAATTTAATGTCTATTGCACATTTTACTCAGGATAATAATGTTAGTTTTACCTTCACTCACTCGGGTTATGTTATCTCTAATCTCACCTCAAATGTTCCTCTGTTTCAGGGCCCATGTAAGGATGATTTTTATCCGTTCTCACAATCAAAGCCTGTTGCATTGGCAGCTACCGCCTCCAACCTCTGGCATCTTCATCTTGGTCACCCGTCGTCTACTGTCCTCCGTTGCTTAGGTTCTGATTTTTCAAGTAATTTTAATTTTTGTAATGACTGCGTTTCTTGCAAGTCTCACAAGCTTCCATTTATTTCTAATAAAATCTATGCATCTATTTCGTTTTCAATAATTCATTCTGATGTTTGGATGTCCTCTATTACCTCTGTGTCTGGATTTAAATACTATGTTTTATTTACTGACGAATTTCCGCGCTACTCATGGATTTATTCAATGCGTCAAAAGTTTGAAGTCTTTACACATTTTTACAATTTTGTTGCTATGGTTAAAAACCTTTTTAAATCCTCAGTTCAAATTTTACAAAGTGATGGTGGTACTGAATATGTAAATTCTAAATTCACAAATTTTTGTCACAATTTAGGCATCCACCAGCGTCGTTCTTGTCCTCACACACTTCAACAAAATGGCCTTACCGAGCACAAGCACCGCCATATTGCGGACATGATCATGTATCAGATATTATTTTGTTGTAATAGTGCAGTAGTGCTCACATTTTAGATAAGTTTTTATATAATGTGAGCTAGTTGTTCTTATAATAGTTTTTTTTTATATAATTATAACCAATTAATTTGGCACCTATGTACATATTTGGAATATGATAAATCAGATATTTTCCTGGATCTCCTCGGAGTCTCACTCATCGGATTCACCCACTCTTTGAGGTTCCTAATGGTGTCTCTGGTTTCTCCAAGTGTATACAACCAAAGAATAAATCTCTCTATTCATAGGTTCAATTTTCTTGATCCTTAAGTAATAAGAAACCTACACACAAGAGGAAATCCCAAACAAATCCTTTCCAAACACGAAAACTGACTTCCACACATTTTCTCATGTCTTTCGGAAGTTTCATACGCCCTGAAAGACCCATCCACGTGCTCTCTCGCGCTCTACCATTTTCGGCGGATCTGTCACACGTGCTCGCAACCAAGCCGACTTCCACCAAAGCATGACAGCGCATCCGACCTCTGATGTCGGCACCGTTTTCACCATTGACTTTGTCTCGGTCTCTTCCTTCCAACACTACCTGAGTCACATCCATCTAAATCCATTCAAACCACTTACACATCAGTTGAATTCATTTGGTTTACCTATGAATACAAGTCAAATCCTAACGTATCCACTACACCTAAAAGTTTTCCATTTACTTGAAGATAACACATTAGACATGTGGTTACGTCGTAAACAACATAATTATACAAATGTAGTCATAAAATAAAAAAGTGAATAACAAATTTATACATTAAAAAAATCTATGTTATGAATTATGATGACATTTTCACTGAATGACTGAATCACGTTTGGCGGAAGTATTATACATCATACATATGTTAACATGACCTAAATATAATAATAATATATTCTATTTTAAAAATAAAATAAAATCATATATGTTCATGATGCATGCACCCGACACGAATTACTTGATAATTTGATCATGATTTGTTTTTCCTATCAAGTTTTTCTCTCAATTATGATAGGTGTATTGATTATTGTGTAACCAGGAACAAGATCTACGTCCATCATTCTTATATTTTTTGTATGAATTTCTTTTGATTGGTCCACCACAGGAAACAGCGACTTCGCTGGTAGAAATTGTTTATGTTAAATAAATAATTGTATAATATTCTCAAATACTTTAATATTAATCAATATATATATACGGTCCTGTTCACATCAGTGTGTACTGATGTAAATATATAAGTGCCACTCATTATGAAAATGTTTTGACAAGTGCATACACATTAAGTCAAAGCATGGAAAATGAATGTCTCACATTCAACGTCCTCATATATTTACATCAGTGCGCACCAACTTGAACATTTATTTATATATATATATATACAGTCTTTCTATTATCAGTTCGAACTGACAAAAGTTATATCAGTTCCTTGTATGTGAGCCATTGGATTTAAATACTTTGACTGACAAGTGCATACAGCCAAGTCAAAGTATTTAAATCCAGTGACCCACATGCAAGGAACTGATACAACTTTTGTCAGTTCGAACTGATAATAGAATTTCTGTATATATATATATATATATATATATATATATATATATATATATATATATATATATATAATGGTAAACATCTAACACTTTTGTCCATCATTTATATCCAACTTGATATGACAACTTGACACTTCCATGTCCGCTGCCACATCACCACATCATCACACTTTATTTTTATTATATATATTAAGGAATACAAATTATTATTATTTTTAATTCAACTCATTTTGTGTGATAATGTGGCAGCTAATAAGGAAGTGCCACATCAAGTTGGATATAAATAATAGACAAAAGTATTGGATGTCTACTGTTATCAATTATATATATAACTTATTCTTATCAACTATGTATATTATATTATATTGATGTAGATTTTAATACAAGTTGCAAGGAGTCAAGGAGACTTTTATCAATGAAAATCAACATGCAATTATATATAACTATAAAAAATAAATAAATAAATAAAGTAAATAGTAATTCTGTATTACAATTTTTGTCCCTACTTTGAAACATTTGTCATCAGACTGGTTCATATGCTAAAGCAGCCAAAATTGAAGTTGTTAAATTTTAAAACTACATTTGTGTAGATCCGACAGATTTATGACCCGTCAGATATTTTTAAAGATTATAAGTAATAAATTTTGAACTTATCTAAAATGTGAGCACTATTGCAGTAGCAACTAGCTCTTCTCTCATCTCCTAACCTATAATAGTAGTTCTACAATTTTCTCAACTTGCGAATATGACATCACAACCAACTTGTCGGACTTAACAGTATTTATTAGCCGTCACTAATTTTATTTAATTTTAATTTTTTTTTATGTTTCGCTTGATAATATCTCTTTTCTTTTTTCTATCAAAAAAGAAAAAAGAAAAAAGAAGAATTTCCAGCTCTACTGTGCTTTAAAGTCTTTTATGGAAAAGCAAAAGATCGTTAAAATATTTAATTGGCTAATTGGCATCGATGTCTCTAAACTCTTTCAAAATATGTATTATATCCCTTATACTTTTTTTTTCACCACTAAACCCCTTGAACTCTCGTTTTTTTTTGGCAAACAATTGGGTTTTTTACCTCTCTGTGAGGGGTATTTACGGTCGGCATTTACCAATTTGTGAGATTCAGGGGGTTTAGTGGTGAAAAAAAAATATATGGGGTATAATGCATATTTTAAAAGAGTTTAGGGGCATTAATGACAATTAGCCTATTTAATTTATTTTTTTATGAAAAAGAAAAGTCGTCGGCTGGAACGCGTACGCGCACCGGCGGGGTCATGTGTTATCTTTTAAGTCAAACAATGCCTTCACTTATTTATACACACTTATTTTCTTTCTCTTTTGTTTTCACTTGACTTATTTTATTTCCAGTTTTCACCAAGTCGTCTTTGTTTTTTTTTCTTTTTTTTTTCTTTCTCTATTTTCCTTTCACATTCTAGCAAAACAAACACCATGACTGGCAGAGAAATTCTTCAGAAGATGAAGGTCTGTTGATCTAATTTTTATTATTTCATTTTATTATCTTAATTAGCTAATTAACTTAATGGTGCTGCTAATTCTGGTCCTTATTTTGGAATTTCATTTTCTTGTATTTTAAAGTTCACTTTTTTATTTTCTTTCTAGTTTTGTGACATAATCGATTGTGTGTTATCAAGAACTAATGTCTATAATTGAATAGTGATAAATTTGTTTGTTGACTGACATAGTGGTTTCTAGTTTTGGATAATAAGAAAGTAAAAGAAACTTATTTTGTTGGTTGTGACTTGTGATTTGGTTTATATTAAACCTTTGAGTTCTGATATATAAGATTGTAAAGAGCATCGTGTGCTCCTGACAGCTGAGTTTATTTTAGATGGGATTGTGAGGAATGAAATTCAATCTATAGCAAGTCATGATGTTAGATTTTGGTGGGTTTGTCTAAGAGTTTCTGAAAATTTCAAGTCTAGTGGATATATTGTTGATAAGAATTTGCTAATGAAGCTGTAGGATCATGCTCCATAATAGTTAGATGGATGCAATAAGTAAGGTTGTTTCTGTGCTACTTAAGATGTAGAATTCGGATACTGGCATGGCTACGGGTCATTGATTAGGATAACTTGACTACACTTTTACCAATTGTGCTCATATGTGATCCCCGAATTTGCTTAACAAGGGATAGAAACTATAACATCTTCGTTGGAGTGAAGTTTCACATCTACATTTGTTTTTTGAAAATGATAATCTTCCCTTATATTAATATTTATGTTATTATTTGTAGGTTAAGGTTGGGTTAAGTTCATCCACAGCTGAAACAGGGAAAGGCAAAGGCAAAATTATGAAGCATATCACTCATGGTTATCACCTGGCGAAGGGAAAATCAAATCACCCTATGGAAGATTATGTGGTTTCTGAGTTCAAGAAAGTACAGGACCACGAGTTGGGGTTATTTGCCATATTTGATGGCCACTTGGGCCATGATGTTGCAAATTATTTGCAAACTCATCTGTTTGATAACATTTTGAAAGAGGTATTCGTCATCGTACTTTTGTTTTCTTTTGTTTATCCAGTTATTCCACAGCTTTCATATATCTTCATTGCTTCGCACAGTCTCTCTGGCTGTTAAAACATTTTTTCAGGATGTCCGTTGTGAATATGTATATACTTTTTTATTTTCTGCAAGCAGCATGACTTTTGGACTGAAACAGAGAGTGCCATAAGGAGAGCTTATCGTACAACAGATACTGAAATATTGGAGAAAGCATTTGTCCTTGGAAAGGGAGGGTCAACTGCTGTCACTGCAATTCTGATTAATGGTCAGAAACTGATTGTTGGAAATGTAGGAGATTCTCGGGCTGTTTTATGCAAGAATGGTGTGGCCAAACAACTATCTGTCGACCATGAACCAAGCAAGGAAAAGAAGTTGATTGAGAGCCGTGGTGGTTTCGTATCAAACCTTCCAGGTAAGGGAGATTCTTGAATTACAAACTGGCTAATTTAGTATTGCATTTAACTTGGTTTGAACAGTATGAAATATTTACTGGTATTTTGCATGTGGGAAGATTTTTTTTCTTTGAGAAATGATAGATTTCAGCTAGCTAATGAAAGTTGATGTTTGCATGGTTTGTCTATCTGGAATGTTTCTTCTGACTTCTACAGCTAAAAACTTAAAAGACAGAATGCTTTTAAAACTTAAATTGCCGGACTAGGTTTTCTTAGCGTGTAACAAAACTTGCCATTTGCTATCCGATAATCAGGCATAAGGAGTTAAATTCACAATCTCTTGGTTGCAGGGGATGTCCCGCGTGTTGATGGACAACTAGCTGTAGCAAGAGCATTTGGTGACAAGAGCTTGAAAATACACCTTAGCTCAGATCCAGATGTAACAGCGGAGACAATTGATGATAATGCAGAGTTCATCATTCTGGCAAGCGATGGAATATGGAAGGTCAGTTAACTTTAATATTGATAATCACGTCATGTTGTTTTCCATATCACTTTTCAATTAGGACAAGACACCGAATTCTGAAATCTTCTTTGATTTCCAAGTTCCAACCCCCTTTTTTTTTTGTTATTAACTAGTCGGAATGTGATTGAAGTTTTAGTTTTACTGACTTCAATTGGGACCTTGACAGGTGATGTCAAACCAACAAGCTGTTGACTCTATCAGACACATAAAAGACGCTCAGTCAGCTGCGAAGCACTTGATAGAAGAGGCAGTCACTAGGAAAAGTAAGGATGACATATCCTGCATTGTTGTAAAGTTCCATTGATATTTTCTTTGTATGAGCTGAATTCTTGCTTTTTTTTCCTTTTTAATTTCCCGAGTCTGTCTTCAGTGGAGGAAAAGTTCTAGTGGGATATATATATATATATATATATATATATATATATATGTGTGTGTGTGTGTGTGTGTGTGTGTATGTGTGTGTACCATGCATAAATTTGATTCTTACTAGCCCAGCTGCAGAGACTCTGTTGTAAAAGTGTTGCATGATGATGTATAATAGAGCATTATAAAAAAAATGATTGCTCAGATTTGAACTTCTTTCTTCCATGTTAAATGTATAATTTTACAAGTGTATCATCTTTGGTTGTCAAGAACAAAGACATTTCCAAACATTTGTGTGTGATAACTCAGAAGGAACAAACTGAGAAATTGAATAAGAGAGGACCATTGTGGACATAGCAGTTGTTAGTAAAAGCATGAGCTCGAGAGGAAATAATATGATAAGCTTGGTCGATAATGGTGTTTAAAATGCAGAAGCAGATTCTATCTGTACCCTTCAAGAGCTATGGTGTTGAGCTGATCACAAGAAGCTTTTAAAGGAGCAACATCCAGCCCTCCAATGTAAAGCGATGGCGTGACAGAATTGGCAAGAGACGATTGTTGTTTTCTCTTCTCTAGTCGAAAAGATATTGGTATAGTGTTTTGACGAGTGGCCTTGTTATTTGTCAAGTCACGTTTAAGACAATTTAGCCCACTTCTCGCAAAATTCCAACATTTTCTTGAAAACCGTTTGTTATCTCATCGAGGGTTACAAACGAGCCTCTCCTTGGCTTGTTTTTCCTTGACTTTCCATAATCCAATGCCACTTAAGCAAAATACAAAATACATGGTCAAGATAGATTCACTTTTTTTTTCTCTTATACAACTTGATATTTGAATTACACTTGAAGAATACCAAGGAAAAACAAGGACCAAAGAGAGGATCCCAACTCTACAAACTTACAGCAAGATATTGTTTTACTTGGGCCAGGCCTAAAATTCTAACATAGAATTGGGCTCATTTGATTCAACAAACACCCAGATATAAGATCAGCTTTGTTAACCGATTGATGTCTGGATTTTTAGATAACTAAGTGAAGGAGGTGTGTTCAATCTAGGGTTCGTTGGAGTATGGTGGATTTCACATATTCCATAGATTCCATATAGTTTGTTGGACTTTTATATAGGATTACATAGAATTGAATGGATTTTTTTAATAATTTGTAATGCAAAAAAATATATATATATATATTTAATTGTTGATCATTTAATAGTTTGAGACATTCAAATATATATATATATATATATATATATATATATATATATATATATATATAATCCTTTTCTCCTTGGTGCGCACTGATATAAAATACATCGGTGCATTGCATGTAGGCCATAGATTATGGATAACCACTGACAATTGCATGTAGACTGAGTCAAAGCAATTGAATCTAATGGTCCACATGAGACATTGATATATATTACATATCAATGCAATAATATATATATATATATTAATTGCAATACATTCTGGTCTTTCATACCGAAAGACAAAATGTCTCTTTTAAAAAAAAAATATTAATATGGGACTTTTATTTAGATTAATCACATTAATGAAAAATTGATTTTATAAAAAAAATAATAATAACTAACTTATTTTTTTAACTTACAATGGCAGCGACTCGAACATGGGATATTATCAAAAAAAATTTATTAATTTTAATTATCAATATCAATTGTTGGATTTTTTTTTTTTTAATTTTTTTTTTTTGTTAATTTCAATACATTATAAAAGCCAAATCCATCAAAATATACATGGGCAAGATTTGTTATAGGCACTTTTTATAAATCTAATTTTAAATTCCATCAAATTCCATCATTTAATCAAAATCATTGAAATCAATGACTTTTTTGAATACAATAGATTTATTTGGATATCTTAAAATCCTAAAATTGAATACACCTAGATTTATTTGGATTTTAATGAAATCTTAACAAATCTGAATTGAATACACCATACACTCTTTACAAATCTGAAATGAATAAAGCCAGACATTTAAAATCTTTTAAATTTCTATTAGAATAAAATTGAATACACCCTCAAACACATGTCGCATTTAAGTCGAGAATTTAAAGAAATAAATATTCTACCATACCAAAAAAAAAAAATTGCTTTTGTTTTGGTCACCATGCAATCCACGATTTGGGGTTTTGTTAAAAAAAAATAAAATAAAAAAATAAAAAATAAAAGTAAAAGATAATTGTTAATAGTAACATGGAGAATCTTGAGATTGATTTATGAGAAAGTGAACAGCTTGTCACACCAACATTGCCCAAAGTAAATCCAAAAACTTGCACAATCTTTAACAAGCAAACACATAGCAAGGTATTGTGTGCTACGTGGTGCGAAGCTGCCACCTATACCTTTTTGCATGGTGATCCCAAATGCTGTGTTGCCACGTAATCTCTCTCCCATCCTTGTCATCCTTACTTTTTTTCTCTCACTCCTATATAACAAGCCCTCTCCTTTGTTCCCTTCTCTCTCAACACCTCACACCCTCTCAAATCTCATTGAGGAATTTCATCAAACAGTTTTCATATAATATTTTACACTTCTCTGCATTTTTTCGTTAAAGCTATGAGCACCATTTGCTCCGACCAACACAAGCTCCTCTCCTCCTCCTCCTCCCCAAGAAGCAACAAACCCTTCAAGGACATAGAGATTCCTCCACGGAAACTCCTCCTCAACAGCAAGAAACCCCTCCACCACCACCACAATCACCACCATCATCAAGAGATGATGTTCTACCCAGAAGAGATCAACAGCCTCCACAAGTTTTTACCTTTCAACAACACCGACGCCGACTCCGACCCAGATTCCGACCCTTACGCTTCTGACCATTTCCGCATGTATGAGTTCAAGATCCGTCGCTGTACTCGCAGCCGGAGCCACGACTGGACTGACTGTCCTTTCGCTCATCCGGGTGAGAAGGCACGCCGTCGCGATCCTCATCGGTATCATTACTCCGGTACCGTGTGCTCGGAGTACCGGCGTGGAGGTGGGTGTAGCCGAGGAGACGACTGTGAGTTCGCTCACGGAGTGTTCGAGTGCTGGCTCCATCCGTCGAGGTACCGTACCGAGGCTTGCAAAGACGGCAAGAATTGCAAGCGTAAGGTTTGCTTTTTCGCTCACTCGCCGCGTCAGCTTCGTATTTTGCCGGAGATTCCAACTTCTCCGAAATACAGTCCTGTGAATCCTAACAACAAGAATCACCACCACTGTTGCATGTTCTGTCATAACTCCGTTAACTCGTCTTCCCCGACAAGTACTCTGTTGGGTATGTCTCAGATGCCACGCTCGCCGTCTCTATCACCGCCGTTATCCCCGGTGAAACACAGCTTCTCATCACCAATCTCCCGTTACAACAACACCACCGACGGCCGGTTGAGCAAGTTTAGCTGTAGCTCCGGTGCTGACTCGACGGCGATGACCTACAAAGACGTACTCAACGAGCTTATGAGCTCTCTCGACACATTGAATTTCAACGAAGTTTCGTCTCCTAACATGTCGGCGACCAATGTTAACCTTCCTTGGCTTGACGTCAGCTCCTTCAACATTGAAGACCAACCACAGTTTGTTCTGTCTCCTTCAACACCAAGCCCTTCTGGGTCGTCTTCATTCAATTCTTTCACCGCCGATCACCACCACCACCATCAGACGATCAATAACGACGACGTCAATGGTGGGTTATTAGCTAATAATTCTTCTGATCCTGATATTAGATGGGTCAATGATCTCTTGATGTAGAAGACGAAGATGATGATGACGAAAAAGAAGAAGAAGAAGATGATTAAGAACACCGTGTGCATATACAGCCCTCGCATCGGCCGTAATATATAATATGTGATTTGGTGTAAATTGTTTATTTAATATTGTTGTTATTATTTGCTTTTCTTTTCTCAGTACTTTTAAAAAAGTTTCTGATCTTGTTGTGTTAAATTAAATATCCCAAGTAAATTTTTGTTTTGTTTAAATGTTAAGATTCAATATCCCTGTTTTGATGTACTGACTTCGAATTTCGAATCACGAACTCATTGTAAGCGGAAAAAATTATTTTAATGAAGATGAGAACATTTTGTGTTATTGTTTTTCTTGTGGTGTTGTCTCTTGTTTGCATGTGTTGTCTACGTGTTTAACCGAACAACTTCGATAATTGAGGTACGAGAATCGTGATTTTGAATTCTTTTTTTTAAATTTTTTATTGTAAAAAATATATATATATTATGATGATGATGTTGATGATGATGATGATGCATGGATGGCTGCCGTGGCAGAAATAAGAGGTAGATCTGACGATATAGTGACACGTGGCTCGCATGCAGGAGATTAGAGTGGTGACTAGATTTGGGAATTTCAGGAATTATATTCGCAGTAACAGATAGATTTTTTTTTTTACTTTTTTTGGATATGATTCTGCAGATATTTTTGGCAGCTTCAACATGTCCTCCTCAGTCCTCTCGATCCCCTGGTGAATTATTCAAACATCAAACTAAACCTCCTTATTTTTCTACCTCCACGAAGATAATTCTAGAATTCTCCTTGCTAATTTTATCAATTACATGATATTTTGGTATGGGTTAGTTTAAATAAACTTAAACTTAAAACTTGATTTTAAATCCATCATCAATTCAATGGTGGAGTAATTCGGGTGGTCATGTTATTTGTGACGGTTTGAGTCTTACCATTATATTATTATTATATATATTAGAAAAATATGTGGAGAATTTTTTATTTGATATTTTAGGTATAAATATATATATCCGGATAAATTCTCACATATGTATTGCTTGATTTGACAGAGTTACGTACTGATATTTTGGGTATAAATATCTAGTGTAAATTATCGTATATGTATATCGATTGATCTGACAAGTCAAAAATTAAAATACCTAATATTTTCTTTCAGAAAGGTTTGTGCAAGAAGACGTTTTTTGCATTGCAGGCAGCTATAGGATGTTCAATTGTTTAGGAAGGATGAGATATTAATTTGATAGTAAGAGCACGTACAGTAGTTATTAATGGAATCAAAGAAGGTGGGTTCCCTTGCTTTGCATCAATAGTACTCTACCACTATTTCATTTTGATCATCTACTAAAATTAAAATTCATTTAGAAATGCAATCTAGATGTATTTATACATTTATACAAAACTTTTATTATATATAATTGCATTTTATTATAATTTGTTAAGAAGATTGCCATAAACTTGATTGATTTCTTTCATAAAAAAGTTTCTAATAATGAATTTTAAAACCAGTTATAATTATATATATATATTAAAGATAATAAAAGTAAAGAGAGAGAATCATGAAGAGAGATAGAGGGGTGTATCATTCATGATTGTAAGATAGCATATAAATTTGTTTCCTAGGAAGGAAACTTGATGTGGAAGACAGCTATGGAGGTAGGGAATACATATATAGGGACCATAAGGGTGTGTTTATTTGGAGAGATGCATTGTTTTGTTGGGTTAGGTGGTGCTGGCCGGTGGTGGTGGTCACACTCACACAGACATATATAAAGGGCTCACAAGAATTGGTGTGGGTGTGAGGAAGCAGCCCATGCTTATAAAATGATCCAAGATAGGGTTAGGGTTAGGGTTTGAGGGGTCCCCTACCTTACCAGCATGCCCCTTCATTCAATTCACCTTTTTCGATCCGGCTAATATAATATATGTACATGGTCTTTCTAATATATGTATAGGGTCTTTCTCTAGTTATATCGGACATTTTTTATTTTTTTTTCGAATTCATTGATAATCTCATGTGATAATCAGTTTTATAGCACTTTTTACTCATTAATCACATCCATTATAACTAGAGAATTATTATTATTATTATTATTATATATTTTGTATGTACATGGTCTTTCTCTTGTCAGGTTAGACATGACCAGAGAATTATTATTATATATTTGTCCATTGAAATTATCAAATTTAATGCTGCCCATACTTTGTACAGCCAAAAATGAGCGACTTCTTTGGTTGACATATATATATATTGCATGTTATTAATTTGCAAGGAGAGAATATACGGAGAGAAAACAAATTCCTTTACAAAAATCAAATATAAACTTACAAGTGAGTGATGAAAATATATAGTTTGCTTGTGTTTTTAATGATAACTAATAACCGATTTGACATCCTTTTTATTTATTTTTTATTTTTTTTTATTTTTTTATTTTTTATTTTTTTGAAATAGATTTGGTACTCATTGATTTAAAAATATGTTCTTCAAAGGGCGGCATGACTAAAATAATTATGGAGAAAGAATTAAGGAAAAATGAATAAGGTTTTAATTGAAATCTACATAAAGAAAACTCCGCGTGACGGGGCTCAAATCCCTCACAACTGATGTGGAATGAAATTAAATGTGCACACCAATGAGCTAAAAGGGATATATGGGCAATCACCTTACAAATTAAAATGTACAATTGTAATAACAATACAACATTATTATAATGAGAATACATAAAAATGAAATGAATGAAGCATATATATATAAGCACACCTTCCTCTTATGTCTACCTAATTAATATTCTAATAATGTACTTATGATGTGCTGCAAACTTCCACTCCCAGCAACAAAATTTTCAAATGTCATGAACTGACCACCATTGGCTGTCACTACATGAATTATATATTACATGATATATAATTATATATATCATTTGTTTTTCAATCATTTAATTAATTTGTTTTTCACTCATTTAATTAATATGAGAGAGTGATTTTGTATATACTTCAAGTGTTTGTACAATATTGAAAAGATATTTCTAGAGTTAAGGGCATCTCCAACCCAGCTTCATTTTGGAGCAAAAACACATTTTGGAGTAAAAATTCATCTTCAACCCAGCGCCATTCTTTGCACCATTTTAGTCTCAGCGCATAGTGTTGTGCAATCCCTGGCACAACACTATTAAAATGGCGTAAAAAATCTTCTTTTTTTCATCCCTAAAGTGTGACTTAATCACAGTTTGACCCATATTTAATAAAATTCATTATGATTGTATCCATTATTTAAAGGTTTTATTTAATCACAGATTTACCCTTAGTCAATTAAATTTATTCCAATTTGGTTCTTTTTATTATTTAATGATTTTGTTTAATTTATATTTGTTTTAATTTAATTATTATTTATATTAACATTTATAAGAAACTAAAATTAAGTGCTTATGTACAAAAATTTTTAATTTTTTTTTTTACATAAATCAATTAATTGAAAACACAAAAATTAAAGCAAAATACATTAATTAATACAAACATTAAAAACTTCATACGAACTTCATAGTGATAGAATAAATTACCACTAATTGGAAGATACTAAAATTAAGGAAAAATGCAACATAATTTACAACAATGATTTAGTAGTCTAGAAAATCATTTTCGGATCCTCCGAGATTATTGAAAAATTGGCCAAAAGACCCAGATGTATTATTATGCACAACATGATAATCGAGAATGAGTGTGATGTTGATACAGCAATTGAGAATTGTATGGAAGCGCTAACACCAGAAGTTGAGATGATGGTATAGATGAAAATACCCAATTTAAAACTTTTATTAAATTTCAAATTTTTACCAAATGTTTATTTTAATTTTCTCATGATGCATATAAAAAATCTCATCGAAACACATGCAATTTCATCAAATGTGCTTATTGTATTAAAATAAGTGGGTGTTTAAAGGAAAAGTTCCCATATATATGGATACCCTACAATATAGAAAATTAATGAGTATTCAATTCAAAAATCCGAAGTTTCTATTTCAAATTATTTGGATTGGAAATTCATTAAATCACAATTAGATTTTGAGCCTTAAAGAATAATTTAGGGAACCGTAAAAGTAAGCATATCATAGTAATGAGTATCCAGTTCTCATTTTCAATATTTTTGAATACATTTATTATTATTTATTTTCATTTAAAAAAAGGATTTATTATTATTTCAAGAAAAAAAAACCGTTACCTTCAAAACAATACATGTTAATTTACACCTATAAAAACTAATGCTTCAAAGATTCAAAATCTATCATTACAATTTAGATTCAAAAATTTAAATATGAGATATTATCATATTGAATGAACACTATTTACCACCAAATCACGTTAGATGGTGTTTTAAAAGTACTTTTGTTGTGGTTTGTTGGTGAATGAGCCGGTCAATATCTCAAATTCAAGTGCTGCAATATATATATATATATAAGAACTTTCTTTCTAATACATAAAAAAAATTAAAAAAAATTAAAAGTCTCTTAGATATAATATAATTAAACAAAAAATTTCAGTAATTTAAAGACACTTCAATTTGTTTTTCATAGTAATAAACTAAACCCTATTTAATATTGTAAAAAATAGCACTTAAAGGTATAATATATCATATAATGCAGATAACAGATTTGGCTCCTAATGTTTTTAGAAACCCTTCTACATGCAAATATATATATAAATATAAATAAATTGTTTTAATTTACTCCGATACGATTTATTATAGAAACACTCTGGATGGAACTTTAAATTAAACTAATAATATTGGATGTAACATATGACTCTATTTTTGGAAGGTATGGGAATTTCCATGGCAGCTGTGGGTGGTGGTGGTTTAGCAGTAGAAAAGTCCGGTGGTGGGAATTGGAGGGTCACCGCCGGTGAGGATTTTTGTAATGGCTAGTTTTGTCCTAAACCAAACTGTCATTGTAATCAAGGGGTGTGTAGTTGTCCTTAATTTTTTTACGAGTAATGCTAGACCGTTCAAATATTTATCCAAATTTATACCCCAAATGAGTAGTAATTCTATAGTAAGAGATATGATTTTAACAACTCACATGATTTGGACAATAAAACATTACATTGTTATTATTTATCTCCTCTATTAATAAAGATGTCACCATCAACAGTGTTTGCGAGTTGCGACAATAGCTTGTCTAAACTAGTGTCATATTCTATTCTCTACTTTGTATAGTTGTATTGATGTGTGGACATTTTCAAAAGTATTCGGATATTATTATATTTTTTTTACGATATCTATCTATCCACCTATCATTCGGATATTGATATTAATTAACTTTATAAATAACATTTTTTGTCTTGCATGAGGCAGAGTCACAATTATGAGTCGTTACTAAGACTATGGGCCTGTCACTAACATTTCATGTATTAGGTTAAAAAAAGGTGACAAAAACCCTAATTTTGAAAAGATAAGAAAAGCATAGTTCATACGGCTGATTAGGATGATTGTATATATCTTTAAGATTTATCCCATACCAAATTATCTCAATATTTTCAATTGGAATAATATTAAACATCTCAATTCATATCCCAACTCATATCTCAACCAATAATAGAGTCAATTAGATGTTGCATGTCATTTGAATCCAATTGACACATCATTAATTAGGATATAAGTGGAAATTTGAATTAGGATGTCGAGCATTACTTTTACCCTTCCGATACTCTCTTTCAATTATGAATAACGGTCACAGAGATTTTAAAGTTTTAACAAACGTTGCTAACTTTTAACAATCATAAAAATCCATGTGGATCATCCTTGTAAGCCCATAAAATAAATATATTCTTCAATCTTCAAAGGTCTCGTAGTCATGGAAATCTGTAGAAATTGGTAAATGTAAATCCATTCTCACATGTCAGTCATAAAATAAGGTGTTAATGTGTTATATTGTTATTTAAAATGACACTGCCTCCTTCTCAAAAATAAAAAAACCTTTATGTATCTTCAAGGCAACACTTTTTTTAGTTTTCCTCTTCAAATGAATGAATAAAATGCACATGAAACTATGTTTTAGCAGCTGTATTATCTCAAAAAAGGAGGTGACAATTGCAGTGAAAGAATAATTTATGTACGTTCGTGAAATGCTTAGCATCCTAATAACAATAATTTATCTTAGAACCAACTGCAGCTTGATTATATCACCTATACTTGTTGTGTGAATGACTTCTATAACTCAGCTGTCTTTACAGTTTCTTGAGTAAACTGAAGACAATCTGGATTGTGACTGAAAGAAATCAAATGGAGTACCTGATCCGAAAGACCTTCTAGTAGAATTTGGAGAATCGGATAATAGAGGTTCAGAAACCGGATTTCTGTTCTTCGGTTGAGTTATTGATAAGGGAGAAACTTCTTTTTCTATTGATCTTGGCTGTGGCTCGATAGTCCCCAGAGATAAAATAGGGCCACCCAAACACTCAGCCTGCTGAAGTATATTGATTTTACTTGGTCTGTATGTATACCGGAAGTATTTTAAAGCCATAACGGGACCCATCCCTGCTGCAACTATCAGCTGTGATGGAATAACAATTTCAGTCAATAAAATCTAAATAAAATAAATATGGCCCTCTTTCGCCATAGATAACGGGACCATAATTATTGTTCGGAACCAGATAATTAGTGCTACAGATGACACAAGGGACTAAACTCCATCGATGGAAAAGTGAAACTTACAAACATGGTTATCCAGTAGGATGGTTGCACACACAAACGGAACATAATTGTGTACATCCCAGATGACGGAAGGGCACTGAAGATCCAGTTGATTATGTAGAAGACCACTAAATTCCCCCATATGGCAAGATGTTGGAACACCGTAAAGGAACTGCATGCAACAAAGGCAGTTAGAGATTCCTCTAGCCAGTTAGATAAGAGGCCTCATTTATTAAAAATAATTCATTGGCAAAAATTTTGGGATGGGGAGTTTACTTCGTCTCCATTGCCACAACAAACGCCTGCAACCATATACATCCAGAGAGTGCTACCATAGAAACCTCCTCCATTTCACTTTTTTCATAGGCATATGAATGTATGCTGATTACAAATACAACAATTGCCTGCCATTACCCCCCCGGAATAAAAGGTATTAGTACAAGCAAATACTATAAGTAAATTACTAGTTGGATGAGAACTTAAACTGCTCTTGTAGAAACCGAGAGAAGTAAAACAGTTTGATCATGAATAACTTTCCAGACTCATAGCAGTTTGGCCATCTACTCGAATCCTCAATTATTTTATATTTTTATTTCCAAATGTAGCATTTTCAGTGTTCTAAAAGGATCTTTTTCTACTCTAGAGATTTCACTTCTTTTTTCTTGCGTGAGTTAGAATTGATTGCTATTTGTTTACTTTGATCCATCAAGGATTGAAAGAAGCCTTTTTATTCGAAAGTTAATTATGTAAACTGCAATCTGCATGAGGTTCTGTTTTTCCTTTTAGGAATTTCGATTATTAATTTATATGGTTTCAATTGGACAACATTCAATTTGGAAGCATTGACTTACTGATCATATGCCGAAACTGTTCTGAAGAACTCATCATCATTTTAACATCAAAAAGTTTTGACGGAAGGAAAGGAAAAGGGTCTTTGAACTATTTCCAATCTAATATCTCAAAATTTCAATTAGCTCAACATGTTTGTTGAAATTAGTTATGAAAGCCAAATACTAATAACTTTAACAAGTTACAATCATGTAAAATAAAATTTCCTCAATTTGATAGAACATCAGAAGTCTTCTGGCTGTGTAACAATTCAGTCAGATTTAATAAAATTTTCAGTTTCCTTTATATTTTTTATTTTTTTTAAAATAGTCGAATAAACAATGAGGTTTTAAAATTGGAAATTGAGGGCTCAACAAGGGAAGTAGAAGAAAAACAATATAATAGCACTCACATGGAATAGAGAGCGACCAAACCATCCAGCAAATGTGCTGGGATTAAGAAGCCTGTTTCAAGACAGATCCTGAGTCAGTTTAGAAATATCCAAAATAACCTAGTTCTATATCCCAACAAACACAACCTCTCATAAAAGGAAATAAATAATAAAAATAAAGAAAAAAGAAAGTAATGAAATATCATGAAAACAGCATACCTTCCAGCCTGGCAGTAGAATAAAATTTGTGGATGTTGCATCACAGTTCCTTCGTTAAGATCTTTGTCGAGGACACTGGCTAAAACAGGAATGCTAGTGTAGAAAACGTTGTAAGCCATCAAACTAACAGAATTGAAAAGACTAGTTCCAGAAACACCTGAAATAAAAGAAAAACTGAACATGGTCTAATGTCAGTACAATAGAAAAGAAGTAGCAACTTAATACATTGAGGAGAATGAAGACATGAAAAACAATAAGGATTGATACTCACAAGATTTGGATGAAACATATCAAAAGGGATTTATAGAATGAATACTGGGACAAAAATGCTGTACGGTTGTATGAATACCGTCCGTGGACAAGTATCAATCTTTTTAGAAACCTGAACTCTGCAACCCAAGAAAGCATGTCAATTTTATTTTTATTTTTAAAAAAAATTGTATATCTTTACTAACATTAAGTGATTATTTTTTACAATTAAGTGCATTTATAATCATGTCTCCCTTAAAACTAGCAAGCATATTCAGTATAGATAGTCCTAATGCTTCCTTCTATTTTTATTTATTATATTATTTTTTCCTTGACAAAACTGCAGCATATTCTCTATTTACTAGTAAATATCATCAACATGAAACAGTTATGGAGAACAAATATTAGAGTTGCAGAGAAAATAGGTTCCAAAGATTGTCCGAATACAAATAGACAGAATCTATGTAAATTCTGCATTTCTGCTATAAATTAGAAGGAAACTACTTGAAAGTTAGCCATAGTTCATATACTTAAGATTTTTTTTTATAAAAAAAGAAAGAAAGGAAACTTCTTGAATTACGTTAGCCATAGTTCATATATTTAAGATTTTTTTTTATAAAAAAAGAAAGAAAGGAAACTTCTTGAATTACGTGCGTGTGTGTGTGTGTGTGTGTGTGAAACTACTTGAAAGTTAGCCATAGTTCATATACTTAAGAATTTTTTTTATAAAAAAAGAAAGAAAGGAAACTTCTTGAATTATGTGTGTGTGTGTGTGTGTTTAGGTGTTTATTTATATATACATATGTGTGTTTAGGTGTTTATTTATATATACATAACTTACTTCCAATACTATAGTCGGCTGCCCTTGCTGCCTGAAGTCCTTCTCTCCCACTAATGCCAACCCCAATGTCAGCTTGTTGTATCATTTTCACATCATTTCCTCCATCCCCTATAGCCAATGTTCTATAATCACATGATTTTAGTAGCTCCACAAGCTGCAAAAGAAGTTATGTATTCATTAAATAATTATTTTTGCACAAACAAAAGCAATATAAATGAATATTTCGATAAAAATGACATCATTCTTATTGTGGAATAGCTTTCACAGTTGCAGACAATCTGGATTAGTTCTGTCCTCAATAATTTTTCTTGAATAAAAAATAAAAATAAAAGACTTGAATATGCTAAGCAAACAACCGCATCCTAGCCTGTGTGCACTGCTGGTCAACAAATGTAATTCTCATTTTGAATCAATAAAATTGTCCGATTTCTTATCAAAGAAAAAAAGTACACTTCTTTGATAACATACATTTCTTGCCACCTTATATTAATTATCATAGCATAATGAAACTTGGTATAAATTAACTGAGAAAGAGAGACAGATATAAATACGAAAGTTCTAATTATGAAAATAATATTCTGAAAAACAGGAATAACCATTCAAATGCATAAAAACAAAATAAAAAACTGAGCTAAAGAAAGTACATCTAAAAAACTTAAAGGCCGAGAAGAATAACCTGTGCTTTCTGTGAAGGTGTCACACGACAACATATAGCAGTCCTTGACAATATTGCTAATTCAGTAAAGGCTTTTCTGTAATGCTTAAGGGCAATCTCAAGGGCCCAGCCATCGGCAACAAAAGCCACATCCTGTTAGAGAAAGGAAAAAATATGAACAGAATACGTATTATAATCACCAAATCTAAACCTGCAATCAATCAGGCATTTAAGCTGTACCTTCGGTTCTGATGTAGTTATCCTCATAGTAAGCAAAACTCTCTCTAAACTTCTAGAGACTTCATCTTCAGTTTTGCCATCAATTAACAGAAGCTGACCTTTCGGCTCTGTCAAAAAGTTGGCGGATAAAGCAATAAATTATAAATCATTAATTTGATTAAAGAGGAAAAGAAAATCCATACAAAGCATCACTTTTTTTGGCTTAAACCATCTACAGCTTTCAAGTGCAACTCATTAAGACTTGGAATAGACAAGCTAAGTTTCTTTCACTTGTAATCACATTAGTTTCAAGGCTTAGATAAAGAAAACATGCAACTACCACTAGAAACAACTATTGGGCAACTTATTGCATAAAAACCAAATAGCAATTTAAATATACCAGGAGAAATGAAATTGCATGAAAGAGCGATCTGTATCGCCGTATTCTGCTTGTCTCCTGTTAGCATCCAAAAATTAATTCCCGCTTTCCTAAGCGTCTCAATTGTCTCCGGCACACCATCCTGAAAAATTAATGAAAACAAAGCAGTTGACAAATGTCAATGCATTGTAATTTTACCAGGAAATAATGTCTACACTAGCAATAATAAAAACGCCACAACTATTGCAGTGTTTTCACCTGTAGACGATCCTCTATTGCAGTAACTCCAAGAACTTCAAGATCATGTTCTAATCTTTGGCAGGCCTCAGCTATTTTCCACTACAGAAATAGTGAATTTAGGTACTCAAGTGTGTTGATTACCAAACATGGGCAGAATTAGTAAGAATAAGAGAACAACTGCAACAAACAAGACTAATGGATTGTACCCTTTACCTCCCTATCAACTAACGTGCTACTAGCCTCTTTAAATGTCAAAGACCACTCTTGATATTCATCTTCTTCTAATTCACGCCAAGCCAAGCATAATGTACGAAGCCCCAACTGAGAATACTGTTCTACAGCTTCAACAAAAGTCCTTGTTTGTTGTGCTGCAGTAAATTGGAATTATTAAATACATGAGCAAACTGATGCAGTAGCAGAAATTTATCATATATAATGAGCTTTTGTTTCTTTTCCTCTCTCTAAGATGCATAGCGGAGTATTCTATGCACACTAATTAGCTAATTATCATTAAAAACCAACCTCAATCATTTTTACACAAAAACATACAAATTACATGTGATTAGGAGCAAAGACCGTTGATAAACATTGCACAAAAACCAGAATAATTAAATCACTCCCAACAATAATAGGTCATCATAAATTTAATCAATTAACTGCCAAAAAGGATATGGTCCATAAAAGTAGCAGAGTGGAATGGGGTTGTCTGTGTTTTAATTTTGCATTCTATGCATTATTCATTTGATAATATGTTTAAATTATAGCTGTATACTTTTGTTTCAAAATCAGCATTAGCTATAAACTAAGGAACAAAGACGTATTGATTACATAAGAATTAAAAGGCAGGTCCCATAAAACTGTTTTCTCAAAACTTTTCTGAACAAGAAACATCTAGCTCCAGTATATAGAATTACCGGCACTAGCATATGGAAGAATTGCTTCATCCGCGCCTTTTGAGAGAAGGATAATTTTTCCACTTTGGCAATCTTTCAGTACTACCGACATTCTTTTTCGATCAGAAGTAAATTCCAAAGTTTCCAATACTTCATATTGTATTATTGAAGCATTAAACCTGATCTCTGTAAAAACCCAATAAATAAACTGTATCATCACTCTGATAAAAAGTTTCATCGACTTCATAACAGCCAAAAGCTAAGGACTTTTTTACCAAGAGCATTTGCATTCTTATTGACAAAAACCATATGCAACTTAGCAGCAGCATGAACAAGAGCATCCTCATCCTGCGATTGCGCCTTGTACAAGATAAATCCAGTTTTGCTGTGGACAAGCAAAATTTCAAACTATGTTAACTGCGTGAAATTGATAAGAATTTTGAAATGAAGCAAATAACATGGTTTGAAATTTTGGAAATATTACAAAACCTAGGCTAGAATTCTACCAAAGAAGAAGCTTCAGTCACCTTTGTACAGGTATAACAGTATTGCATACTGCCATGACTGTAAGAAACCGAATTACATCAGGAGAGCCACTGGCAATAGCATCAAGCAGCTGCTCATCTGAGTATCAAAAGGTAATATAATCACAAGTCAACAAGATCCTCAAAGTAGTAAATAAGTATGCTTTTAACAAGCTTCACGCATCTGACTTTCTCACAAAACTTTGGCTTTTATATAACCCATTAAACAAAAATAAATTTTGGCAGTTCAATTCAGTGGAAAAGTAGTTCAAGTATATTCTTCAAAGAACAGTATAGTTAAACGCTTCTGCTGAGAATGAAGAAGTGAATAGATGGCCATGTTTTATTTTCTAAAATCAACTTTCAATTCTTTGTCAAAATTTATACAGGTAACTCAACTATAAAGGTCAGAGCAGGTGATTAATCTATAAAATGCATATATTACTGTCAAACTGAAATTCCTTGCTTCTAGAAGCAGACTTTGATTTGTGCAAACATGCGTAAAGTCAAAAGAACAAGATAATTTGAAATGCAATATGTAAAAGTGAGTGAAGGCAAGGCAACAAAGTAGAATGCACCAAAAAGAAAAATAAACAAACCCTTTAAGGCATCCCCATTCTCATTCCCATAGAAAATGCCACCGATACAACATCTTCTAAAGATCATTTTATTTTCAGTTAGGGTGCCAGTTTTGTCAGTCAAAATGTACTCAACTTGTCCCAAGTCCTCACTTATTGCTGTGCTGCCACATATATTAAACACCTCTTAATGCTATAAGCAAAACAACTTGATTTATTTAATTAGCTCAAGTCAAGGCTTTCAAATAATTTATCTTACTTTGTAGCATTGGACGGAATACCAGTTTCATGGTCAATCATCTCATTGTCCCAATCAATAAATTTTGCATACAAACTCTTCACAAGATCCAGAGAGACCTTCCAATAAATAAATAAAAAGTTAGTTCTGCACTAGATTATGTATAGTCAAGCTCATAATGAACCAGAACTAAATCAATAAAGCAGCAATGACAATATAAAACAATTATATGAAATCCAAAATTGACAATTCGAATGTTAAGATAAGAGAATCATGGTACTAAAGCCTAAAGTCGAGGATATACCCCAATTTTTATTTAACCACAACAAATATTTCTACCATATAGGCCAAAAGTATATGTTCCTACATAAATAACGTGCCACAGGCAAAAAGACACATTTCATCTAATCCAATCATCCATTTACTTATTCCAAGGGATGCCATTTATTTTTAACATATTTACTCTTAACCTATTTACGCGAGTAAAGCCATGATTAGATATTAAAGTCAAAATTCAAGTTTAAATAGCCTTATCCTATATAGATATGCATGCAGTCCACAACTTAGCTAAGAGGAACTTCAACATTATAATATAACAGGGAGACTTTTAAGTTTTATCCCATCAAGCCCACTTCATTGTTATAATACATCTGTTTCATGTGAGTGAATGTTGCATGCAGTCCAGTTTTATAATCATCTCTTTCCTTCCTCCAATTGAACTATGTTTCATCCTATGGTCAATTAAAGCCATGTTTTTTTTTCATGGAGGCTTTTTAAACATACCTAGTGCGACATCAAGAACAAAAAGACAATCATGCAAAGCTATGAAAACACTAACATCAGAAAACTTAAACTATTAGCAGATTACCTTGATAGATATAGGTATCATGATGGAACAAAGAAGCTCAAACCGTAAAGGGATTACCAGTAGTTCATACCATGGACCCTCCATAGGGTACATAACATACCATTGCTGCAAAAGAAATATACCAGAAAAGCATACGATTAACATGTCAACATTGCAATAAATAAGAATGGAAAGCAAACGGATAACCTTTTAATAAATTTTATCCAAAAAATAAATCAGGCAATGTTGGGTCGAGAAAATAATATGAAAAGCACAGGCAATTTATGTGGCTTTAGTTAAAGAAGACAAAGTATTATGCAAGAATAAAATTACCAAGAAAACAAGGGGAAAGGTAGAAGTTAACTTGATATGCCAATGGTTTACATCATGAATATTTTTTACCATCTTCTTACCTGATCGAGGGCCATATCTTTTTGTATGCCCAAGCACTAAACAATAAGAAAACACGTTGGCTCCCAAGGATAGCAATATGCCATCTATTATTTCCTTGAGAATTAGGACCTTAACAATTCCCCTTCGCATGAAAATAGTTCACAGCAACAAGAAAAGTTTCAAAATTCACCCTTTTTCGACTGTTTCAAAATTATAAGGTCATCAAATAACCCCAAGAAACTCAAATATGATATTCTGCAAAGGAACAAGGTAGAAAAGTCTGTTTTGTAAAACTTTAATAGTATGAATAAGAACAGTGGAACTCATTTCAACAAGAATTTTGAAAGACCCTCTATACCATTTCCACAATATTTTCAGCAAGATTTCCTGATATCTTGACAGTTCAGAGTCTATTTGAAAAAGGAGTTTAAAGGATGGGATAGAAGCCTGTAATAGCTTGCAGATCAGCTTGAGGAGCGTTTGATGCAATGGAAAAATCAATATAGTGATTAATCTGGTGATTTTGGGGTGTCTTCATTTCAATTTTTAACTTACACATCATTTTAAATTTTAATTTTCGTTCTCTTGTAAAGCTATTAGTTATTTTAGTTCTAGGCTCTAACTTGCATTTTTTGTCTCTGTTCACTTGAGAATTTCAGAGTCTAACCCTGTTTATTGTCGTTTTCTTTTATATAATTCAATTAGTCAATAAGAAGTTATATACTAGCCGCCATGAAGCAAACTTCTTTAAGATTAAAATGACAACAATGACAAAATTAATTACATGATAGAGAAAAAATATATATTAACCATATAACCAACAATTTAATTCCTTAGGAATGTAAGCTCATAAATTGTTACCGACCTTTCTTGCTTCTGTATCCTTCCATACATTCCCAGCGATGCCAAGAACTATGACAACTACGATTTGGAAAACAAAAATAGCCCCAGTCAGCTTATCGATCATGGCATCCATGGCTGTAAGCTTTGGTTCAGGTATACCCCTGCTCATACCCAGCTTGGTTTCATTGCCTATAAGATAGAAAATAAAACAGAATAGATAGTTCAACAATTTGGCGTTAATGTCAATATCATCATAGAACTCATAAATCAATTTAGGAAACAAAATATTTGATCATACATCGTCAATTAAAAAGAACTCAGGAAAAGATTAATGATGCCAAGTAAGACAATATCAAACAAACATATAAAAAATAACAATATATTCCAGAAACTAATAAACAAAAAACAGTGAAGTAACACAAGTCTGCAAAAGTTTTTGAACAAATTCATAATTTTGTTATTATTCTCCGTATGGGAGGTAATTTATAGGAGAAATACAACTAGGAAAGAATCAGGAAATCCTATAATTAAGCTAATTGATTCCTTATCAAAATAGAAGTCCTATACATTAATGACAAATATTCTAACAGTTTTTAAACCAAAAATAAAAGAAAAAAGTAGTGTGTTAACATTCAATAGCCACACTGTGAGTCGTGATGTGTTTATCACCTCATTGTCATTCCACAAAACAAATAATAGATGTGCAAGGGTAATGTAGTGATCAAGGAAGCTAAGAATATGTGGGTGGCCGGAGGCCCTGGCTTCATATGGCTCATTACTCATGGAGAATACCCACACTAATTCCAAGATACTTCATTTTTTTCATCCTTTTAAATTGGGAAATGGCTTTTGGGTAGCTTTGTATTTAATTCTAGTGGGACTAAGTTCATGAAAGTCTCTATACTTATTTTTTTTGTAGTCCACAAAAGGTTTTTGAGTTGTGGACATCTTGTTCAACTTTGTTTCCTCTTTCTTTAATGAAATCGTTTTAGTTTCCTATAAAATAAAATAAAATAAATTTTTTTTTTAAAAAGAGGATAATGAATTGACGAAAATCGTAATAAGGCATTAACTAGAACAGGAGAATCAGCCGAGACATGATAGGTTACACAGATTCTAGATGATTACACTTTTTACAGCATCAGACAGCAAAGAGCTACCTAAATCTCTTATTGTACCCCTCTTGAGAAGTCCATGCCTGGTAAGTAATAATTCATATTATAATAACTCCATCCATCCCTTTCTAAAAAAAACTCCCTCCATGCCATAGAAGTGTCTCATTACAATCAGCTTTTAAGGTGATATTCAATACAATAATATCTCTTAGTTTCAACTTTTTCCTCGATTACGCATTTCAAATGTAAGTATATTGTTTTCAGAAAGTTATAATAAAAGATAAATACCGGAAATGAAAGGTTAATGCTTAACATTCTATACGAAAAATATACATTATGGGATATGGGGGAAATGTGACTGAATATTGAGAGAATATTTTAAAAGATTTTTTTTTTTTATAAAGAATATTCAGAGAATAATTTGAAAGAATTCTAGGACCATTCAATTTATTTGTTTTTTTAAAATGGTGGGTTTGAAAGAATTTTTTGATATTTTATGAGTTATTATGATAGAGAGGAATAGAAGAATTTTTTATGAAGCTAAAGAGGAGGACAACTGCTATTTATGAAATAAGGCTTCTAATTTAGCTTCTCTATGGGCATCTACTTCTGCAGACTTTCTATATTTTTCATCAGGCTTGATTGGGAGGCTGTAGTTGACTGATGAATTTCTTGCATCTCTGATTTTTTCTTAGTTTGTTGTTTTGGTGGTTACGGGTTCTCTTTGAATAAAGTTTTTTGTTTTCTATTAAACAATTAAAGGACCTTTCAATTTATTTTTTATTTTATATTTGAAAAAAAAAATAAGAAAAGTAAATCAATGCTAGGAAAGAAGAAAAGTTCAGGGAAGCATATGGAGAATAATGAAAAATTGAAAGCTCCATCAATCCATCACATACAATATTCATCTGCATATGCAACAAGAAAGGTAGTCTAAAGTTCGAGCAGAAGTGAAACCGTTAGTGTAATAATTTATTTTACCATATAGCAATTCCTATTTTTTGAAATATTCAAAAACCATACGAAGCTTATCTTCCTCCACCTCCAAGGTCAACAAAATAAATATGATTATAGATGTCTGAATACCACTTCAAATGAAAACAGATCGAGTAAATTTGGCATATATGTTGATATGCATATTATGTACATACATGTAAATAGTATGTGGTCAAAAACACCAAAAATTAGAAGTTCTATTAAACTTAACCCGAGACTCAACCAACTTTGTAAAGTTCAACTCCAAGTACAGCTAAAAGTATAACAAGTCAATCCCAAACTCATCCTACAACATAGGAACAGTACAATCGAAAGAAACATGCATAAGGTGAATATGTTTGCTTCTCATTCATTCATCTTCAACAATTTTCCCATTTTGTACTATTATTTCTGTAATCCCAAAATTCTCATCATCTTAAGGTTCCTCTGGTAAATACCCTTTCAGATTAAAGAGAATAACTATAACAAATTCTACAGACCTCGTGAAAAACAAACTAGTAAAACAAGTCAGTTATGACCTTGAAATTTCATTTAAATATGAACTTGCCTGTGTAGACAGCTACTCCACAAGCCCACTCCGTATTTCGTAAATAGCATGTCTGAAGAATTGTATTTTTTATGGTCAAAGGGCACACATCGTTATCAATAAAAGGTGGAAACAAACGCAGATTTGCATCAAATCTTCTAATGTCCTTATCTGGACTGGGACACTCGATGACACCCTAAACAACATAATACAACAATGAATTGTCACAAGGAGAATTAACAGGGGGAATATCAAGATAATCCAACTATGATAAGTGATGAATATCTTGCCTTGATTTTGTGCAACAATTCAAAATCTATTCCCATGCAAGTAGCAGGTATGATCCTTGTCTTCAAATCAATTTCACCATCTAGGGCTGCAGTCTGCAAAACATTTTTACATTATCAGAGTCCTCCACAAAATTAGTGTTCACGATAAGATATAAAGGTTCTATTTGGTTAGACTGCGGGCAATAGGTGAAGCAAAAGATTTTAAGTTTCCATTAAAGGTTTAAGTATCTAGTGGGTGGGAGAAAACTAGGGGTTGCAATTTGAAAATTGAACACTGAATTAGGGTCCAGTCTATGTTACATAGGGATAGATGCACAAAAGCTCATGCCAAAATGGCTATTTGAGTGAATATTTGCAATCAATGGGGGTCAAATCTTTTTAATTCAAATAAAGATTGAAAACTTGCAAAAACTATTGCTTGTGGCACCATTACCATGAAAGCAAGATCATATCAACTAGGATATAGAGAATTGCATTTATACCTCAACATAGCAAAGGCCTTGTGGGTCAGAGGAACCAATTAAAACAAGATCACAAGGTGCTTCATCATTCTCACGAAGCCATACTATATTACCTACTTGAATGTCCTGTGCTTGCATCTATTTTTGAAAATCACCAACGAAACAAAAAGGCGAAGCAACAGTTAGTTTTACACAAATGAAACATAAAGAAACAGCAACATCTAAAAAGATTTTTACTTAATAGAAAACATGGGTTGACTAATTTAATTAGAATAAACTTTATAATTCATAATAGAGAGAAAAATAATTATACTATAAACTTCAGAACTTGATAAAGTACTATGTATTCTTTCTTTATTGATTATTAGTATATTTTTTTATTTTATTTTTGAAAACAGTATTGTTGTTTTTTATACGAAGCATACGAACTTCCTACTTAGATGCCCATTCATCTTCAGGTGAATGGGCTTTTACGACGATTCAAGTACTACATATTCAGAAACCCATATATTTTCAGGAGCATGGGCCACTATGATGATTTATCTCTATATTCCTAGCCAAACATGCAATTGTCCACTACAAGTCTACCTCAATAACATATTGACTCCAAACCGGAAATGTCCTGAAACCATCCATCATATACTCATTGCAATCCTTTGAAAAGAAGAATTCAAAGTTTTAATAAACAATTGAAAAATTAGAGAAACACTTGAGTAATGCCATATCAATTACCACTTCCCATTTGTCAACTTTTTTTCTCTTTTTATTTATGGTTTTCCCAATTAAAAGCTCCTGAAGATTAGGGAAGATCTATTGCTTCTCTTCGATCTTGTTACAACAAATGGAATATGATGTTCAAGTAAAAATGAAGGCTATCACATTCTAGTTAGTCTAACAACCAGGATAATCCAAAAATATCATCTCTAGATGTTAAATGTTCTTGCTACAGTCCTTAAATTTCAACTGGTAATAGTAATGGAGAAGTTCTTTAGGAAAGTGGCAATAGGAAGTTTTTTATGGAACATTACAACTGCTTTCATCTGGTGCTTTTTACATAATTAAAAACAGAACATTTGGGAACAATATCAATAGAGATAAAGATAGCAATCTTTTGTGCGGAGAGAAAGACAGTTGTGAGTATTCTCACACAGGTGGCAGTCTCTAATTTTCATTGAGAAAAGATCTCTGTGAGGAGCTTGTACGGGTATTTACAAGGACCCAGATGTCGTTTTGAACAATGGGACCCTTGATGATATGCCATAACCAATCATTTCTTCAAGAGCACAAGATACCTAATAATCACATGCATCATAGGACACTTAGACTCAAATCATCTTGTATCCACAAACAAGGCCTACTTATTATTAACTCCTGCTCCCGACTCATAAAGTCCCTAGATAAAAGTTCAATGGCAATCCCAATGTTTCATATATAATAGTTATATTGTCTTATAAGGAAACAATAATATAACCGCTTAACCCCAAAGGCACATATATCATAAGATTTGCAGAGGTACAGACAGTGCATCAAGTGAAATACCCTTGATAAAAGCAGACAAGATACTGAACTCTGTATTTCCATTTAAATTCAATAAAAAAACATCACAAATAACTAAAGCAAAAGAAGAATGAGAAATTTCCCTACATGTTTCTTGACACCTTTCTTAACAACCCAGACTTCTTTCTCATTCGCTTTCTTGTCTGAGAGATATCTATTATAATCATCCCAAGCTTCTTTTGAGGCTGAGACTGCAAATATAAAAATTAGCGGACCCCATGTACTGGCAGGATTTACTGGGGTAATAAGTGACCACAGCTGGAGGCAAGCAATCAGCAGAAAATACTGATTCATAAAACGGCTGACAAAAGAAAATGTATTGTGAGTAAAGGAAAAGACGATAAGAGGACAATATAAAGAAAGAAAGTAGATTTCTCAGAATATTCTACATCCTTCTAATATATAATTAGTCAATAATGAAATATTTTTTAGACCTAAAGATAAAGTTTGATAGAGAAAAGAAATGGTGATATAGAACAGGAAATCAACAGGGTAAATTAGACTAAATTCTCATAAATTACACCAGATATATGAATCTCTGAAAGATATCAAAAGTCACCTGAATTGCTCCCATAAATTCTTTGGAAGGAAGTTCAGTAACGTATACTTTCTGTTTGATAAGCGATTGTCGCAATAAAGATCTTGGGATGCTTCATCATCGTTGATGTAAACATATCGCTTCATTTTGACTCGGAAGCAAATGATAATGATTAACACATTCTTTCAAACTCCAAAGCGTTTGACAGCATTAAGGAGACCTGTCTCAGAATAGGTTCAAAGCTTTATAAAATAAAAAGGAATAAAAGTTGAATATAAAATATTAAGCGTGCATGTGACCAGTGTCACCATCCAAAAAATAGAAAAACACGAACGCAAGAAGTTAAAAAATTAGCATCAATGTGTATGCATATAATCAACTTGCCGGACTTGAGTTCATTCATGTCTCAAGCCTGGTGATAGTGTGATACAATTAGTATCAGCAAATCATGGGCTTGTTCTAACTTTTAAAGCTAACGATTCAGTGAAGCTGTCACTAAATTAGAGAGAACGCATGCTAGTGCCATCAGAACATCCGTATATTGACAATTCTATATCTACCGTAAAATGACACCGACAGTTTGAAGGTTACGGACACCTTCATCCTACACGTAAATTGAAAACAAAAAGAAGCAGTGAAAAAACTGTCCTCTGCTCCATATAACTTGGAACCCCTTAGTCAACTTCATATTAAAGAGTCCACTGTTCGAAAAACAGTACAACTAACATTAACAATTAAAACAAACCTCCAAAGAAAAAGTAAAATTAGACAAAAAGTGTCATTTTAGTTATGTGCCTTGACAACAATTTGTTCTCAAAGTCACCACAAAAGAGAACAGAGTAATAACATTATCGCTAATCACAAGTGCAATACTGTACTCTTTATTATTATTCTTATATCTCTCCTGTCTTCGGGGAACATTTGGACTACATTCTCAGGAGAGATAAACAAATCCAAAAGAAAAAGGCAAACTTCTAAATCGAGCAGTCTTTTTATAAGAACACATTAAATATATTGTAAGAATGTAACTAAATACAAAATCCTCAGTTATTTGATTTTGAAAACATGCCAAACTCAGCTAAACTGAACCAAAGAGATGCATTAGGCTAAGCTGAGTTAACATTCATGTTCTCTTAGGTCCCATAAACCCAAACATTGCAAATTCACAAAATACTACAATGAATGAACTCTTGTAAACTTAATATATATATAATCAGAAGAAGCGACAAGGTGCAACAAATTATCAATCCTACTAAAAATTTATACAATTCCACAAGTCGTGGATCCAAACTAAATCCACAATATGAATGCGCTTGATTCCGAAAAATTTCACCATAATTATCACTCTAAATCTTACAATAAAACTAATCAAATCGATAATAATATTCTTCATTTTCTATAATCGCAAGTCAACCATTCAAGCCAATTAAACAACAATTAAGATGCATTGAATTGGATCGAATTGGATCCAAATTTCAAGGAATCGCTCATTTTATGATCAAAGTTTAAGATTAAAAAATATAAAGAAAAATAAATAAATGATAACGATTTTGACTGGAATTGTACCTTTAGCTGCGCTTCTTCCTCAGGCTCGCTTGGTCGATGGTGTTGGTCCTTTGGTCTCTCTCCGTTTTTCGTTTTGGTTGAACTGTTGAACAACCAAAGAGGAAGGGTAATAATCGTGTGGGTGCCTGACCACTGTTAGAACCTATGATCTCCGTATAAGAGAAAAGTCAAACGAGCCCTCACCATGTATTCAGGCAGGTGTATCATTCGAAATTGGATCATTCGGGTCTTTTTCCTTACCTCATATAATCTCAAGACACACAAACATCATAAATTTATAATAAATCGGTGGTTAAGACGTGATTGGTTTTTACGACCACTTTATTGATAACTAATCATATGCTTTAAAAAGAACAGATCGACAGGGAATCTAAATCCGTATCATTCTCGTCCCATTTTAAAAGCTGATCCGTCAATATCAGGATCTGAGGTCAGATCACAACCGTAAATTTCAGGTCAAATATTTAGATTGCTATCACTATCAATTTTGGAAATATATTGTTAAAAAAAAAAAAAGTGAGCGACCTCGTTTAATACGTGTTCAATATATTTATAAATTATAATTATATCAAGGTTTATAATTTTTTTTTTATATATAAATATACAAGTATAGCACATATTAATAATTAAAAAAACAGTAATCATATAAAATACAAGATATTTTTATTCAATTTGATCATTTTTAATCCAATCTTATTTATAATTATTTTTGCAACCGACAACGAATAATGAATTTCACCGAAACATAATGTCAGCGCATTAGTACCAGGTTCAGCTGGTAGATGAACGAGCTTGGGGCTTGGCCAAATGACTCCCAAGTCAAATCCTACCAATAAAGAAAACTTTCAAAAAAAATATCTAATCCCAAATTAATAGATGTTGTCAACAAAAAAAAAAAAAATGTCAACGCATTAGTAATTTTTACCACCACTAACAAGTTGTTAGTTCATTATAAACTGTGATATAAAGTATTTATGAAATATCAATCTTTTTTGTTTTGTATAAGACCATCTTCAATGTATATGTTAATGCCAATGCCAAATTTGGCACAAAAAGAGTAAAATGATATATTTGGCACATCAATTTAGCATTGTGCTTCAATGCATAATTATATTTAAAATTATATTTTTATTATTTTATTAATTAAAATTATAGAAGTAAACATTTACCATTAATGCATTCATTATTTCTTTTAATACTTCAATGTAAAGTTCCATTGATACATTCATTATTTCATTTAAAATATATATATATATAATGGTATTTTTGTAATTAAAAAGGAAGCATTTATTGTTGTGCCAAATTTGGCACACAATATAAGACCATCTCCCATGCATATGTCAATGCTAATGCTAATGCTAATGCTAAATTTGGCATAAAAAAGAGTAAAATGCTATATTTGACACATCAATTTATCATTGTGCTCCAATGCACAATCCTATTTAAAATGTTATTTTTATTATTTTATTAATTAAAATTATAAAAAGTAAACATTTACCATTAATGCATTTATTATTCTTTTAATTCTCCAATGCAAAATTCCATTAATGCATTCATTATTTCATTTAAAATATAGGGGAATTATCATTTTAGTCCCTATGTTTTTTTGTTTTGACACTTTTTTAACTGTCTTTCCGGTTTTCGATAAAAGGTCCCTATGTTTTAAAAAATCCATCAATTTGATCCTTCGGTGAGTCAAACGTTGGTCAGAGTTAACGGAATGAGGGTTATTTTCGTCTTTAAACAATGAACCTGCCACATGTCAACACCAAAAAAAAATAAAAAAAAATAAAAAAAAATATTTATATAATACAAAATAAAATTTTGCTATTTGTCTTTAAAAAAAATTAAAAATAATGTGTCTATTTTAAAAAATATATAAAAAATTCAAATAAAAAAATTATTAAAAAAAAAAACTAGATTTTTTAAAAGAGATAATTAAAAAAAAAATGGAGATATAATGGATCTCCATGGATCCAAGTTGGATTTTAAAATAGAGATATGAAAACAAATTAAATAAATAAATTAAATTTAGTTCTTTAAAAATATGTATATATATATATATATATAATAAATCCTCCACCACCACTTATCAGCATCTTCATCATCTTCTTCATAGTTCATCAACACCTACCACCGTCCAGATCCAACCCCCACCGCCACCACTCCGGTTCCTTCCTCACAACCCAATCACTGATCTCAATCGATCAAACGGTCAAAATCTACATCATCCGCATCAACTCTCAATCCAAGCCGTCCATTTTCCCACTCACTTCCATTGGTACACCTCCGAGTTCGTTTCCATGGCTTCTTCGCCACTCTATTTTGGATGTGCTTGCCGTCATCGAGGACCAGCGACGCGAGCTCTACACCACAAGGTCTCCGCAGCTCCTCGGGCTTCAAAACTAGCCGGGTTGTGGTCTGAATCCGATTATGGATCCAACGTCCATGATGTGATTCGATTTATGGTGGGTGGTGATTGAAGCTTAGGTTTGATTGGGTGGTTGTGGGTTTTGTTATGAAGTTTTGAGTGGTGATTCGTTTTAGGTTTGATTCGGTATTTGGGTAGCATTACAATTAATTTTCGAAATCTTCGATCCATGGGTTTCTGGGTTCCAGGTTGTTGAATGGTGGTGGCTATGGCTGTGACTGATTTCTAATTTAGGTTTGGGTGTCTGTGATTTTGCTCGATATTGTCTAGGTTTGATTTTGATTTTGTTAGATTTTGTTTTCTGGTATGGTGTTGTACAATGATGACGATGATGATGATGATGAACTGTGATGGTTTGAGATCGATTTTGGTGATGATGATGAACTGGACGATGGTGATGATGATGAACTGTGTTTGGTTTTCTGATGATGGTGTTGTTTGTTCTATAAAGAAGATGGTGATAGACGATGATGATGAAGAAGATGGTTTTCTGAATTGTGTTCGATTTTTTTTAATTTATTTAAATCAATTTTTTAAAACTAATTTGATCTCCAACGTCCATCATGGTGATAGACGGTGGAGATCAATCTTTTTTTTTTTTTTTTTTTTAAATAAATTAAAATTTTTAATCATATTCTTTTAAAAATATTTATTTTTCTTTTTTATAAATAGATTTTAAGTTTTTTCTTTTCTAAATTTTTTTTTTGAAAGATTTTCATTTAAAAAAAAATTGATCAAAAGAAAAACTAAATTAGTTTATTTTTAAAGTTTTGTGACACGTGTCAAAATTTGATTGGATTATAAATAAAGTTAAATTGTGAAATTTTATAAAGTTTGAGGGTAAAATCGTACTTTTAAACCTTTTAATTTAAGTGAAGGGTAAAAGAGTCAATTTACATTTTCTGTAACCGTTGACCGTTAAAAACCTAGTCAAAGGGACTAAATTGATGGTTTTTTTTAAAACATAAGGACCATTCAACTAAAAAGGGAAAGACAGTTAAAAAAGTCATCATCAGACAAAACATAGGGACTAAAATGATAATTCCCCTAAAATATATATATAATGGTATTTTTGTAATTAAAAAATGAGTATTTATTGCTATGCTAAATTTGGCATATGCTATATTGTGTGGATAATTTTTACACCTTGTGCTAAATTTTAGCATTGGCACAGATATTTGGCACAGCATTGGAGATGCTCTTCATATGTCAAATTTGACACATCATTTGGCACTGCATTGGAGGATGGTTTTTGCACCCTGTGCTAAATTTTAGCATTGGCACAGCATTGGAGATGCTCTAAACAAGTACAATTATGTAATATTTCAAAAAATTAGTACAATTATAAATAAAAAATGATTTTGACAATCATAATGAATTTTATTTAATTAAATAAGTAATTATACTAAATTTAATTTTCGGTTGATTAAATGTATCTTTAGTAAATGAAGACATCTTTAATTGATTTGATTAATAGAAAAATGAATGTTTGAAATTAAAGCAATATCTTTATAAATCAATAAATCTTAATTCATAAATTATGTGATAATGTGATATCTCGCTTAATTAATATATATTTTTATGGTACAACATTATTACTTTATATTCCAATAAATATATATATATAGAGAGAGAGAGAGAGGGACATTTTCCAATGAAGACTTTAATTTTCCACAAAAGACTTTTTACTATACATACTTTAAGTACCTTTTGGTGAAATTTAATGGAATTTATTAAATCTTAATGTGATTTTTTGTTTGGATGTTACAAAGAATGAAATACATTTATGGAATTTTTTTTTTGGATATAGGAACTAATTTTTTTCAACTTTTTTTTGAAGATAAAACATTTAAAAATAAGGAAATATTAGAAGAAGAAAAAATAGTTCCTAAATCCAACAAATTTTCAAATTTCTTCCAAATGTGTATTTTAATTTTTTTAAGATGCATACAAAAAATCTCATCGAAAAACATTCAATTTCATGCAATTTCATCAAATGTACTTATTGTATTAAAATATGTGATGTCGATTGGAAAAGTTATATATATATATATATTACTTTATACATTTTATATTGTATTATGTAAGGTTGAATCACATTTTTCTTAAATTTTCTTACCTAATTTCATATGTAACAAAAACTTTAAATTTATTTGGCATTGTTTAAAAAAAAAAAATGACATCAAACGGATTAGGAATTTATCAATATCAGTTACTATATACCTGAGCACAGCTAAAAAATCTACTTTCATAATAAAAAAATATCTATTACCACAACCGGAAAAATATCTTAGCATAAGCTGGAAGAATACTTTGTTAAAAGACATAACATAAATCTTTATAATTTAAAACGATGGTGAATGGATCATCCCAAATGGATCCAAGTTCTAATGGGGTCCAAAAAAAAAAAAAAAACTCGTGTGACCCAACTCAATACTTCCCTTCCCACGAGGACGAGCTTCACTTGTTGCCGAAGAATCCCATTGACATGTTTCGTTTTTATATTAACATTTTTTCCCCTTTCAGATTTTGGTGTTGAGAATGTGAGAACTGATGTTCACTTTAGAGTATCTCCAACCATGCGCCCTAAATTTTTACTAAATTTTAGTTATTTTAACTCAAATGTTATTTTAGTTAGCAACTATTCATGAGGTCGCTCCAACCATGCTCCCTAAATTTTTACTAAATTTTTGTTTTAAATTGTATTTAAATAACCATGCTCTCATGATATCATTATTTTAATAACAAAATCAATTTTAAAATGTTAAAAAATTAGGAAAGAGAAAATAGGGAGCTCCCTACATTTACATTTGGAGAGCCACCAAGAGGCTCTCTAAAATAGGGAGCCATTTAGGGAGCCCATTGGAGTACAAAAAAGCTAAATTGGCTCCTTATTTTAGCTAAGGAGACCATTTAGGGAGCCCATTGAAGATGCTCTTACATGCACGAGAGCCATGGGCGGATCCATTAGAGTCGGGCAGCCCTCTAGAAAAAATGAAATTGTGCTTTATAAAACGTGTGAACTTGTCATATGTTGGAAGCTTTGTATAGGGTAATGTGTAGAACCTTTTTCAACCAGTTTAGTTCTTAAAAAAAAAAAAAAAATTATAAAACTTTATATATAAATATATAATTAGTTAATTTTTTTTATTTACTTAGAAAATTATAGGTACTTATATAAAAAAATAAAAAAATAAAAAAAAAATCTGAAAATGGTTTCGGTGTAACTTTTTTTATTTACCTATTCTACATTAAAATCAAAATATCATAAAAATGTTTTGATTAAGAATTATATAAAAAGTTTTTATTCTTAATAAATGACTCACATGTCTTATACAGATTTTATTATATTAGTATGCACCGATGAGAAAATTTACCAGAGTTTTCTCCGCAATCCACACTGAATTTAATAAATTTTGTATGAGTGTTTGTAAGTCATAAATTATATGCATATATATATACAGAAATTCTATTATCAGTTCCAACTGACAAAAGTTATATCAGTTCCTTACATGTAGGCCACTAGATTTAAATACTTTGACTTGGCTGTATGCACTTGTCAGTCAAAGTATTTAAATCCAGTGGCCCACATGCAAAGAACTGATATAACTTTTGTCAGTTCGAACTGATAATAGAAAGACTGTATATATATAATTTAGCCCGGACTGTAAATATTTCCTGGGTCCACCTCTAATGAAAGCCCAATTAATTCGAACATAATTGAGATGAACTTGAATGCAGTGGAATGCATATGCATTTTCAATTGTAATCTTACACCATAGCGGAATTTATCACGGGACCATATCACAATAGGAGATGCAACCTGTTAGAGGCGGAACTCTGTGGAGGCTAGGGGGCCATGGACCCCTCTAGGCTCTAGACCCATAGGAAAAAAGGTAATTTATAGTTAAAAAATTAAAAAAAAAAAATTTTAGGTTTTTGTAATTTGAACCCCAAGTCCAGACTTCGAGTTCTGCCTTTGAACCTATATCTCGAGGACCCGAACGCGTAACATTTTAGTATTTTGCTATGTAAATATACATAGGCCCTGTTTGGGAGAGCTTTTAAAGGGCCTGGAAGCTCTTTTGAGATCCAAAAGCAGCTTTTGTAGCTGTTTGGATAAAACAAGAGAAGAGCTTCTTGACCTTGGAAGCTCTTTTACAAGAAGCACCAGCATAGGTGCTTCTCTTGGAAGGGCTTCTAGGAAGCCAAATGAATAGTTAAATAAAACTTTTATATTGCCAAGTTTACCCTTATTGGTATAAATAACAAACAAATAATTCCATTTGTATCCTGAATCTAATTCCAATTGAAACCTCACCATCTCTCTCATCTCTCTCGTCCAATCTCATCTCTCTCACTCAGTCAACAAAATCAAACCTAAAAACCAAACATCAATCTCTGAAACGCCATCATCCACATACCCTCGCCGCCACAAAACCCCACAAATCCAGCTTCCCTCGCCGGTGAGATTGATTAGGAGTTGGGTTTGAATCACGGCGGCGGGTTGATTCGTCGATTCGAAGCTGATGTGAATCGCGGCAACAGCAGATCGATTCCGTCTGAATCGCGACGACGGATCGATTCTGATGGGTTAGATCACGAAGAGAGAGAGAGAGAGTGTTTGGGTTTTGTTTGTGGTGGTTCGATTTTGGTGATGAGAGGGTTTTTTGGTTTGGGCGATTTTGGTTGTGGAAGGGGTTTCTGGGTTCGAATGGGCAGCGGAGATGGGTTCGACGACGAACTTGGGTTGGGCGGTGCTGGGTTCTGTGACGGCTGTTTGGTGGATTTGGTGGTGGTGTTGTGCTTTTTGTGGTGGCTCAATTTTAGTTCTAGGTTGTGTGGATTTGGCTGCCAAAGAACGGAAGAAGGTTGAATCACGCAAATGAGACTGATCCTAGAAATTATCTTCATCCCAAACAAGTTGTTCTGTCATTAAGACTAGAAATATTTTTCATTATAGTATCATTAGTTGTCGAATTAAAATCTAGGACTTCTATTGTGCGAACAAATTATTGGTCTTCCTTTTGCTTACTTTGAATCTTTGATAGTTCTATTGGCTATTTTGAAGCAAATGTTAATACTGTTTTACCAAATCTGTGACTTGTATGGATAAGATTGTTGGCAAAAAAAAAGGTTCTAGATTTCTGGAAATGAATTTGGTTGAATCTGGGTTTGTATGAATATGTTGAATCTAATTTTTTTTTATTTTTTTATTTTTTTATTAATCTGATGGTTTTTTTTTTTACCAATTTAATTGTTTTATTTAAAAAAAAATTTAAATGGTAATAACAAAATATTATAAAGAAATGAAAACGATATTAACCTAAAAAATATGATAAAAGAACTAAATTCATGGAGATGGTAATATGATTAAAAGAATGTTATATCATCCCAAGTGAAATAAACTTTTATTTTAAAAAATGTACCTATATTATTTATTCCATTTCAGATAAAAATGTTAAATTATAATTATAAGTGATTTTAATTAATTCAGCCAAACATACTCTAAAGCTCTTTTTCAAAGGTAAAAATGTCATATAGTAGAGATTTTAAAATTTTACAACCAAACAGTCTTAAAAGCTCTTCCTGATACAAAAGCTCATTTGAATTATACTATCCAAACAGCAATTGAAAAGTTTAGGCTTTTACTTCTCTTCTTCTACTGCCAAAAGTCAAAAGTAAAAGTTATCCCAAACGGGCCCATAGTCGATTCTCAATTCTCCCAAGAACATGTCAAACAACTACACTACAAAGATTATTATTGTTAAGCGTGGCCAGGCCTTAGTTTGCACTTTTTAAGAAAAGCCCAATCCACATATTGCGTTCTTAGGAAAAGTTGAAAGGTCTTATCCTACAAAAATTGAAGCAAATAAATTTGAAGAGTGGCCATATTTGTACATTTTAAAACCCGTATATAAACAATATTTGTCAATAGAGACATAGCTCAGCTGGTAGATGGATGAGCTTGGGTTTGGGTAAATAACTCACAGGTCAGCGGCTCAAATCCTACCAGTAGTAAAGCTTTCAAAAAAATACACGGTCCCGAATCAATAGATATTGTTAATACAGCGTATATATCATATTACTATAGTCTTTAACATTCCAACATATATAATATCTTTTGATCGAAATATTAACTATTTATTGAATAAAAAAATAGACAACAATTTAATTTAATTTTAAAAAAGCTAAAATAAAATTTAATTTAATTTAAAAAAAAAAAAAAAAAACTTAGAAAGTGTACTGGGAAAGTGTGAAGAGTTGCACCTCCTTTTCACTTTCATTTTATTTTTTATATTAATTATTTTATAGATAAATAAATGTACTTCATATAGGTACAATAATTAATATTTTAAAGATAAATAAAATCTTTTGATCCAAATATAACTATTTATTAATTAAATCTAAATTAATAAAAATTGAATTAATATATTAAATCATCATGCCTCATATGTCTAATATATATGTCTAAAAGGTGCAATGCAAATTTATAGACAAATCAAGCACCGGGTGCATTTTTACTCCATACCTTATGTCTAATGTGCCTACAAGATTGGAAGATGCAACTAAATGAGCACAAAACCACAATGATGATCTTATAGAAGATTTTATTAATTTAGACAATTAAATTGTAATGGGTAGAGTAATACAAATGATCGGTAGTTTTGATGGGTGCATTGTTACTAAGCTCTCACAAAGTCGACCTCAATTTGTTCACAAGTATGCAGTCGACCTTAACCTTTGTTATGTCAGCGTACCATAACACATGACCAAGCAAAGTTCATCATTCACCAGCCCATCTCCACCTCAAGCATCATCACTCGACCAACATCGGTCTTATATCCCTTATTCTACACCAAACATCGAGCTCATGGTATGACTAGTTATCTCATCTTTTTACTTTGTGTTTCGATCAACTTTAGAGTATCTATTGACTTGAGTGTTGGATTGCACTTGACTGACACCACCCCGATTCCCCAAATACCCTGTCGATCACTTTTCTTTTTTTTTTTTTTTTTTTTTTTTGTAGATTGGGTCTAAATTAATTTATTTGACCATTTGATAATACTCTATTCTCTCTCGTAAAAGAAAACATAGATCTAGGTTTTCTTGTTTGGTCTTTGCAAAGTGGAAATCTTTGTGATTGTTCGAGTAACACTTGCTTACTATCGCTGGAGATCCATTCATGAACGGAGTACTGTGAGACCATCAAAGATTTTATGTCTTCCGTTAAGGTTGTCACTCTTAATTTCCTTCATTTACTATGCACTATGAAAATGACAAATGTTAGGTCCATTTTTCTTCTTATATATGACTATTGTCGTTGTACTGAGAATTAGCTATTGCACCTAGAGTCAACTGTTCACATCAATACAAAAATATTTCACCACACATCTTCTTTTAGCTTAAGTGAGCTCACGGTTTGACAATTATTTCATTTATTTACTTTGTATTTCGATCTAGTGTCAGAGTGCACTTGGCATGCACAATCCTTGTTGCCCAAGTACCTCATTGATCACTTTTTTTTAATTATTATTATAGTTTTACAGGTTGTCAATGCCTAGTCTAAATTCAATTGTTGATTTGACCGTCTACACTTGCTAATACTATATTCTCACTCATAAAATAAAACATAGATTTGAGTTTTCTTGTTTGATATTTGTAACGTGGGAATCTTTTTGGTTATTCTAGTAACACTTGTATACCATCGCAATAAATCTATTCGTGATCGTGATTAGAATATCATGAGACCATCAACGATTTTAAGGCTTTTGTTAAGGTACGCTGCTCTTAATTTCCTTCATTTAGTATGCCATATGAAAATGAAAAGTCTATGTTGGGTCCCTTTTCTTCTTATATGTGACTACTGTGGTTATAGTGAGAATTAACTAATGCACCCAAAGTCAATCGTTCACGTTAATACAAAAATATTTCACCATGCATCCTCTTTTAGCTTAAGCGAGATCACAGTTTGACAATTATTTCATTTATTTACTTTGCATTTCGATTTACTTTAGAGTATCTATTGACTTGAGTGTCAGAGTGCACTTGTCTCTCACACCCCAGTTCCAAATACTCCGTCGATAAGTTTTTGTTTAGTTTTGGTTATCGGTGCCCAATCTAAATTCAATTGTGGAGTCAACCATGTACACCTGTAAATACTATCTTTTCTCTCGTAAAAGAAAACATTGTACCGGGCTTTCTTGTTGGGTATTTGCAACGTGGGAATCTTTGTGGTTGTTCGAGTAACACTCGCATACCATCGCTAGAGATTCATTCGTTATCGGAGTATCATGAGACCACCAACGATTTTAAGGCTTCCGTTAAAGTATGCCGCTATTAATTTCCTTCATTTGTTTGTTTTTTTTTATTTGAAGAAGATTTCCTTTATTTAGTATGCCATATGAAAATGACAAGTCTATGTTGGGTCCCTTTTCTTCTTATATGTGACTATTGTGGTTGTACTGAGAATTAGCTAATGCACCCAGAGTCAATCGTCCATGTTAATACAAAATATTCCACCACGAATCCTCTTTTAGCTTAAGTGAACTCACGGTTTGGCAATTATTTCATTTATTTACTTTGCATTTCGATTTACTTTAGAGTATTTATTGACTTGAGCGTTAGAGTGCACTTGGTTGGCACCACCTCGGTCCCAAGTACCCCAGCGATCGGTTTTTATTTAGTTTTGGTTGTTGTTGCTCAATCTAAATTCAATTGTAGATTCAACCGTATACACCTACAAATACTATATTCTCTATCATAAAATAAAACATAGTACCAGGTTTTCTTGTTGGGTATTTGTGTAGTCGATCAGATCTACAATTGATTTTTGATCGTCGAGGTGGGCATTAACAACCTAAAACAATTAAAGAAAATAGAGCGGTGGCGAACCACAGGAGAGGTATTCCCTTTGGGGGACTCTCCGACGCTCAAGACAGATAGTTGTTCAATAAATTAGCAAAGGAAATGGATGAAACTTACAAACCGTGTTTATTCGATATCGTGGGTCGAGTGTCTGGTTGATCTTGATTTTGTTCGATGTTGGTAGTCGAACAGTTTGATAGCTTGAATGCCTTTAATAAACTCCTTTGTTCGATTTGGATCGATTTAGACTTTGTTCAAAGGTTATAGTATCAAATCGACCAAGCGATGGTTCAGCAATTAATACTGGATGAGAACCATTGCAGTAAATGTTTAAGATAGTTGAATTGGGCGGAGAGAATTTGAGAGCTTTCGTGTAAGTAGTGGAAAAATCATAACCCCCTTCTTTAAGAAGGGGTCCTTTATTTATAGTAGAAACCAGGGGTCATCAACGTCTCGATCCTTCAAGCAAGAGCGTGGATCAATGGCCTTTATTTGTCCGTTTCGATTCAATTTGAATCTAACAATAAAGGTTTTTATCAGGCGTTTTAGGATTTGTACAACATCTGATTTAAAGACAATTCAAATTATCTTTGACCACGTATTTTGACTTTTACGTCTAATGGGCCAGGCTTGCCTTTTGGGGCTTATTCAAGGATTGGGCATTATTTGGGCCTGTTTTGGATCTTTGTATTTAGGATGCCCGATCGTGGGCTTACTGAATGGGTCATTGATCCATTTTAGGCTACTACAATTTGCAATGTGGGAATCTTTGTGGTTGTTCGACTGTTCGAGTAACACTCACATACCATCGCTAGAGATCCGTTCGTGATCGGAGTATCGGCAGACCATCAACAAGGATTTTAACTCTTCCATTTACACTGCTCTTAATTTCCTCCATTTACTATTATGCTATATGAAAATGACAAGTATATGTTGGGTCCCTTTTCTTGTATGTCATTTTTGTGGTTGTACTTAAAACTAGCTAATGCTTATAGAGTCAACCGTTCACGTTAATACAAAATGATTCAGTTGAGATTCACTACGCATCCTCTTTTAGCTTTAAATGGTCTCCTTTCCACGTCTGAAGTGGTCGTCGAGTTACACTATACGTATTTTGAAAGTATGCATATGAAGTTTTCTTTATATATCCTATATAACAATATATTCTAATCCATTTTATGTCTCTTTTTTTTTAAACACCAAATATTTTGCCACATATAAATTGGGGAGATCAAAATTAGAAATTTGATTTATTTTTCAATTTACAAAACAACAAAATAAGTAGCATTTTTAATTTTTAATTTTTTTTTAAATATCTATTAATTCAGGACCACGTATTTTTTTTTTAAGCTTTCGCCATTGATATGATTCGTAGCATTTTTAAATTTTAATATATATATATAATCTTTATACTGTTAGTTCATTTATATCAGGACGAAGAATGTGGACTATAAATTATGGAGAATTTTTGATAAGTACATACACTTTGAGTCAAAGTATGTAAATCTAATGGTCCACATTTTTCGTCCTGATATAGGACGAACCGACAGTAGAAAAACTATATATATATATACAGTTTTTCTATTGTCGGTTCATCCTAATATAAAATATACAATAGAAAAATTGATACAGTGTGGGGTACCTGCCACCCGAATGGTATCAGAGCCTGTTTATAGAGATGGTCAGGATCACCAAGGAATTCTCTGAATATGTATCCCATGGCTTGGGAGGCTAAGGGGACTCTGACAAATTGGAGTTGTCGGTATTCACCAAGAGCTTGGTACCAATCTCTGAGAGAACCCGTAAAACTAGAAACGAACTCACGTAGAGAAGGTTGACGGCATTGGGACTGCAGGTGTTTGCCTTCTGTGAGCATCTTGGAGAAGAATCTTTGAGTGGCACAGAGTTTATCCAGAGAGCTGAGAGCATACATGTGGAGCTCACCTAAGGATGTATCATTGGGGTGCCTCTCATACAGGTCTTTAGAGTTTTCCCCACAATGGCGGCCTAACCACGGCCTGAACAGGGTATTAACTTTCCAACCCACTAGAGACAGGCAGGGACCTTAAGCCAAAAAGCCAACAAATCTCATCTTCTGATGTCCAACCCACTAGAGACAGACAGGGACCTTAAGCCAAAAAGCCAACAAATCTCATCTTCTGATGTGCAGGATCCTCAACCTAGAGGCAAGCACAGAGCATACTGAGATAATTACAGACTGCTATTTATATGAGTGACATGGTATTCAAAGGAAGAAGAGGAAAATTTTTTTTTTTTTTTTTTTTTTATTGATGTGTTTCTGCCTTTCTCACAAGTGACGAGCTCTCCTTATATAGGGGGAGAGATAGAGTGCAGACAAACCTATTATACAGTAAGGCCACAAACGTGGCAGACACCTAGCTAAAGCAAAGCAGGGCCATCGGCTAAAGGTTACAGACTTTCAAATTGAAATAAAGACAAAAGATGCCTAATCGTAAATTTTTAAAATAAATTTAAATGGTGGGGTAGAAAATTGAACACGGCATATCGTTAGACACGAAATCGGACGCTCCTCGATGTGTCAGTTGCAGCCGTCCACACTAAATATTTACTCGCTTGAGGGTAGATAGGACACGTGGACGTGATGGCTTGAACTAACAACAGATGTGGTGGGACCCCACATCCACAACGAACCAAGAAAAGTGACGTTTGACCAAAGAAACCAAAACTCTGGCGGCGAAACTTTTTCTGTCTCTAACTCGTCGACACGTCACAAATTCCTCGCGGTTTCTCTGCGCCGTACTCATAACCACCGCCACATCATGTGCTGCTCATATACTTGCGTGTTATATATCTATCACGAGACCCCACCCAACCCCAACCCCAACCCCAACCCCACGCGCTGCCTAGCGGTGATCATGGAACTAATCAATTCTTTATTCATGTCATTATTGTACATGGTCATGCATGATTATGCCGCACCATTAAAATATCATATATGATAATGAATTAATGTTTCATTACAATATGTCATATGATAGTCTTTTCAATTTTTTTAGACATGTTTTAACTAAATAGATTCCTAAATAGATTCCTACGAGTCCAAAAAAAAAAAAATTGATGTAAAAAATTGAGACTATCATTATTTTTTTTCTAAATAATTAAAATTGGACCAATTTGAGAGGGAAAAAAACATCACAAAACATCATACGCAGAAAATTTTTTTTACGTAGTATAAATATATATATCAAAGAAAGTAAAATAAAAACAATAACAAAGAAATGTCACTTTCATATTTATAGATAAGTTTTAATCAAATAACCCACTACCATTTAAAGAAATATCAAATCAAACCCTATAGTTTGAGAAATCAGCAAATAACCCTCGAATGTTAGTTAACCATTAGTTGAATGTTAGTTGACTTTATTTGAAGCTAAAAAACATGACTATTTAAACGGTTTAATGTATAAATGGACTAAATTTTTTTGAAAAACAAAATCTAAATATACTAAAAATAGAAAATAGAATATATATACAGTCTTTCTATTATCAGTTCGAACTGACAAAATTTATATCAGTTCCTTGTATGTGGGCCACTGGATTTAAATACTTTGACTGACAAGTGCATACAGCCAAGTCAAAGTATTTAAATCTAGTGGCCCACATGCAAGGAACTGATATAACTTTTGTTAGTTCGAACTGATAATAGAATTTCTTATATATATATATATATATATATATATATATATTTTTAAAAACATACTATAAGTCTTGCTCAAAAAAATAAATAAATAAATAAAAGCATACTATAAGTCTAACTAAACAATACCATCATAAAAAATAAAAATAAAAACAAAATTATTTTAAATAAAAAAATATATGAAGGAGATGTCCACATACACATGTCCATATTGGTAATATGCATGTCTTCTTCATCGTTTTTGATATTATTTGTTTTAATTTTTAAAAATTTATAGATTTTTTTTATTGTAATATATTTAAAAACTCGTACGAATTTAATTATTATTATTATTTTCACTTTTTTATTTTGTTATATAATAAATAATCTATAAATAGTCATATTTTTTTTTAGATTTAAATAAAGTCAACTACAGTCAATTAACGGTCAACTAATATTAGGGAGTTATTTGTTCATTTCTCAAATCAAAGAGTTAGATTTGGTTTTTCTTCAAAAGACAGGGGGTTCTTTACAATTCTCCCATAAGTTTTAATCAAATAAATTCTTTTGAACTCACAAATTTAATGTGTTAACTGTAACTTTTATTTTTATAGATAAATTCTTATGGATCCAAGAAATAGAATGTGTGACTATCACTTCTATTTTTTTTTATAGATAAGTTCTAATTACATGGAATGTGTGGTTATCACTTTTACATGGCAAAATTTCACACGATCCATTACACGGTACAAATCCATTTAAAAATAATGGTTGATGGGTCTAATTTATTAGATTGGGTTGTTAATGGGTCAACCCATTAGAACACAATATATAATTGGTTGGTTTTGAGTTCTCCTTTGAAAAACCGTTAATTTGTTAACGATCCGTTAATATAAATATATATTTTTAATAAATATATTTATGAAATTTATTAAAATAATCTTTATATTTAATGATTCAATAGTAACTAAACTTTAATAATCAAATTATGGAATTTATAAAATAAAAATATCTCTATAATTATTGTTAAGATATATTTTGATAATTAGTTTTTAAAAAAAACTTCTAATTTTGTTGAACTTCTAAATTAAAAACTATACAACTACAAATTAATTATATCATTATATTCTAACCCTAACCCTAAAAGCAATGGTCTTCTACTTTCTTGAAATTGGTTATAGCCAATTCCCATTAAATTCCACATCTCTATTAATTTAAATCACAACAACGGATCGGCCGGTTACCCATTAATTTAACAAATGGTTTCGGGTTTGTATATTTAAACTCATTAAGCTGACAGGTCATATTCGGGTGAGATGATTTTTAACACGACACGAATTCATAATTACACAACGCATTGCCAGGTCTAATCACCTTTATTTTTATAAATAAGTTTTAATTAGATACATTCATGTGAATCCAAAAAAATTATCGTATGACTATCACTTTTATTTTTATGGACAAGGATCCTCTCCTCACCTCACCTCACCTCACCTCACCTCATCCTTACCTCACTTAATTTTATGACACATAAGCATTGCAATTAATGAATGGTTAAGATGTGATTAACACTTTATTAACAACCAATAATATGCTTTTAAAAGGTGAGGAAAATGTGAGCATGAGGTGGAGGTGAGGAGAGGATTCTGGTCCTATTTTTATAGACATGTATTAATTAGATAGATTCATGTGAGTCCAAAAAATGTAATATGTGACTATCATTTTTATTTTTATAGATAAATTTTAATTAGATAGGTTCATGAGAATCCAAAAAATAGAATATGCGACTGTCAGTACTTTTATTTTTATAGACAAGTTTTAATTAAATAGATTCATGTGAATTCAAACAAATTATTGTGTGACCGTTAATTTTACTTTTATAGATAAGTTTTAATTAGATAGATTCATGTAAGTCAAAAACATTTAATATGTGACTGTCACTTTTACTTTTATAGACAAATTTTAATTAGATAGATTTATGTGAATCCATAAATTTAATGCGTGATTGTTACTTTTATTTTTGTAGATAAGTTTTAATTAGCTAGATTCAAGTGAATAATAATAAATAAATAAAAAAAGAATATGTGACCATCACTTTTATTTTTATAGATAAATTTCAACTAGATAGATTCATGTAAATCAAAAAAATAAAATAGGATGTCACTTTATATTGTTCTCCATATATTGAGTTATAGCCGACCCATATCAAACTCAATGAGTATTGAGTTCCGATTCTGTTGTCGTGTCTAATCCCATATAGATACGTCACGTATATCTTCACCAATCCAAAAATTAGTTCCTATATTCTCCAACTTTATCATCCTTAGGGGAATTTTTTTTTACATTAGAGTCATATTGTCTACTGACAAAAAAATGCAGCATAATTTCAATTAAAACTCACGTCAACACTCATTGCAACTTTGGTTAATCTTTTGTGTTTCCTCATTTAAAAAAATAAAATAAAATTTAAAGACAAAAATGATATTAACTTTATAACTTAAATAAAAAGAGTTCAATACAGTAAGATATTTTTCAAAAATTTAACTCAAAACAGAGAAAGAAAAAAACTTAAGAGAGGTAATATTAAGAGAGCTTCTCCTTACAATCCACAAATTGTCTATTCACACTCCAATTAATTTTTTTTTATTAATGACAATTTTAACCTAAATTAAAATTACTAAACAAGACAAAAATAATTTAAAGACACTCCGAACTAATTATATTATTAAAAAAAAAAATCTCTCTCCTAAATCATTATATTAAATATTATGTATTAAAAGCTCTTTCCTAAATCTGTTATTACCATATTAAACATTCTCTCCTAATTAATCTCTCTACATTTAAAAAAATATATATATATATATAAATCACATTTCCATAATTTCTTGATCAATCTCTGATTAATAGTTAAAGAAAAAAAAATTATGAATATTTTAGTTTTTTACTAACAGTAATTTATATATATATATTAAAAAGTCAAATTTTAAAATATATATATGAAAGCTTGAATTGTTGTAACTAGATTTGATTAAACTCAGAATTTATAAGACTAATTAAAGAATTAAAGTTTTTTAGGCAATCACATACCTAAAGAGTAACAAAAAACATTTTCATATTTCGATTTTAAAAAAAAAAAGTATTTTTTTTTTTTAAATATATACATACATCCGGTTCTTGAAAATCAAGCTTATTAGTAAGTTTTTTTTTCTTTATAAAATTAGAGATATGTATTGGAGGAGAGAGAGTTTAATATGGTAATTTAAAATTTATGAGAGAGTATTTAATAGGTAATAATTAATCTAATGATTTAGGAGAGATAATTTATTTTTTTAATAATTTAATTCAAAAAAAAAATGGATAATCTTTTAACAAAATGAAGTGTCTTTATAATTTTTTTAAATTTAAATTTTGAGAATGGAGTGTTTTTAGAAAAGAAGTGTAAAAAAAAAAATTTGGATTGTCAAAAGAAGCTCTCTAATATTAATTGGATTTAATTAGGAAAGTGAAGCTGTGAGAGAGGAGAGAGAAAAGACAATAGTTTAATAATAAATAAAGGAGAAGAAATAAGTCAATTAAATCTAAATCATCTAAATCCGGTTGATTTAAATCTAATTCATATCAAATATCGTTTCAAAAATTATCCCCCCGATCCCTCACGATATATATATATATATATATATAAATTCTATTATCAATTCGAACTGATAAAAGTTATATCAGTTCCTTGCATGTGGGCCACTATATTTAAATACTTTGACTTAGCTGTATGCACTTGTCAGTCACAGTATTTAAATCCAGTGGCCCATATACAAGGAACTGATATAACTTTTGTCAGTCCGAACTAATAATAGAAAGACTATATATATATATATATATATATATATATATATATATATATATATATATATATATATGCGTGTGTTTTAAACTTTTAATTAGACTGATTCATGTGAGTCCAAAAAAAAAAAAAAAAATTTGTGACCGTCATTTTTATTTGTATAGATAAATTTTAATTAGATAATTATGTGACCGTTATTTTTATTTGTGTAGATAAGTTATAATTAGATAGATTCATGTGATTCTAAAAAATAGAATACGTGACCTTCACTTTTATTTTTAAAAGTAAGTTTTTAATTAGATGGATTCCTGGCAGTCTAACAAATTTTAATGTGTAACTGTTGCTTTTATTTTTATAGAAAAAAAATTATTAAATAGATTCATGTGTCACTTTTATTTTTTATAGATAAGTTTTAATATAGATTGATGAGAAATCACAAATTATGAGTGAGATTTATTTTATAGATGTGTTCTTTTAATTAAATAGATTTATATGAATCCACTAAATTTAACATGTGGAAGTGAGATTTATTACTTTAACCAAATAAATGGGTAATATTAGCATGCACAATATTTGATTTAATGTAAATCAAATTGGATGTTAAATTTTATTGAGTTGGTCACATTACATTTTTGTGTTTTTTGAAACTTTTAGGAGTGGTGCTATTGGCACACCCCTACTGATCTATTTATGTCCCACTTGTTTAAATTTTGATTTAACTGAATAAAGTTAAATGTTTTTATTAATTATTTTTTTTATTTCCAAAACTACCCTATTACTTATTTTTCAAACTTAATAAACCCCATCTCTAATATCTCTATCTATCTCAGATCTTTTTATCTCTGGTCTCGTCTTTCTCTCACCTTCCATGAAGGATTTTTTTATTATTTATTTATTTTTTTACTTTATTATTTTTATTTTTAACATCAAGCTTAATAGAAAAGGCCAAGAAGTCACTAGACAAAAAACAAGCAAACAGCCACAAGAACCGACAAAACACACACAGAGAAAAAAAATGAAACAGCCCACAAACAAACCGAAACAAGAAGCAAAGAGTAAGTATTTGTTTTAGTTATCATTATTTCACTTTCAGATTCTAAAATAGTAATGAGATTAAATAATAATCAATATCTCATATGTCTAATGCACCCAAAATGTTTGATTTATTGTTTAAATAAGATTTGTATAAGTATTTTTAGGGTTCAAGAGTTATAAAAAAAATATTTCAAGAAAAGTATTAAAAAAACGTTTTGTTTGTTTTGTGTTTTTTTTTTTTTTTTTTTTTTTTTGAAAAGGAATGTGGGGTTTTATTAGATTTACTTTATATAATTTTTTTCTTCTTAAATTGTATGTATCTTTTAGTAATTTTGATAAAGGAAAAAAAACAATACTAAATAATTTAAAAAGTTGGATATAAATAGATCAACATAGGGTGTGCTAATAGTACCACTCAACTTTTTGTCATTAGTAACATTCGAGCCGCTAATTTGAAAGTCATTTACCGAAACCTCAAGCTCGTCCATCTACCAAATGAGCTACACCTCTAAGAGCAGCACATTACATTATTAATTTCATGGACTTTTTTTTTTTTTTTTTTCGTCGAAGGAAATTTCATGGACTATTAATAACATATTATGTGACATAAAATTCGATTGTCGTCTCACTTAAATAATGCTTGCATGCGTGGATATTAAAATTTGATATTATAATGATAAAAAAAATAATTTGATGTTATATCATCATATGTACATGAATACATGCATGGACACAATGAGAGTGAGAGAGGAAGAGAAATATTCTCAACTGTTTCGCCGACCCAGTAGGAAGGTGGACCCCACCGAAAGCGGCAGCGACGGCTTCACTCTCAAAATCAAAGAGGTCGGGCCCACTTACCCACCACTGTCTCCTATGACGCTCCTCTACGCTTCCTACTCCTTACCTAGTAAATTACTTACTAAATTAAAAATAATTAATAATTAAAAATTAAACTTTAAAAATAAAAAAACTGGGACGGCAAAAATAACACGTGCCGGCCACTATGATCACAGACGACATTGTAACCCGTCAACACGGAAATACGCGGGTCCCACGGAGAAACTCTCGTGATTTGCTGGCCTCCCACCTTGCACTCCAGATCTGGTAATTTTCTTTTTTGCCGTCGTCGGCTCCGTCACTTATTATTTATTTATTTCTTTTAGTTATTAGTTTTTTACTTTACAAGTCAAGTAAGCTAAAAACATTTTCCTTAAAAACTTTTTATCTACAATTTAAATTAAGTTAATTAAAAAAATTGCATGATATTGTATTGTACGGTAAAGAAAGAAAGAATATGATTATTAAAAAAATGGTCCTTAAGAATATGATTAAGAGAAGTATTCCTCAATAAAGAATCACACCTAAAATTGATTACAGAAAATTAAATTTGATTAGAAAGACAGTAATAGAGAAACTGATATTTCATTGAATTGAGAACTGAGAAGAGATTACAGAGATTGTGTTGAAGCAAAAAGAACAACCTAGAGAAGCTTAATGACTTCTCTCAAGCTGGAAAAAAAAAGAAGGGTACAGCTTATTTACAAAAAAGGACAAACCATTGGTTCGTCACTATGTGAATGACCACCTCCCAAAACATAAGAGAAAATTAGCACTAATTAAACTGCTGCTCATTAAGAACCTAAAAAACGATGATTTGTTAATTTAATAATCAGTAATATTCAAAAGCATCTACTGTTGGTGGAGCCAGATTCAGATCAAGATTGATAAGTCTTTTTGGCTTGCAATCAACGGCCGATGAAGACTCGCTTTGGACCCCGCTAGTAGTAATCCCCATCCCAATCGGCTGAAACCGGATCGGGTAAACCGGACCCATCATATCTGACCTGCCTCTAAAGGCGTCAACAAACAAAACAGGAGGCGCGTGGGTCACACCACCACTACCACCCAGCGCCATCGGCTGCTGCTGCTGATGGTAAATGAACGGAAACCGACCCACGTGCCCACTCCCACCTGTAACACCACCAACGTGGCGCGTGACTTCACGCTCCACCTCGTGGTCCACCGTCGGCGGGCTAGAGGACTCGACGGTGCTACTCTGGCTAGGACTTTGGATTTCATTTGGAAAAGGAAAGTTGGTTTTGGCCTTGTCGCCGCGAAAGTCGCGAGCCGCCTTATCATATGCTCTGGCGGCTTCCTCCGCCGTGTCGAAGGTACCGAGCCAGACCCGGCTCTTCTTGCCGGGATCTCTGATCTCGGCAGCGTACCTTCCCCACGGCCTCTTCCTCACTCCCCTAAAATGCACCTCCTTTTCTCCAGCACCGTTGATTTTGTTCTTCACACCGCCGATCTTCTTATTGCCGCCACTTGTTTTGTTCTTGGGAGCCATTGTTTTTTTTTTTTTTACGTTAAATAAAGTGAAGATAGGTTTTGTTTGCACAGAGACAGATTTTGGTGTGCAGACGATGATGGGCCTGTCTTGGGTGGTATGATATCCATATAGATATATCTATATATAGAAGAGTTAAGAGAGAGAAAGAGAGTCATAGAGAGAGAGAGAATAATATGGAAGTGCGGTCAATGCGGGATTTGACTGAGGCGCCGCCCAAGCGAGTAAGAGAAAGGAGACAATACGATAACGTTGTCCAGCGTTACGTGGCACGCGGGAATGTCGAGACAAGCGGCTAGGTTTGGTCTTGATGCGTGCCGGCTTTTACCTAACGGCGTCGTTTTGAAAACCCCCTTGACTTTGTGATTGATCACTCACTCTCACGCTCTGTTTAACACCCACGTAAGCACACCCTCTCACTTGTTTAACTGCGTGGAGTCCGTATTAATTGAAGGTGCTCTCCACACTCTCTTCACGAGTCTGAGTAACGGAAACTAATATCAACAAAAAAAAAAAAAAAAAAAAGTAACGGAAACTAAATTAACAAACGACCAAATCTCAACATCTGTCAGTGTTATCCGCCACATCGCCGTCTCTCCCTCTCTCTATTGAATCGCTCGCTTAAAGAGAGTTAAAAGAGAGTGAGCGTCACAACCATTGAAGAATTGACACGCGTCCTTGTCTTGTGCTTGACGCGTCATTAATTGCGAGCCCCGCGTCAACGTTTCGGTGCAATGCAATGCCATCACATTCACCTAGTTGCAAATGCGTCTCTGTCTAGTGAATAGATTTTCACTTTTAGACGCGTTATCTTTAAATAACTCTTCCTCGCATCTGACGCGCGTGCACCCAACACCAAACGTATCATTCTCTCCGACGATTGGAGGTTGATTTAAACGTGCCGGTACAGCACGTGAGGTCTTATCTAGTTGGTTAAGATGTAATCTAGCGGATTATTTTATTTTATTTTTTTGTTAAGTAATCCAGAAGAGATTGATGGGGAATCCAAATTCTAATTTCTAAATCTTAAAAGCAGCTTAGGATTGGTTTCCAAATTATTGACACGTGTTATCTGTAGAATATTTTAAGGGATATTATTATTTTCCCCCCAAGGTATACCCTATTATTAAGACGAGGACAGGGTTTGGGCTTATTGGCCGGTCTCCCCCCTAAAATCAAACTTATGGTAACTGTTCCCCTTCTGGCACATTTTCCATCCATTTTGACCGTTGACCGTTAAATGGGAAAGGCAATATCGTCAATGACCATCTGAAATTCAGTTTACAATTAAAATAAAAAAACAATTAAAACAATGATGGATCTCCACCGTCCATCTTTGAGATGGACGGTGGAGATCTATCTTTTTTATTTTTTATTTAAATTTAATAATAATAATAATAATAATAATAATAATAATAATAAAATCTTTACTTAAATATATATATATATATTTATTACCTCACAAAAAAAAATTATTAAAAAGAAAAATTAATGAATAAAAAAAATATAAAAAAATTAAACCATTCTCAACAATCGATCAACACCATCAATCACAACATCTTCCTTCAAAATCTTCATCATCATCTTCATTTTCAAACAAAAATACAAAAACCCAACATCATCTTCTCCATCTCATCATGATCATCAAACCCTAGCCACCCAAACCCCCCGCCGCCGCTGCCGCTCAAATCCGCCCCCTAACCACCGCCGCATCGATCTCTCTCTCTCACTCATTCAAAAACCCAATCTAATCTCTTATTCTTCAAACCGATCTCTCTCTCTTTAATTAGACACACACAATCTATCTGACTTCAAACCATAGCCATCTTATCGATCGATTTCAAACCCTAGAAATCAGGATCTGATTTGAATTGAGTTTTCGAATCTTTCTAATCACCATCTCTCTCTCTCTTCCACCGTCGATCTCCTCTTCTTTTTCTCTCTTGGCGGCGGCGGCGGTTGGCGACAACGGGGATGTTTGGGATCGTTTGGGATCGATCGATGGTTCTGGGTTGGGTTGGGTTTGGATCGATCGATGGTGGGTTTGTTTGGGATCGATCGATTGATGTTGATGGTTCGAATTTGGGATTTGTTTCTTGGCTTGATGATGGATTCGGTGAGATGGGTTTGGCTATGATGGTGATGATGGTGATGAAGGTCTGGTACAGTTTGGTGGTTGAAGAGATGGATCTGGTGACCACCAGATCAACATTTTTTTGTTTTGTTTTGTTATTATTATTATTATTAAAAAGAGATCTCCACCGTCCATAACAAAGATGGACGGTGGACATCCATATTTTTTTAATTGTGTTTTTTTTTTTTTTAGTTTTTAGTTTTTAGTTTTTTTTTTTTTAGTTCATTAATTCATCAAGGGTAAATCGGTCATTTCCTTCCCATTTAATGGTCAAAGGGGGCATAAAATACATTGACTGGATGGAAAAGGTGCCAGAAGGGGGACAGTTACCATAAGTTTGATTTTAGGGGGGAGACCGGCCAATAAGCCCAAACCCTGTCCTCGTCTTAACAATAGGGTATACCTCAGGGGGGAAATAATATATATATATATATATATATATATATATATATTACTTAATTATCTTTATCGTGTTTAGGTAAATAAATTATGAAGTTGGCACCCATGTAAAGTAACTCAATACACATGTGGCATTTGATTGTGGACTGTTCTAAAATTGACACGCATCTATTTTTGAAATTATGACCAACAAATATCATTAAAGAAAAATGTTATAAAATTTTCGAAGAAAGATCCCTCATTTTAATATAAGGGATATTAGAATTTGTATACTTACAAAGTTTAAAGATTATAATGACATAAATTAACAATTTTTTAATTTATTTAGGGTTCTAAAGGAAGTATAAAAGAAAACAAATAAGAAGAACAAGAGCATATATATGGCAATATGTCATTCATGCTAGCAATAAACAGAACATGAGATGAAAAATCCAGTTGATCACCTTATTCCATGTATAGTTTACACTGTTACAGCAAGAAAATGCAAACAGGGGGACTAATGTGCAATTCCAGAAAACAACTAAACAAGCTCACTATTTTATTGCTGCTTGGCATGTCTCTTACAGAAGTCTATTATCCGATTAAGGCCTTCTCCAAGAGATGCCGGTTCAACCGCAAACGTTATGCGTAGCCAATTTTTCAGTCCAACAGCAAATCCTGAAAGAAACATTATTGTCAGCAAAGTTGAAATCTGAATTTTAAATTTAGTAAATTTTGAGGGGCCAAACTATAAAGTAATCTTCATTTTACAGGGAGCAAACAAAAAAATTAATTAATTACAAGGACCGAGAGGAAATTTTACAAGAGGCTGCAATCTGTTGAGGAAATGGCTCTTCAGACCTCTTAATGGCTTTGCCACGGACCACCACCGCAATTTTAAATACAGAAAGCCGTAATATAAGCAAGGGTTTGGCTACGGTACTCAAGAAAAAGTGTTGGTATGATACCAAACACTTTTTAGAAATAACTTTATAGTTCGGTTCAAAGTGAAAGTGATTTCCAAATATTGAAGTTGTTCCTAAAATTAAATCAAAACTAACTTTGAGTTGTTCCCAAAACTTGTTGCTACCATACTTATATGGGTACCGTAGCCAAGCCCCCTTGAGCAAATTATCAGAGAAAAGAAGATAATCACAAATTCACAATAGTTGTGTTTTTTCTAATTTTTTTTTTCCTGTTTACACCCTTGATGTAGACTTAATTAGGATACAAAATACAATTCTAATGTCAGAAATTATATTGAAATGTAAGGAACTTAAGATGATCATCAAATTTGCATAAAACTCATATGGGAATTTGTATAATTACCTGGTAGAACAATCACAGATTCCTCTTCGGCTAGCTTGAGACAGAAGTCCATATCATCACTAATATCCTGAAGTAGCGATAAGTTTAGCTTCACCTGTACAGAAATAACTGTTAGTAATTAATATCTCTATTTTTTCTTTCTTTCTTTCTTTCTCTCTTTCTTTAATTCAAATGATTAGATTTTCAAGTCCCTACCATTGCAGACATGGATCCTTCAGGTTTTTGTGGACAATCCATGCAAGGAATCTCCTTGATTTTACTGTAACATATTTCTGCAGTTCTTTTTAATGTGTTTATGATGTTGGAAAAGAAATCTTCATTCGTTTTTTCAAGGATTTGAGGAATCGCTCCCTGATACATACAGGTGAAATGAAATACAATACTGCATATGTTTCTCTATCTTTGTCAGATCTGATATGTACCAAAGAAAACTTACCCCACATACCTGAGTGAAAGTTGCAACGTCGGAGGAAATGTTGATATAACTCTTAATGCTGTCCACAATCTGGTAATTAAGAAGAACAAGATAGATAAACTGTCTTACAAACTTGATGAATCAGCATCATTATCATACATTGCTCTTGATAATGACACAACAATTGACAGTAAAACTTGATGGTAACTCGCTGAAAGTAGGCGTAATCTGTAAAGATAAAAATAAAAATAAAAAAATTGATGCTGAGGTTGAAAAGATAGAAAGCAAACCCCAGAATTTTTAAGGATGCCATTGGGATCACTTGTCACCATCCAACCAATCCTCCAGCCAGGAACTATCCATCTCTTTGATATAGACCCCATTGTAATTACAGGAACAATCGATCCGAACTTGGCCATAGGTACAAAGGGTTTGTTCCCAAAAACTAGATGGTCATAAACTTCATCAGCAATCACAAATATTCCAAGCTTTCGTGCAGTCTCCGCAACCTGAATTATCAGAGAAACACATGAATCAAAACGATCAAAAACTTGAGAGAAGTCTGTCAGTTACCACTAGACCCAAAAGATACTAAGTTGTACGACCTGTACCTTGTTCAAATGTTGGTGCGTGAAGACATTTCCACAAGGATTTCCAGGGCTAACGATAACCATAGCAACGGTATTCTCATCTGCCAGAGCTTCAACGGCATCAAGATCAACCTCCCATCCTTTCTCAGGTAGAAGATCAAAATGGCGTACTTCTAGCTTACTAAAAGCTGAGCGAGCTTCGTACATTGGGTAGCCTGGCTTGGGAAGCAGAATGTTGGCACCAGGACGAGCAGCAATAACTGATATTATGATTTCAATCGCTTGTGTACAGCCAACTGTGACATAAACATCATCTGGTGATAGCTCTTCTGGGAGATCACTAGACAGATATTCTGCAATGGCCCTGTAATTAAGAAGATGAAGTGATCATGTTATATAATCACAATTAATTAATTAATTTATTTGTGTTGTGTATAACCACCCCTCATAGGTCTTACATGACCAAATACTATAGTTTCCTATTTTCCATATAGTGTTTAGCTGGGATCCAGTTTCGAACTTGAGCTCGATAAACGGGTTCAAGGGATTTTTAGGTTATCAAAAATAAAATAAAATTATTATATCTAGACTTTTGCTAGATGAGACCGAAGCTCCTGTCACAATATAAAAGACAAAATATATTCTGATTATATTAGGATATATTGTATAACATTGAAAAAAAAGAAAAGCTCGAAACCATGCATATTTGATTATTTCTCACGTTCAGGTATTAAATATTAATCAGCCTGTAGATTCTCTGATTATGTGAAATCTACGTAAGAAAAGCAATAAATAAAAGTAAATAAAAAACTGCTCCTCCTCGATTCTGGGAAGATTCCTCCCATTTATATATATAATATTGAACCTGTTGAATGTTGATATCTTTTCACGACCATTTATTTATTTTTGTTGAGATATCTTCTATTTAACGTATAATATATATCAGAGATTTTAGGCATACTTTTAGTATTAATATATTTAATTAAAAAAATAAAAATAATTTGTTTTTTTTTTATCAAAACTTGAGAAATACATTTCAAAAAATGAATTTTGATAAGTCCAAAATGGTAGTAAATTAAATGTACCTCCTGGCTGGAAGAATGCCGACGGAGGAAGAGTAACAGTTGAATTTAGCGGAACGGAGAGCATCAACCATGGCGTCTTCTGCTACAGGAGTGGTTCGAAAACACGGGAAAGCTGATGGATCGCCTTGCCCGAGATGTATCATGCACCGACTTTCCTCTTTGTCCAGCTTCTCCATTAATGCTTCCACAACTCCTCTCACCGTCATCGCCGCCGCCGCATTCAGCTGCTCTGCTGTCTCTCTGTAATCTCCTCCTTTTCTTCCCTTCTCCATTTCTCGCTATGCTTTCTCAGTATTACTCTCTTATTATTATTATTATTATTATTATAGAGAGTGTAATGCCGGCAGGTGATATTATTGAGGATTTTGAATTTTAAAAATATTTTTATATATCTAATTAGGTAGTTAATTATTTTATAATTTGATTATATTCTAGTTTCCTTTTTAGATAAATTTGTGATGTTTATGGTAGCTAAAAATGGTCCTTAGGCCTAAACGTTTAAGCCCACAATTAACTGTTGAACCTTTATTGTGATTGAAACTCAAACTATTAGTACAATCGGTTTTATACGTAGATTGCACTTAAATCTTTAGCCATATTCGTTGAATTCTTGTTCACCATTACAACGTTCGGTCCAAGCTCACATAAAGCTATAAAACGACCCCCCTTCATTCTATTATCTTTATTTTCGTCTTTTTTGCTAGTTAAAGGAGTAGTTAACACCTTCGGTTCGACAGGTTAGACCAAATTGCTTGGACCTAACTTAAATCCGACCCGATCCACAGTAATTGTAGATCGACCATCTACAATGTATTAGGATTCTATTATTTTCAATTTCCATTTGTGGATATTTCCATTATTATATATTTCCTAGTTTTTTATTTTATTTTTTTTTTTAGATTTTTAGTTTTTCTATTTAGATCCCTTGTATCTAACATGCATTTTAGTTTTTGATGATTAATAAATGAGTAATGCTCCTTTACCCAAATTCGGTGTCCAAATAATGTGATAACATTTCAATCAATTTATTTAAATCATGCAAATATAATACAATTTAAATGAATGGATTATAATATTATCACATCATTTTGGTACTAGATTTGGACACCAAATTTAGACAAAGTATCATTATTGTTAATAAAATTGTAAATAGTTTTCTTTTGTTTATCCAAATATTGGTACCTTAATTTGTAAGGGTCAAAGTATTTGTGTATGAATCAACAGATAAGTTTCACCTTCGGCATTCGTGCACGAAACAATGGATTCGAATTAGTTATCCCTCCATCGTTGTCGACATCGATTTTTCAAGTGTGAATTATATACAAATATGACGGTTATAATTATAATCTAAAATTTGACCTTGTGAAAAAAATAAATAAATAAAAATTCAACATTTCAATTGACCTTCCTTCATGGGCTCCACTAATAGATGTTTTATAGCAATAATGTCTTATAAATAATATATATATATATATATATATATATATATATATATATATATATATATATATATACAATTTTTCTATTATCAGTTCGAACTGATAAAGGATATATCAGTTCCTTGCATGTGAGCCATTAGATTTAAATACTTTGACTTGTTTGCATGCACTTGTCAAAGCATCTTTTAAATTCAATGGCCTTCATGCAAGGAACTGATATATTTTATATATACAGTCTTTCTATTATCAGTTCGAACTTCGAACTGACAATAAATATATCAAAACGAAGAATGTGGACCACAGATTATGGAGAAGTTTTAACAAATGCATACACTTTGAGTCAAAGTATGTAAATCTAGTGGTCTACATTCTTCGTCATGATATATTTATTGTCAGTTCGAACTGATAATAGAAAATTTGTATATATATATATATAATTTTAAGTCAGTGCATCCTGATATAACTTCGTGAGAATATTGAATGTGAGCCACTCGTTTTACATACTTTGATTCAAGTGTGTATGCACTTGTCAAAATTAGTGGCTTACATTCAATATCCTGATAAAGTTATATCAGGATGCACTAAAGTTAGATAAATTTGTGATGTTTGTGGTAGCTAAAAATGGTCCTTAGGCCTAAACGTTTAAGCCCACAATTAACTGTTGAACCTTTGCTGTGATTGAAACTCAAACCATTAGTAAAACTGGTTTTATACGTAGATTGCACTTAAATCTTTAGCCATATTCGTTGAATTCTTGTTCACCATTATAACGTTCGGTCCAAGCTCACATAAAGCTATAAAACGACCCCCCTCCATTCTATTATCTTTATTTTCGTCTTTTTTGCTGGTTAAAGGAGTAGTTAACACCTTCGGTTCGACAGGTTAGACCAAATTGCTTGGACCTAACTTAAATCCGACCCGATCCACAGTAATTTTAGATCGACCATCTACAATGTATTAGGATTCTATTATTTTCAATTTCCATTTGTGGATATTTCCATTATTATATATTTCCTAGTTTTTTTTTTTTTTTTTTTTTAGATTTTTAGTTTTTCTATTTAGAGCCCTTCTATCTAACATGCATTTTAGTTTTTGATGATTAATAAATGAGTAATGCTCTTTGGTGTCTAAATAATGTGACAACACAATTTAAATAATGCAAATCTAATACAATTTAAATGAATGGATTATAGTATTATCACATCATTTGGGTACCAGATTTGGATACCAAATTTAGGCAAAGTAGCATTATTGTTAATAAAATTGTAGATAGTTTTCTTTTGTTTATCCAAATATTGGTACCTTAATTTGTAAGGGTCAAAGTATTTGTGCATGAATCAACAGATAAATTTCACCTTCGCCATTCGTGCACGAAACAATGGATTCAAATTAGTTATCCCTCCATCGTTGTCGACATTGATTTTTCAAGTGTGAATTATATACAAATATGACGGTTATAATTATAATCTAAAATTTGACCTTGTGAAAAAAATAAATAAATAAAAATTCAACAATTCAATTGACCTTCCTTCATGGGCTCCACTAATAGATGTTTTATAGCAATAATGTCTTATAAATAATATATATATATATATACAATTTTTTTATTATCAGTTCGAACTGATAAAAGATATATCAGTTCCTTGCATGTGAGCTATTAGATTTAAATACTTTGATTTGTTTGCATGCACTTGTCAAAACATCTTTTAAATCCAATGACTCTCATGCAAGGAACTGATATATTTTATATATACAGTCTTTCTATTATCAGTTCGAACTGAGAATAAATATATCAAGACGAAGAATATAGACCACAGATTATGGAGAAGTTTTGACAAATGCATACACTTTGAGTCAAAGTATGTAAGTGGTCTACATTCTTCGTCATGATATATTTATTGTCAGTTCGAACTGATAATAGAAAATTTGTATATATATAAAATTTCAAGTCAGTGCATCCTGATATAACTTCATGAGAATATTGAATGTGAGCCACTCGTTTTACATACTTTGACTCAAGTGTGTATGCACTTGTCAAAATTAGTGGCTTACATTCAATATCCTGATAAAGTTATATCAGGATATATGCACCGACTAGATCGGGACTGTATGTATATATATATATAGTCTTATAGATAAATATATACAGAAAAGTTGACGATCTCCTTCTCTGAAAAAGGAAACCTTACATATTTTCTCTGAACATTTTCGAAATAAAAGAAAGGGACATCAAATGCAGGCCAAAGGAAAGCTAATCATAGTTTGCCATTATTATATGATATTGAGTGGTCATGATCATGACAGTTTTTCCAAGTTTTTATAACATGTTACACAGAGTTCATGACCTGATGAACAAAATGCAACATCAAACACACAGAATTTAAAGGACTAATTAATAACACTTCCTGACCTAAGGAAATCATAGAACCAGTAACAACATCCTGTGATCCAACGCGACATTGCGATCACTATCAAATCACCCCTACATGTGTTTTAGGGGACTCTTATTTCTTTAATCACCAGTGACTTTATTAACATCTAAAGAGACGAGCACTGAAACGGAGCATGTGATCAATGGGCTGTTTGATCACCATACTCGGATCAATTTCATGAGTTTATTGCTTCTTGGCATGCCTTTGGCAAAAGGACTTCATCCTCTCAAAGCCTTCTTCGAGCATTGAAGGGTCGATGGCAAAAGTTACGCGAAGCCAATTTTTCATACCCACAGCTATCCCTGCATGATTTGGTATGCAGAATCAAGGGATTAGCCAGCCAATAATCAAGAATTGCCACTCAGTCACCAATACTTAATTAACCATAACAAAACTACTTGAATTTACTACCGTTCTCAACAATGAGAATCGTTCTGGTAAACTTCCAAATTCGATCTACCTAACCCCAGAAACTGAAATACCATGTGTTTTACCTGGTAAAACCACGACAGACTCCTCTTTGGCCAGTTGGAGAGCGAAATCCATGTCATCGTTAATACCTTCCAACAGTGATACGTTCAGCTTCACCTGCAAGAAAAGTTACTAAGTAAGACTAAAAGGAGTCGTTTTCTTAAGCAGGGATAATATGCTTGCAAATGATTTCCTCCTTACCATCATAAACATGCCACCTTCTGGTTTATTTGGGCAAGTTATGCAAGGTATCTCCGTGATTTTATCATAGCCAATGTCTGAATCCTTTCTCAATATATCGATGATTTTCGAAAAGAAACCCTCCTTCGTTTTTTCAAGGATTTGAGGAAGTGCTCCCTGATGCATATAACCAAATAAGCAATAGTTATATTTTCAAATACTAGAATGCGTAATGTCTTTTGCATATACAGCCAGTCTTTTCTTACACAAAATTTCACACAATTTGTAAAACATACAATCTATGTACCTTAAACAGTTGAGATTACATCTGAAGACTGAAAAGCTTAATTAATACACATAGAGAACAGCATATGTCTGAAATAATCTCTAGCATTCAAATTTAATCCGAGGTTCCACAAGTTGTCAAAAATTGGAAAAGAAAAAAAAAATGCTGCTGATCCTAACACTTACATGAAAATTCAATTACTGTAACAAGAACTACTAAACAGTATCTTGAAAAAACATGATATTGTTTTAGGAGTTAAGTTAAGCCAGCTGACTCTATAGATCGAATTTAGATGTCTCAAAGTAGAACAGCTTCATAAAGTCATATGTTACAGGAATAGGGGAATTCTGTGTGTGTAATGGACAATGTATAGATTATTTCAGGACAATATGCCCACAAATTATATAGAAAAATTTTCACAGAAGCTCAACATGAATGTCTAAAAATCCTACTGGCAGTAGAAAGATGGAAAGAGAATTGCTCGGTTTCAATATGATTACACGCAACAAAAAAATGCAACATGAATCACAAACCTGAACGAAGGTTATAGGATCGGAAGAGATATTGAGAAAGCCCTTGATGGAATCAGCAATCTGACAAGTACAAAACAAGATACACAGGATCATTATTTTTAGGTTGAAGACAATGGTATAGGAGTTTTAACTCAAAGAACATAATCATCAATCCAAATATCCAGAGAGAAAGGGAGAGGGTGAGAGAGACCAACCCCTGTTTTTAGAAGAATGCCATTGGGATCACATGTTACAACCCAACCTAGCCGCCAACCAGGAACAATCCATCTCTTTGATATAGATCCAAGTGTAACAACAGGAACAATTGATCCAAACACCCCCATTGGTACATAAGGGGTACTCCCAAATGCGAGATGCTCATAAACCTCGTCAGCAATAACCAAAATGCCAAGATTTCTTGCTGTCTCTGCAATCTAGTATTAAAAAAAATCAGCAATCACAACAACTGTTACTAAAAAATATTACCACTACAATGTAACACTTGAAACTTAGATAAATTTCAGCATCCTGCATAATGTCATATAATGAAACTGAAACTTTATATGTCTTCAAAAGTACTTAAATTCTGTCATCTCAGGAAAAGAAACGAAGAAGGAAAGACAAATAGTATAGCCTACCTTCTGCAAATGTTGGCGAGTATAGACACTTCCACAAGGATTTCCAGGGTTTACGATAACCATGGCAACAGTATTCTCATCTACAAGAGCTTCAACTGCGTCAAGATCAACTTCCCAACCCTTCTCTGGAAGAAGATCAAAATGTCGAACTTCAAGATGGATATGTGCTGCAAGAGATTCATAATATGGGAACCCAGGTCTTGGAAACAAAATGTTGGCACCAGGGTGTGTCAGGGATGTTAATATGACTTCAATTGCTTGTATGCATCCAAGGGTAAGAAAAACATCATCTGGTGATAACTTGTAAGGGAGGTCGCGGTTCAGATACTCTGCAACAGCCCTGTCAGAGTTTAAGATCAAAGGAACAACACATCATATAAAAGGAAACAAAATGTCATCCTTTGTGTTGCATTCTATAAATTCTGAGCTTAACCATCCAATTGTAGTCATATTTCATCTTGAAACATTTTCAGAGTTTATGTAAAATCCAGTCAGTCAATGCTCTAGTTTCATATAACATTTTATCTTTTAGGCTTTTCGGATAAACGGATCAAAAAGAAAAGAAACGAAAGAAAGCAATATGACTGTAAAATCTAAACAGTTACAGAAACAGTGACCAAATATGAAAATATATTGACCAGTATGGATTATAAGCTAACCGATTGCCAGTGAATTGTAATATATCTAATTACAAATTTGTAACCAAGGAATCAAAATTCCAATTGAATTCAAAGTTTTGAGATAATAAAAAAGGGTAAAATTGGATTCACTTCCTCTTTATATATGCGAAATTGCACTCCCCCTCAATCAATATTTTGATTACACCGACATCCCCTGGATTTCATTGACTAACGATTTGACTAACACCAGAGTTAACGGTCTAGGTAAAAACATCTTTCGATCACAAAACTCCAATGCTATGAGCTTGTTTGGTTGGACTTTTGAAAAACCTCTATTGGTAAAAGATCTACTTGCAGTAGATCTATTAAAAATAGAGTTTTTGAAAAAAAAAATTATAGTTGTTTGGTTGGTAGACTTTTTTTTAAAAAGGTCTATTTTGAGAAGTACTTTCCCATGAGCTTTTGTTTAGTAGAGGTTTAAACTCTACTAGCCTCTACTCAATTTAAAATAGACAATCTCAAAAGCCCAACCAAACAACTCTAAAAAACTCAAATAGACGTTGGTAGATCTTTTGAGGCAGTAGAAAGCTCAACCAAATAAACACTATATCAATCACAAAACAAATGAAAACATACTTAGACAGCTCTGTTTTCAAACAGCTTAGTAAAAGTACAGTAGCATTGACATATAAAGAAATATATTGCCCAAACCACATGTCCCTGTCTGTACAATTTTTTTTATAATAAAGTTCTAATCTTTATGGCAAAATATGCAATTAAGAAAAGAAAAAAAAGGATGCCGTCTCAATTTGTAACTCCATATTATTAGAAACTACAATCAAATCTCCAGCAAAATATGACTAAAATAAAAAATAAATGATTCGATTCATTGAAGTAAGCAAGTGAAAATGTTAATGTTATGTTATATACCTTCTAGCTGGGAGCAAACCAGCGGTGGGTGGATAGTGGTTGTACTTGGCGGAGCGGATGGCGTCGACGATGGCATCTTCGGCCTCAGTGGCGGTCCTGAAGCAGGGAAAGGCAGAGGGGTCGCCGTGGCCAAGCGGAATAGTGGGTCTTGGGTCGTTTACGTTGAGATTTTCTCTTAACGAGTCGAGGACTGCTCGAACTGTGAACCCAGATGAAGTTGTGAGCGCTTTGTTGCCCTGAAATCTCCATTTCTTCAACGATCCATTTTCCATGTTTTGTTGTGAAGTCTGAAGTGGGTGTGTTGAGAGTTCAGAGTTCAGAGTTGTGTTGTTTGGTGGAACTCCACTCCTAAATGTGAGGTACGTATATAGATTATTATAGAGCCAAACTCTGCTGCAACAATTTATTTATGGGAAAATTGCACAAAATCCCACATTGTTGATATAATTTAATAAATTGGAGTTTGGTTTTCCTAAATTACATAAACATCCACTTACGTTAGGTCGACTAGTGTCAACTCTATTAACCACTTTTTTTTTTAGTATGAATTGACTAAAATACCCCTATTTATTTATTTTATCTTTTTTATTACTTTAAAATTGGTAGTTTATATTTGAATAATAAAAACAAAGAAAAAAATGAAGCTAAGATTTGATCTAGCGGAGAAGATGAGTTCGCTCTATTAGATTAGATGGAGCTTTTTAATTCTTGTTCTTTAAAAAAAAAAAAAAATTAATTAGATACAAAAAAAAAAAACTTTTTTACGCCTCAATAGTTAACGATTAACGGAGCAGTATTAATAAAATTGAATGTTTGTGAAATTTTGAAAAACAATTCCATATTTCTGCAATTAGAGAAACATTGGGGAATTTGTATATGCAATTTGACAATTTGTCATTTGTCTTTTTATTTTTATTGTTTAATAATCAGCAGATTCAAACAAAAGGTAAAAAGGCCACTGTCGACCGTCGAATGTGGAGATATATAAATATATACTATATGGTCGAAACTTATATGACTTCTTATAAATATCTATTGTAGGTGGTCGAACGACTTGGTACGTCGAACGGGTCGGGTTGAATCAGGCCCAGAGCAACTAAGCTGGGATTAGTATGGTTGACGTCGACTGTTGCTTGCAGATGGTCGTGCGAACTTCGTTGTACCTGCAAAAGAACTTTAAATAGAAGTATAGATGGTAACAGGATGGTGGTGGCTGGAGATCGTAGCCTTATATGCGCTTGGGCTGAGCGACGTCGATTTCCGATGACCGGAATGTTCCTTTAGAGGCAGAGTTTCGGTACGCTTTTATCAGCTTTAGTTCCGAGAAAATCCGAGAGACTTTTGAATGAGAGGTCCTCCTTATTTATACTAGAGGCAGTAGCTCCAACGTTCACTATCAGTCTTTGATAGTGGGCGTGATTCTTGGAGAAATCTCCTCTTGAATGGGCAGTTACTGACTTTTGTAACTGAAGCGTTTGTAACTGAAAATATTTGAATAAGTCTCTTAATGATGGTTTTTGCTGGTATCTGTGTTGGGTCGACCCAGCATAGTGGGCTTAAATAGGACCCATTAGGGAAATATGTTCACACTTTGTTGGGCTGGGCCAGTTAGCCATTTTTGGCTACCACAGTTTGTCCCCCACTCTCTAAAGAAGAATCTATGATTTAGAGAGTGATTTCTGTTGGGTTGACCTTTATTGGATCCGTCATTGCTGATCAAGCTGCATTAAGTTGAATCGAAGATTTTCTTTGAATTGACCATAGTCGGCCGACTCTGCGTCGAATGGAATCAGTATCTATTGGAATATTTGTTTTACCTGACGCCTCCATTGGATGAACGACGTTTTTGATGTTGATTCAACATTCGTCGTTAGACGGTAGTTTCTTGTCATCATTGATGGCAACCTGATGTGACAGATGCTAAATCGATGTGATGGGAGCGTTTTTCCATGATGGCGTCAGCTGCATTAATTTCATGCGCACCTTTCAAGAAGCTATAGCTGTTTCGAATTTTGAACTGGATAGGTTAACGGTTACCTAGGTTAACCGGTGATTTTTACTTGGGTTAACCGGTAGTTGAAGGGGCGTCGACACGTGTCAACTAGGGTTTTTTTTTTTTATAAATCCCACACCTGTTCCATTCGATACTTTGCAAAAAAACTGAAAGTTTTGGAGAAAAATTGAAGAACTGAACTTATCTCTTCAACTTCTACGTTGGCCTTGAAACTGAAGCGCCCCATACCCATTTCGTGGGATTTCTTCGCGATATTCTTCTTTGAATCTCTTTCAGGTTGGTGAAATCTATTCCTATTTATATATACTTCACCATTTATACATATACTTCCTTTATGCTTGCTCTGAAGTTTTTCATTATTTATCTGGGAATGTATGTTCTTTACTATATTTGTTAGATTCTGAGGTTTTGATCCATATCGAGTTGGTTTTATTTGCAAAGAATTGTTTTTGTTGTGTTGTTGCGACGAGAGCAGTCGGTTAGAATCTGGAAGCCTTCGACAGTAGGTAGATTCCTTATCCTAGTATCTAGGTCGGCTTTTAAGTAGAGTTTAAGAAACCCAACCTTAGATTTTTGGTCGAAGAAAAAGTCTTTAGGTTGTGATTGTAGCTTTTAGCTTCTGTCTGACTTGTGCATTTTCTGCATGTCAGATTTTGGAGATACAATGTCGAACGACGAGACAATCTCGGAATTGGCAATTAACTGGACTTCCAGTGATGGAGTCGATAGGACTCAGGACATCGATCGACGAGTCACGGTTGAAGATCCGTCGACGGCTGTCCCTATAAATGCTAGGGGTATGATAGAGCAAGGCGCTGTATATGCTATCGCGTCGGCTGTAGAGCATCCAGAATATGTTGAGGTTCCTGAGGCGTCGACATCTGGTCGACATTTAGGTATATTGAAAGACAGTCCGGCGAGCTTGATCACGGAGGATATGTTGCCTGGCATAAGGACGATGTATGGTATTCCAAACGACGTTGAATTACGTGCGCCAAGGGAACATGAACGTGCTGATTGGGATATCCCGGGGTGGACGTGTTTTTATGAGTATACTCTCCGTTTAGGTTTTAGATTCCCTGTCCCTCAGCTCGTTCGACGAATGTTGTTATATTACGATATAGCTCCCGGTCAGTTGATGCCTAACACCTGGAGAATACTGTTGGGTCTAGGAATATTAAATGAGAGGTATAATGTACAATTTGGATTGGGGTGTCTCCTTCATAACTATTATTTGAAAGAACATCTAGTCGACACTGGTCGTTACTCGTTAGTGCCTCGAAATAAAAAGAGGGAAATCATTATCGATACTAAGTCGAACGACAGACTTTGGAAAGATACGTTCTTTTTCACGAAGGGGCCTCCGGTCGATGGCCCATGGAGGAGGGGGAGGAGGAGTATCAATATCGACGGATCTGGAATCGATATGGTAAGTTTCAAAAACTGTCGATTGATATGTTCGTATGCATTCTTTGTGAGTTGCTTGTTTTGACCATTTCATTGTCTTTGCAGAAATCAAAGGGACAATAAAACCTCCGTCATGCGACGTCGCACCTGAACGTACCAGGGTTTTATTAGAGATCCCTGCTAACCAAAGGAGTGTCAGTAGCTTGCTTACGGAAGGTAATTTTAGGCCAAGTCGACTGTGGAGGTGGTCGACACTAAATAGATCGCGCAGACCCTATCCTCATGTGAAGGATTTCTTATCGTACATATGGATCAGGAGGAGTCTTGAGGTTCTCCAGTATAATTTGAGTTTTTTAAAGCCTCTAACTGATGTTGAACGTCGTTTCGCAGTGACGACGATGGCGAGCGCGGAGATTAATGTTCCCGAAAATGCTGAGACCATGAGGCATTTTAGAGTTGAAATCGCCAGGAAACGGGCGGCATCTCAAGCCAAACAAAAACGACTCGTAGGCGAGTCGAAGGAAGGCGCTGCAGCCGTAGTGGACCAAATCCTAGATTCGTCGCCAGAGAGGAGTCCGCTGGCAAAGAGGCAAAAGAGGACTTCTGCTGTCGATCGACAGAAGAAAGCGGCGTCCGGCTCAAAAGATAAGTCGGCTGGGGCTGATTTTGAGCCGGATTCTCCAATGAAGCTACTTGCTTCTGGACTCTCGTCATTTAAGGATCCTGCAGGGTTCTTAAAGAGGTCGGACGACTTCACTCTTGTTGATGACGACATGCATTTGAAAAACGTCAAGACGGAGGAAGTTTTTGATACGTTGCTGCTATCAAATTTTCAGGTAGAAAGATTCTTGTTTTCACTGGCAGTATTTTATTACGTATATATTTTTTTTTTGACGATTTAATATCTCGTTTTTGTAGGCGTACCAAGCGACGCTGCATCTACATGGTCGATACAAGGCCGTAAATGACAAAAATGTGATGCATCGCAAGGCGGCCGACGCTCTTAAAGCGGAAAATGCGAAGCTCTCCAAGGAGAAGTGTGTAATGGAGCGCCAAAAGGTGGCCCTGGAGGAGGAGTTAAAAAGTTTAAGGGATCGACACCAAGTCGAGGAGACAAAGTTCAAAGAAGCGGCCGACCAACATGAAAAGACGGTCGAGGCTCTAAAGGAGCGAGCGTTGTCGATAGCAGTGGAAGCTGTTTGTAAGGCTAGGGCGGAGCTTTTTAAAGAGTTCTTGTCGGGCGTCCAATGGGATCCTCAACATATGAGAGAGGAAATTGACCTCTACGAGGAGATGGAGCGTCTGAAACTTGAAGAATCCCTTGATGGAGAAGACGTTGTGGATGTCGACAGAAGCCCTGGGGCTAATGAACGTCCCGACAATAATGAAGAGAGTGCCGCTGTTGCTGTCGCTCCTCCTCCTAGCGATGCTCCCTGAAATTTTATTTTGTAATGCTGGACGATCTTGATCGACCTTGATATGTAAAAGATTGTTTACTTATTTTGAATGAATCGACCTTCTTTTATTTCTGAATGTTTATTTGCTTATTGGATCGACCATCAAATGATGGTAGTTACACAATGGTAAACAAGTTTTGATTGAGATATCTGAAATGACTCATGATCTATCGTAAGTCGAACGACGTGAAACGAATAAGATAAGCCTGTAAACTTATGCTCAGTCGTAGGAAGGTTTTAATTTTGAATGTAATAAGCCTGTAAACTCATGCACATTCGTAAGTCGAACGACGTCGACTGTCATATGGGGGTCAATCACGCGTTTAATATTCGTAAAAAGTTGCTTAGGATGCGCAAGGAGATAGTTGAAAGAGATAAATATTAAATAAAAAGATACTTTTCATTTACTCGGAGAAATTTGGATTCGCGTACATGCGTTATAGTCGACAAGACCTTTTATACAGATTCGCGTACATGCGTAATATATATAGTCGACAAGACCATTTTACATAAATTCGCGTACATGCGTTATATTTGGTCGATAGGATCTTTTTATACAGAAGTTCACGTACATGCGTTATGGTCGACAAGACCTTTTTATACAAATTCGCGTACATGCGTAATATATATGGTCGACAATATAAATTCGCGTACATGCGTTATATTTGGTCGCCTTCTCCCAGTGTCGTTCCCCCACTCTTAATATGTGATTGTCCTGAATGAGGATATTGGGAGTTTGAGGTCGAAGTCGGTGAATGCGGTCGTTGAAGCTGTATATTCAAAAAATAGAAAGTTTGCTTGTCGACGTTGACAGCGTCGTAAGATAGATGGTAATTTTTTGAGCTCAGTTTTGCACTTAGTTGCACGAAGGTGTCATCATTGCTCTTCTCCGGGTTGAGTTTGTTAGAAATGAGAGGAAAAAACAAAAATAATGAAATCAAAAGATAGTTTAGAAATGGTACTTTTTTAGATGTAGAGCGTTCCAGCTGTTGTGTATTTCTCGTCCATCGAGTCCTCTAAGCTTGTAAGCTCCACGCCCGACGACATCTGTAATTTGATACGGTCCTTCCCACGTTGGTCCCAATTTTCCGGCGCCTTCTTCCCTTGTATTTTGGAAGACTCGTCGCAATACCCAGTCGTGGAGTTTGAAGATTCTGACGCTAACTTTTTTATTGTAGTGTCGAGCGACTTGTTGTTGGTACGACTGGATTCTCAAAGCGGCACGATCCCTTCGTTCGTCGAGGTGGTCAAGTTCGAAATTGAGTTCCAAGTTGTTTTGTTCCTCACTCGGATTTTCGCTACGGGCGGTCGACACCCTTGTTTCTATTGGGATGACAGCTTCTGAGCCATAGACAAGTGAAAAGGGAGTTTCTCCTGTCGACCGTCGTGGGGTAGTTCTGTATGACCATAGGATTTCTGGAAGTTTTTCCACCCACTCGCTCTTTTCCGCTTCGAGTCGTTTCTTCAATGTATTAACAATGGTTTTGTTAGTCGACTCAGCTTGTCCATTTGCTTGGGGATATCGTGGAGTTGAGAAACTTAGCTTGATTCCGTACTTGTCGCAGAAGTTCTTGAAGTCGTATGAAATGAATTGGGACCCGTTGTCGGTCACTATTTCCTTGGGTACTCCAAACCTGCAAATAATATTTTTCCAAACGAAGTTGCGTACCTCAATATCGCGTACTTGCTGATACATCCCGATTTCGACCCATTTGGAGAAGTAGTCCGTCAGGACCAACATGTAGACGACGCCACCAGGTGCAGCCGGCAGCTTACCTACAATGTCCATCCCCCACTTCATAAAAGGCCAAGGGGACGAGATTGAATTCAGCGTACCTGGGGGAAGATGTGATATTGGTGCGAAGCGTTGGCATTTGTCGCACGACTTGACGTGATTTTGAGAATCAGTCCGCATGGTTGGCCAATAATATCCCGCCGTGACAGCTCTGTTCGACAAACTACGGGCGCCAGAATGATTCCCGCATTCCTCATGGTGTAGACTTTTTAAAACGCCGTACGCCTCTCGTTTGGTGACACATCTCAAGTAGGGTCCGGTGAATGACTTTTTGTAAAGCTTGCCATATATCATACAGAATTTAGTTGCTTTTGCCTTGATTCTCCTTGCTTCAGTCCTGTCGTCTGGCAGAATATCAGCTTGGAGGTAATTGAAGATCGGTTCTATCCAGCTTCTACCATCGTCGATTGGTGCCAATATCTCTGCTTCTTGAATTGATGGAGACATGAGATGAACTATAGGAACCGACTTTGAGCCATTTGTTGCTGTCGATCCAAGGCTTGCTAATGCGTCTGCTCGCGCGTTGTCGGATCTGGGTATTTGATCTATTGAAAATTCATCGAAAGTCGATTGAAGCCGTTTAGCTTTGATTAGGTAGGCCGACATTCTTGGGTCCCTTGCTTCGTATGATCCGTTTATCTGTCGAACGACTAGTTGGGAGTCGCTTAACACTTTGATTCTCTTTATTGTCAGGCTTTTTGCTAATTCGAGCCCTGCTATCAGAGCTTCGTATTCAGCTTCATTATTTGTTGCACGAAAACCACAATGGATCGACTGCTCCAGTATATCTCCCTGGGGGGATTTGAGTACCAGTCCTGGTCCGCTTCCCTTGATATTACTCGAACCGTCGACCGACAATGTCCATTTTTCGCTGAGGGTTTCTGTGGCGAGCGCCACCAGTTCTGGTTCTGCCTGCACGTTTTCAGGTGGAGTGAAGTCTGCCACAAAGTCGGCCAATACCTGTGATTTCATTGCTGATCTTGGATGGAAGCTGATGTCGTACTCGCTGAGTTCTACTGCCCATTTCGTCAATCGACCTGAAAGCTCAGGTTTATGCAAAATATTTTTAAGAGGGTAAGTGGTTAGTACCTTAACGGAGTGGCATTGGAAGTATGGCCTCAATTTGCGTGCTGCCACGACAAGGGTCAGTGTGAGCTTCTCCAGTCGACTATACCTGGTTTCTGCGTCGAGTAGGGTTTTACTTACGTAGTAGACTGGATGTTGGTTGTTCTCTTCTTCTCTCACGAGGACTGCGCTTACAGCGGTGTCGGATACTGCCAGATATACGAATAATGTTTCGTTGTCTTTTGGCTTTGACAATAGTGGTGGCGACTTCAAGTATGTCTTCAAATCCTGTAGTGCCCTTTCACAGTCGTCGTTCCATTCGAACGATTTATTTCTTTTGAGTGTATTGAAAAATGGTAGACATCGCTCAGACGACTTGGAGATGAAGCGGTTCAGCGCTGCTACCCGACCGGTAAGTTTCTGCACGTCTTTGATGCATTTAGGTGACTCGATGTTTTCGATCGACCGTATTTGGTCTGGATTTGCTTCGATTCCCCTATGGGTGACCAGATAGCCCAGAAACTTTCCTGAAGATACACCAAAAGAACATTTAGTGGAGTTTAGTTTCATACCATATTCGTCGAGAACGTCGAACGACTGTCGTAAATGGTCGATGTGTTGTTGTGCGACTAGGGATTTGACCAGCATATCGTCGATGTAGACTTCCATTGTCGATCCGAGCATTTTTGCGAACATTTTGTTGACTAGCCTTTGGTAGGTTGCACCTGCATTTTTTAAACCAAAAGGCATTACCTTATAGCAAAATGTACCTCGCTCCGTGACGAAGGCCGTCTTCTCCTGGTCGTCAGGGTGCATTAGTATCTGGTTGTACCCGGAGTATGCGTCCATAAAGCTTAGTAAGTCGTGTCCTGCGGTAGCATCTACTAACATGTCGATGTGAGGTAGCGGGAAAGAATCTTTGGGGCAGGCTTTGTTGAGGTCTGTGAAGTCGATGCAGACTCTCCACTTCCCGTTTTTCTTCTTGACTACTACGACGTTTGCTAGCCAGTCAGGGTACTTTACTTCCCTCACTGACCCGATGTCGATCAGTTTTTGGATTTCGTCGTTGATAACTTTGTTTCTTTCTGGAGCGAACTTTCTTCGCTTTTGTCTTACCGGTTGATGATCTGGGTCGACCTGCAATTGGTGTACTATTACCTCGGGGTCGATGCCGACCATATCTTCGTGTGACCAAGCGAAACTGTTGCGACGCTCTTTGAGGAATGTAATCAACTGCTCTCGTATGTCGTCCGACAGTCTGGACCCGACGTATACTTTATTTTCTGGGTGATCTGGGTCGATCGACACTTCGTCGAGTTCCTCCATTTGAGGCTTGTTTTGAGTCGACTCGACATTGGTTTCCTGTAATTGCTATAAATCTTGTTTCTTCCTTTTAATGGCATTCTGGTAGCATTCCCTGGCTGCTCGTTGTTCCCCTTTGATCTCTTTCACCCCCCACCTGGTAGGAAATTTGATCATCTGATGATAAGTCGACGGGATGGCCTTCAACTCGTGTATCCAAGGTCTGCCAAGTATGGCGTTGTAAGGAGATTGACAGTCGAGCACGAGGAAATTGATGTACAAGTTGACCCCTTCAGCGTAGACTGGCAGCACAATCTCGCCTAACGTGCTTTTTTGCTCTCCACTAAACCCGGTCAACATAGTCGTTCGACGACTTAACTTCGACTCGTCGACCTGCATTTCTCTCAAAGCGCTGTTAAATAAAATATTGCACGAACTACCATTATCAATCAAAATGCGTTTAGTTAAACAATTTGCAATATGCAGAGAAATGACTAAAGCATCATGGTGGGGGGAGAACAAATCTGATTTGTCTGTCGACCGAAAGGTGACTGTTTCGTCGACTTTGGATGTGTGTTCTCGATTCGGCTGGACTTCTGTGTTTGATACTTGTCGCGTGTGTCTCTTGGCTGCTGAATAACTTACGCCACTGACTTCGGATCCACCTACGATGTAATTGATCACTCTATCTTGCCTGGGTGGCTCCGGAGGACTGTCGGCGACATCTGATTGTATTTGGTCGTTACGTCTCGCGTAAGTCTGTTTTCCCTTCTCCGTTAAGAACTCTCGAAGGTGTCCCCGTTTTAGGAGTTCAGCGACTTCAAATTTCAGGGCGATGCAATCTTCTGTACGATGGCCATGATCCCCATGGAATTCACATCGAAGCTTCGGGTCCCTGTGTTCTGGTAGGGCATTCATCTTCCGTGGCCACTTGACTGTTTTGCCCATTTCCTTCATCACTGCTACAAGGTCGACAGGTTCGATGCTGAGGTTATATTCTGGTGCTTCTACTTGTGGTCAACTAGACCTCAAATTACTGCGATCGACAGAATGTTTGTCAATTGAGCCCTCGTGTCGAGATTGGGGATTCCGTCGGTTGTTTGTAGGGTAAGGCTGTGATCTCTGGTCGTTGGATCTTCTCTCTACTCGATCGTTGCGTCGATTACCATAGTATGTACTGTTGGCTTTGCCGACGTAATTTGCTTCATCTTCTTCCCACTTGATTTGTGCCCATGCTTTGGCTAGTACATCTTCCATAGTCCTGCACGGATACTTAGTGAGCTCTTTATATAAATCAGAATCAAACCTTAGGCCTTTCCTGAAGGCGTAGATGGCGGTTGCTTGATTGCAACTTGGGATTTGCACTTTTTCTCGATTGAAGCGTCCGACGTAAGCTCTCAAGTTTTCGCCAGGTCGTTGGACTACTGTATAAAGGTCGTCCGACTGCTTCTCCAGCTTGCGACTGCTCGCGAATTGCTCCACGAAGGTATCCGTTAACTGCGCAAAAGAATCAATTGAGTTATTAGGCAAATTGGTATACCATTGTAAAGCAGGGCCATTAAGGCTAGATCCGAAAGCCTTGCACATGCACGCCTCTCTTAGATCGCGCGGAATTGCGGCGGTGAACATTCTCTGCTTGTATTGTGCAATGTGGTCGTCCGGATCTGTTGTCCCTTCATATTGCTTCATGTTTGGGAAGCTAAACTTTCTAGGCATCTCGGTAAGAGCGATTGCGTCGACGAACGGTGAGTCGGCGAAGCTGTTGGCAGTGCTCTTCTTTATCGGAGCTGGGACTCCTGGAATTCGTTGGATGAGAGCTTCCATTTCTGCGAACCTGCGAGAAAATTCTAAGTCATTATTGAAGTGCATACCAGGCCCGGGTTTTACCAATCCGGGTGTCGACTGGAGTGATATTGTCGCTTTGTCGACATTGTCTGGTCGTTGGTCCATTGCTGGATCTCGTTCGTCCATCCCATCGTTCCGAGCAGGCATATCGTTGAGGTTGATATCAACCCTTGCGGTCTGAAGTTCTGGTCGATTCTGACGGTCGGCCGGATTCATCTCGGGTCCGACGGGATTTGCTGGTGTCCTTGGAGCAGGTCGATCGACAAACGTTTCTGCGTTAGGTGTCGACGTTGGGTGCTCCGATGTCGCTGAGTCAGGTACTACTCCGTCGACTAGTGCTCTCAGCTCTCCATTAGCCGCTCGAATTGCTGCATTCTCTGCTTCCAGTGCCTGCATCCTCTCGGCGTTTGCGGCCATTTGAGCGGTCAATGCAGCAATTTGATCTTCGACGGTGGGGATTGAGCCGCTTCCAGTCATGTTGAGTTTTAGTTGGAACAGATTGACTGAATTTGGAAGTAGTTGCAATGGGCCCCACGGTGGGCGCCAAACTGTAGGTGGTCGAACGACTTGGTACGTCGAACGGGTCGGGTTGAATCAGGCCCAGAGCAACTAAGCTGGGATGAGTATGGTTGACGTCGACTGTTGCTTGCAGATGGTCGTGCGAACTTCGTTGTACCTCCAAAAGAACTTTAAATAGAAGTATAGATGGTAACAGGATGGTGGTGGCTGGAGATCGTAGCCTTATATGCGCTTGGGCTGAGCGACGTCGATTTTCGATGACCGGAATGTTCCTTTAGAGGCAGAGTTTCGGTACGCTTTTATCAGCTTTAGTTCCGAGAAAATCCGAGAGACTTTTGAATGAGAGGTCCTCCTTATTTATACTAGAGGCAGTAGCTCCAACGTTCACTATCAGTCTTTGATAGTGGGCGTGATTCTTGGAGAAATCTCCTCTTGAATGGGCAGTTACTGACTTTTGTAACTGAAGCGTTTGTAACTGAAAATATTTGAATAAGTCTCTTAATGATGGTTTTTGCTGGTATCTGTGTTGGGTCGACCCAGCATAGTGGGCTTAAATAGGACCCATTAGGGAAATATGTTCACACTTTGTTGGGCTGGGCCAGTTAGCCATTTTTGGCTACCACATCTATGTAATTCTGTTATTCATGTATTCGATTTTCTATCTACTGATCTTTGTTTTAATTATAATTAATTAAAAATAATATACTGAATTTAAAATATTAAAAATTAAAAAATTAAAAGAAATAAATCTGAACTATTAATAATATATGTCATTAGATTTATTGAGATGAAAACGATAGAGTCATAATTAGAAGAATCAATTGAGTAATCAATGATGCAATCAAGTTTGGACCCACTGCTGTTATTGGACCATTAGAGTATTAAGACACTTTTTAAGCTAAATCATGCAACTTTGTTCTTATATTCAAAATTAATCTAATGAAGATTGTAAAGACCAAATTCCCATCTTTTTTTCTTCAAAATAATAATAATAATAATAATAATAAATCCCATCTTTAGCTTTTAAATTTTTTCTTTTCTTTTCTTGTCAACTTTTTCCACTGACATGAACAAATTGCCCTTTTACATTAGTACATTTCCAACAACCCATTAGACTAAACCTCTATAGTCTCTCCTATCATCACTCTAGAACTCTACTAAGTCTACTGTAGTAGTTCTCGAGCAATTTTTTTCTAGTAGGCACACAATATAGATATACTTATAACATACTAATACACATCGTTACACTTTTACTACATGTATTATTATAATTGAAGTTATGTTGCTTACATGGCAAAAGTTATATGTATACTATAAGTATATTGTGTCTATGAGAGAAATACTGTAACACTCAAAAATCACATGTCCAAACAATTTTTTCGAACCCGTTTCTCATTTTTTATTATTTTTTATTTTTAAGTAGACAAACAAGCCGGTACTAATGACAAGGAAACGAACAACTAGGAAAAGAGCCTTGCCACAAATTGTCTCTCATAAAGGAGACAGCCAGGGAGGCGAGATTATGGGCCAGACCGTTTCCACACCTGAAAATAGCGTGACAAACAATTTTTTCGAATCCGTTTCACTGCTTCCAAATAAATTTTTCTTTAGGAAACCCGTGAAATGAGAAATATGTGCATGCAAATTGCAAAACCAAGAAATCCAGTATTCAATGATGCAATCAAGTTTGGACCCACCGCTGTTATTGGACCATTAGCTAAATCATGCAACGTTGTTCATACAATATTCAAGATAGTAAATACCAAACTCCCTTCTTTAGCTTTGAAATTTTTAATAATTTCAAAATTACATGTCTGAATTTTTTTCTTTTCTGGTCAATTTTTGCCACCGACTTGATCAAATTGCCCTTTTGTCCTAGTAAATTTCCATCTCCAATAAATTCCAACACAACCCATTATATCTCTACTCTCTTCCGTTGTGATATTTTTAATCGATAGCCTTACAACACAAAAAACTAATCTATTGGATTGTGACATCCACCTGTATATATACCATTATTTTGTTATATGTGTTTTAAACGTGGAATTTTGTTATGCCCTAGGCATTTTAATTGAATTTCTTATGTGTTTTTGGGTTGATTTTACAGGTTTTTGGAGATAATGTGGAAGAATAGATTAAAAAATGAAGAAGAAATCGTGAAGATTAGATTGGAGCAACAGATTAGAATTTGAGAGAGAGAGAGAATTTGTTAGAGAGAGAAATAGAAATTAGTTGAGGAAATGTTTGTAATATTCGTTCATATCCAAATGATTGTTATAGATAGTGTATTTAAAGGAAATTGTATGTAAATGTAATAAGGACTCTAAACCAAGTAAGACTCCTAGGAAATAATTCTTTATGGCTGACTCACACTAATTAGGATAGGACCGTATGGGAAATGATTTCCTACACTGAGACACTAGTTAATATGGACTCATACTAAATCCCTAGAATTAATCCTCAAATCTCCCAATCCTGACAAATTTATCCCATCTTCTTTTTGTATCACATGTAGATTCTGGCTAACACTCTATTGGAACAACCCTCAAGAATCACATGTCCAAACAAAATTTTCCAATTCAATAATGGAACCCAGTAGCCAAAATATGTGCATGCAAAACCAAGAAATCGATTATTCTTCTTTTCAATGGTAACAAAGTGCCAAAGTGAAAGAATCAACCATGAATCAAAAGAACAAAAAAAATGATAAAATCTTAACACTATCTATGAGATTTACCCTATATAGTATTATTCTTTAGTGAGATAGTGATATTTAATGTTGATCAACTTTTTTTTTTTTGACATAGATAATATTTTCTTTTTGATAAGATAGAAAAAGAAAAGAAAAAGAGAATAAAGTTTCAAGATCAAAAACAGGTTCATTTTATAAAATCTTTAACCAGACAGCATCAAAAACTAAGAATTTTGACATGTAATAGCATAATGGATATAACATTTTCAAGTACAACACAAAGTTGCTGATGATCACAACCACCTTTGATATTGAGTGGAAACATAGGGGGGGATTTTATTTCACCAAATTAAGCCACTACTAATTGTAACAACAACTTCAGGAAATTTACCAGCAGTTAGTACATAGAGCATGGGATCAACAATTCACGCGCGCTGCTGTTTATCGCCAAACTCAGGCCTCGAACCTTTTTACAGATCGATCTTATAATAATAGCTTCTTGGCATACCTTTCACAGAAGGCTTTGATCCTGCCAAGGCCATCTTCAAGAACTGAAAGCTCAACAGCAAAAGTTATACGGACCCAATCATGCATTCCCATAGCTACTCCTGCAAAATATGTGTTGTTAAGATCAGCATCCATGAGTAGCTACTAATCCAAGATATTTGGTATACTTAGGAACTCATATCTACCTGGTAATACAATGACCAATTCCTCGTTAGCCAGCTTAAGAGAGAATTCCATGTCATTGTTAATGCCATCCAGCAGCGATAAGTCCAGCTTGACCTTGAACAAAAGTTCGTAAATATATATGTATGCATTCATTTTCTCAAGTAAAGATGATAGAAAAGAAGATGCTCTCACCATTACAAACATAGCTGCTTCTGGCTTGTATGGGCAAGCTAAGCAAGGTATCTCCTTAATCGTATCATAGCATATGTCTGCAGCCTCTCTTAGTAAGCTATTGGCTTTTGAAAAGAAATCCTCCTTTGTTTTCTCAAGGATTTGAGGAATTGCTCCCTGATGCATATATAATATTATAGTTAGAATTGGAAAAGAAAAACTAGAATCTTCGGTACATATTCATAGAGAAATTACGATGGAGAATTAATCTAACAAATATATATATATGTATAAAACTCAAAAATGTAACCGGAAATTGTTTCTCTTAGGTGATAAATCTTTGTAGAGGCTACTATCAACTTGAAAGAAATAAAAATATTGCTCTCTTGCAATAAAATTCACAAACCTGAATGAAGGTTGCAGGATCAGAGGAGAAATTGAGACAGTCCTTGATGGAATCAACAATCTAATTGTATTTACATAACGAAAACATCAGATCATTATTATAGGTTAGTCGTATTGCAGTTTCAACATAAAGTATATTAATTATTATCAATCCACACTTATGAGAGAGAGGAACCAACCCCTGATTTTTGAAGGATGCCATCAGGATCACTTGTCACAAGCCAACCAATTCGCCAACCGGGAACCATCCATCTCTTTGATATGGATCCAATTGTAACGACAGGCACGATTGATCCAAAAACTCCCATTGGTACAGAAGGGTTGCTCCCAAATGTGAGATGCTGATATTCTTCATCAGCAATTACCATAATCCCAAGCTTTCTTGCTGTCTCCGCAATCTAATACTCAACAAATCAACAGATATACTAATATTATCAGCAAAACTTTGGAACCACATTTTAATACCAAGAATAGCAATACAGATTTGCTGTACTCATGAGTTTGAGCTTGCAAGTATTCTGAGAAAAAAAGAACAGTTTTATATACCTTGTGCAAATGTTGGTAAGTGAAGATATTTCCACAAGGATTGCCAGGGTTTATGATAACCATGGCAACAGTATTCTCGTCTGCAAGAGCTTCCACTGCATCAAGATCAACCTCCCAACCCTTTTCTGGAAGAAGATCAAAATGGCGAATTTCAACATGGTTGCGTGCTGTGCAAGCTTCGAAGAATGGAAAGCCAGGTCTTGGAAGCAAAATGTTGGCACCAGGACGTGTGAGGACTGTTAATATAATTTTGATGGCTTGTGTGCATCCAGGTGTAAGATATACATCATCTGGTGTTAACTTGTATGGAAGATCACGATTGAGATAATCAGCAATGGCCCTGTTGCAGTTTAATAACATCAAAATGAAATATTATACAAAAAAAAAACATATTATGTATTGATATCAACTTAAACATATAAATAAAAGAAGAGAACACACACACACACACACAAATACATGTATAAGTGATGGTTACCTTCTTGCTGGGAGAATACCAACAGTGGGAGCATAGCTATTGTACATGGAGGACCGAACAGCATCGACTATGGCATCTTCGGCTACACTAGTCGTTCGAAAGCTGGGAAAGGCAGAGGGGTCGCCTTTGCCTAGAGGAATGGTGGGTCTGGTGTCATTTTGGTTGAGATTTTGCTTTAAGGAGCTGAGGACTCCTTGAATGTTGGTGCTGATGGAAGATGCAGAGGCCAGCTCTTTGTTACCTTGAAAGCGCCATCTCTGTATCGATCCCTTCTCCATAATAAGTTGTATTTTGGTGGAACAAAAACTTGAGTTGGGTTGGGTTACTTAAGGATCGCATGGTTGATTCCGTTCTTATATAGTGTAAAACCACTAAAATTTCAAGGTGGGTGGATCAGCTGTGTAGGGATTCCTCTCGTCAAGTATCTAGTAGTGGTAGATGAACCCAATACCAAGAATTTCACTCTTTTAAAAAATATTCTGTCACCTTCTTTTTTTATCATCTCACTGCCATTATTTCAGAACATGAAGTCATCAACATTCAACCCACCAAAATATGAACATAGAACAGTCACAGATGGAGGTTTTACAACTAAAATGAAATCAAAATAGAATGATATGTATTCATTAAGCCTACTACTTCACAACTGCCATGTTGAGCTTTCTCTATCAATGGCAGAGCAGAATAAGTTCTTGGACTGCTGAATTGTTTTCACTATCATAAATATTTGGTCAAATTCTCTACTCTATTTTTTTTTTTTTGGTTTTTATTTGTATTTGTTTCATCCAAATCCAATAGTCCTTAAACCATTAAATCAGAGCAACTACTAGTATATTTACCCCGTATAATTTTGTTTGCAGGGGACTGAAGAATTTGCTTCGCATTGGTTTTGCCGTTGATGCAGGTGAGATCTTAGTTGTCCTCGAATCTCCACCGCTTCACTGATCCATTTTTCATGCTTTGAGTTAGGTTAGGAAGTGGAAGTCCCAAGTGACTGGTACATATTAATATATGGAGCCAATATATGTTGTCATCATAGATACATAACAAAAATATGGGTCGTTTTTTCTTTTTCAATCATGTGAAGAAGAAGCAGGAATGCCACATGATCCAACACAAAGATCATGATCACCAACATTTCTTATGTTTCTAATTGAATTGCACAGAGGGGGTTTTATCATAAAAGTCACTAGTAGTAACTCTGATTAACATCCCAAGAAACCAGAACTGAGAGTAAAGCAATATGTGATCAACGCACTGTTGTTCATCACCATACTCGACTATACAACTTTATACAGATGATTTATTGCTTCTTGGCATGCCTTTGACAGAAAGCTTTTACCCTCCCAAGGCCATCTTCAAGAGCTGAATTATGCGGAGCCAATGTTTCAATCCCACAGCTACTCCTGCAAGATTTGTTATTATCAGCATCCATGAGTTAGGCAGCCAACAATCCTTTTTAGCAGTTATTAAGATTATATTTACAACATTTCAAAATGTGAAGCGAAGCTAGGAAAGTATCACATTGGTTCTTAAAGATTTTATTTATCTACCTGGTAATATAATGACCGATTCCTCTTTAGCCAGCTTGAGACAGAATTCCGTGTCATTGTCAATGCCTTAAAGCAGTGATAAGTTCAGCTTGACCTGAAATATTCACATTCGTTTTCCGAAGCACAGATGATATGACTATATATGATGTCCTCACCATTACACACACGGCACCTTCTGGTTTGTGGGCAAGCTAAGCAAGCTATCTCCTTGATTCTATCATAGCACATGTCTGCAGCCTCTCTTAGTAAGCCAATGGTTTTTGAAAAGAAATCCTCTTTCGTTTTTTCAAGGATTTGAGGAATCGCTCCCTGCTGCATAAAGCACATAGTTGTAATTTGAGGAGAAAATCAAGAGAATCAGACTTTACAAACTAGATTGCTCAATGCCTTCAACATTTATATATATATACATGCATATTCAACAGAGATGTAAAGAAGATTGAAAATTAGAATGAATAGTTATATAATTCCTACTAGCACTTGAAAGATGAAAATCTATTGTTCTGTTTCAATATAGTAACTTTCTAAGCATAAAAACCGCAAACCTGAGTGAAGGTTGCAGGATCAGAGGATATAGTGAGAAAGTCCTTAATGTATTCAACAATCTGATAATTATATGACAAAAAACATCAAATAGTTAGTCTTATTGAAGATCACTCATGTTAAGAGTTTCAACACAAGAACATAATCATCAGTCCACACTTTAGAGAGCTATAGAAAGACCAACCCCGGATTTTTGCAGGATGCCATTAGGATCACTAGTCACAAGCCAACCAAGCCGCCAACCAGGAACCATCCATCTCTTTGATATGGAACCAAGTGTAACGACAGGCACAATCGATCCAAACACTCCCATCGGTACAAAAGGGGTGCTCCCAAATGTGAGATGCTGATATACTTCATCAGAAATTACCATAATCCCAAGCTTTCTAGCTGTCTCCGCAATCTAATACTCAACAAATCAACAAATACACTAATATTATCAGCAAAACTTTGGAACCCCATGTACTAACTTGTACTCATATGACTCATGAGTCTAAAAGTTTTGGTGTAAAAGCACATCAATATAGCAGCTGTTTCAACTACCTCGTTCAAATGTTGGTAAGTGTAGACATTTCCACAAGGATTTCCAGGGTTTATGATAACCATGGCCACAGTGTTCTCATCTGCAAGAGCTTCCACTGCAGCAAGATCAACCTCCCAACCCTTCTCTGGAAGAAGATCGAAATATCGAACTTCGAGTTGATTTCATCTGGTGTAAGTTTCATAGGTTAGGTAGCCAGGTCTTGGAAGCAAAATGTTGGCACCAGGGCTTGTGAGGACTGTTACTATAACTTCAATTGCTTGCTTGCATCCAATTGTAACATAAACATCATCTGGTGATAACTTGTATGGAAGGTTCCGATTCAGATAATCGGCAATGGCCCTGTCGGATGTTTAACATCAAAATCAAATATTACACAAAAAGAACAGATTGTATATATATATATTTTCTATTATCAGTTCGTCATGACAATAAATATATCAGGAAGAAGAATGTGGACCATTAGATTTTAGATTTACATACTTTGACTCAAAGTATATGTACTTGTCAAAACTTCTCCATAATCTATGGTCTACATTATTCGTTCTAATAAATTTATTGTTAAGACGAACTGACAATAGAAAAACTATATATATATATTATTGCATTTTTATGCAAGGCTAGCTTACACCAATTCACCAAATATAGCTTGAACATATATAGAGTGGTTAACTCTGTTAGTATGATTAAATATTATTGTTGTGCTTCCTTATCGGCATTTTAAGGTTTGATGATTACTAACATGGGATCAGAGGCTTGTTTGTCTTACGAGTTTTGGGTTCAAATACAACACATGCATTTGTTTCTGTATTTATTCTGCAATCTGAACACGATGGCACGTGAGGGGTGTGTTAGAATACTTAAACACTGTTGTTGGGTCGTTTCCTGTCAGCTTAACCTTTTAGGTTTGATGATTACTAACAAATTCTCCTATGCACGATCATGGATTCATGTGATCTTGCATTTACTTATATATATATGGTCCCGATCTGGTCAGTGCATCCTGATATGAATTTGAGCCACTAGTTTTGATAAGTGCATATACACTTGAGTCAAAGTATGTAAAACAAGTGGCTCAAATTCAATATCCTCACGAAGTTATATCATGATACACTGATTTGAAATTTTTTGTATATATATATATACACTAATATACAGTCCCGTTCCTATCAGTGCATCCTGATATAACTTTATCAGGATATTGAATGTGAGCCATTCATTATAAAGAGCTTTAACAAATGAACACATACCAAGTCAAAATATGTAAAACGAGTTGCTCAAATTCAATGTCTTTATATAATTCTATCGGTGCGCACTGATAGGAAAATTTTCGCACTGATATATACACACAAATATATGTAGTGAATGGTTACCTTCTAGCCGGGAGAATACCAACATTGGGTGAATAGTGATTGAACTTGGCGGACTTGACGGCATCAACAATGGCATCTTCGGCCACAAAAGTCGTCTGGAAGCTGGAAAAGGCAGAGGGGTCACCACGGCCTAGAGGAATGATGGGTCTGGTGTCGTTTTGGTTGAGATTTCTTTCAAGGAGGTGAGGACCCTTTTAATGACGATAGAAGATGCAAAGCTCAGCTTTTTATTACCAAGAAAACGCCATTTATTTACTAAACCGTCTTCCATAATCTGTATTTCAATGGAAGAACCTGAGTTGAGTTGTGAACTAGGGTGGAAGTGAGTGGAACACGATTGACTCAGCTCTCACGACTACCAAAACCCAATCAATCGTGCAACAATTAAACAACTGTTTTCGTGTAAGAGATCCACCAACACATCAGCAAAACCACTGAGATTTCTAAAGCTATGATTGGAGTTGCTTAAACTTAACAAATAATAATTTATTTCAAAATCTATGAACCATAAACTGTTTAGTAAACACTCCATGATCAAGCTTATTTCATTATTTGCTTCTCCAATAATCAGTTTTTGAGAAGGTAGTTGGGGATAAGGGTGGACCCACCTTAAGGCTGAGTGGGGCATGTGCTTTACCTTAATTTTTTTTTAAAAAAATGATTTTATATATATATATATATATATATATATTAACACCTAGTACAAAATTTTAGCTCATAGCACAGTTGGTAATGTTTCATTCTTCTATATTGATGTGAGTGGTTCTACTCCCAACATTTGCAATTTTCAAGCAAAATAAATAAATATTTTTCTTTAATTCAATTTTATCCTATAATTTTAATACTTATTTACCGTTTTTTCCAATTCCTTTCTGAAATTTTCATCTTTTTCTAAAACAAAATAATTCATTTTCTCTTTTTCTACATTGACAATTTCTTAATTATCTTTAATTTGTGGCAACTTAATTTAATTTAATTTTATATTAAATTATATATTATTATTTTAAACTTTTATTATTTCTAATAATTTAGTGTGACATACCTAACATATCCAATCAATAAACCCTAAAATCTTAAATGTTAATTTACTGTATTAAAATAGTCCATCTATTATTATGATTCATTTTATTTTATCCTTAGTATTTTTATTTATTTTATAATTTTAATGTTTTTAAAATCAATAAATCAATAATTAGAAGAATAAAAAAAATAAAAAATATGTTTAGTAATATTTATTAATCAATCATTTTTTATATAAATTTAAAGTGAATTCATTATAAATACAAAAAAAAGAAAAAAAATCTTATTATAAAAATAGAATGTAATTTATTATTTTAAGAATAAATATTGTAATTTTTAATTTTTTATGTTGTTTTTCTTGTGATTTTTTTAATAATTTTTTTTTCAATGTAAGATTATTTAGTTCATTTAAAATACGTGTTCTATTTCTTTTATTTTATCTAAACTTCGTTATACCATCAATTTTTCTTTATATAAAAAAAAACTCATTTTACTATTACCTTAATTTTTCATTATTATTTTTTATGTAATTGTTATTTATTCAAGTGCCTACCTGATTAAAATTTCTGGGTCCGTCATTGGTTGGGGGTAGCTTTTAAAAACTAATTATTGAAGAAGTTAACTCATTGCTTAAGTAATGTCCATAATACCCCCACTAATTAATATAAAGACAATAATATATTCCATCGGGTTTAGGAGTTATTTTTTACAAAACTGAAATTTTAAATGATTAAAAAATTACAAAATCAAAATATAATTATTTTTTAATTAAAATATTTTAATAAATCATTTGAAAAACACAACAATGACAACATAATATCCATGACCACCGTGGTGGCGGTCACTAGACACTATTAATTATTTTTGAAGTTAAGCTATAAACGGATTATTTATTAAACAAAGCAATCTCAAACATAGTCTAAGTGGGTTTGTGGCTTTTCCTTTCCGGACTCAAATAGCTGTCCAAAAAAAACATCTGTAAAAATTATTTTTAGTTGCTCACTTTCTACCGGAAGGCTCAGCTAGTTTAAAAAATTATTTTTAGTTGCATTCTTTAGTACTATTCTTACTGTACTCTTTTTAAACAAGGAGCAAATGTTTATTATTTGAAGAAATTTGACCGTTAACACTAGCATTGCTCTGTTAAAATCTACGGCATCACCAATTAACAAATGACAAGTTGACAACTATCGCTCATCTAATCGTACTCCATTGGATTAATTTATCTTTAATCTTTTCAACGATAAGACTTAACAGCCAACTAGAAAAATATAAAAATATCCATTCTCGGAAATCTTCTAATAAAAATTATAAAATATCTAAACTTTAGAAACTTTATTACAACAGATGCACAAGTGCAACACGTCAAGATTTTTCCGTAAACTAACGATGAATTGATAGTTAAGAAATATGAAATGAAAAAAAACAAAAAAATATCAAGATTATTGAGGTAATTATGGTAAGCAGGCTACTTGTGGGACTTAATTATATTTTCCGCTTCACATGGATGATAGGGCTTTTGAGATCCACATTTGTTTATAAATATATATATTTTTTGTAATGGAGTTGTTTTTCGGTCTATCTTTATAATGGTTGATCTCGTCAGACTCTAACGAATCCTCATCAGTCGGTGAGACGGTGTCTTTAGTTTAGAATTGAAACCGATAGTTCACTGCACCTAGTTTTGGTAACAATTAGATATGCACAAGACTAGTGAACTTGAAAATGTGTCAAAACATGATTCAAATTGGAAAAAAAAAAAAAAAAGAAGCTATTGTCAGTGTTAGAATTTATACCAATGCAATTTCAACATAGACTGAGCTTAATTGAGATTGAAATCCATGCAATCTCTCACCTTTCGTCCTCATTTTCGATGCATTTTTTTACAGGCAATATGTGGTTCAGCACTAGTCCTTATCTCTCTGCTCTGCCTCAACCCCCCACCATGAAAACATGTACTGTAGAACAAGTATAGTTAGTTATCAGAAAAAACCCAAGAAAGAAAAAGTAAGCAAAAACTAGGTAAAATATACAAATGGAGAAATTGTGGAGCAAATTGAGTAGTAGAGTGAATGAAGAACTGAATGCAAGTACAGATATAACTGTCACTGTTAGAGGCACTTTGAGTATGCTGATGCAGAATATCAATCCAGAAGATCAAAGGCCAGTCCTTTCACTCAGCCATGGTGATCCTGGTGCTTTTTCTTGTTTTCGGACCAGCCACACAGCTGAACAAGCAGTGGTTGATGCTCTTCGATCTGCAAAATTCAATTGCTATGCCCCATTTGTTGGAATTCTTCCTGCTAGAAGGTACGTAGGTTGATTTTCTTGCTTGAATATCTATATTTCTTTGATTTTTTTCACATATCTATTAATATTTGTGCTAGAGAACCTAAGTACTATTGTTTGAACCATTTCCTATGAGCCTTTTAGACGTGATGGTTTTTAACTCGGTATCAGAGCTTTGTTATACCGGGAGTCCTGGGTTCAGGTCCCTCAGATGATTGAATTTGTATTTTCTGAAGTCTAAGATGATTGAATTTGCATTCGCTTAAGCTTTTGGGTCTGATGGTTACTAACAATTTGATGATCAGGGCTGTTGCTGACTATCTGTCTCGGGACCTCCCGTACAAGTTATCTCCAGACGATGTTTATATCACATCAGGGTGTGCACAGGCAATGGAAGTCATAGTGAGAGTTGTAGCTAGTCCTGGTGCTAACATTCTGTTACCGCGGCCTGGTTTCCCAAATTATGAAGCTCTTTGTGCATTTAGCCACCTTGAAATTCGTCACTATGATCTTCTGCCTGATAACAATTGGGAAGTTGATCTTGAAGCTGTTAAAGAACTTGCAGATGAGAACACTGTTGCTGTTCTTGTTGTCAATCCAGGAAGTCCTTGTGGGAATGTTTTCTCATATGAGCATTTGAAGAAGGTTGTGTATCTTTTTTTTTTTTTTCCCTTTTCTTGGAAAATGAAAATGATCATTGATTTTAGTTGAAATTGTGAATCAAAATTGTTGTTAAATGTTGTAGATAGCAGAGACAGCAAAAGAGCTTGGGATTCTGGTGGTTGCTGATGAAGTCTATGGTCATCTCACTTTTGGGAGCAATCCATTTGTGCCAATGGGAGTTTTTGCATCAATTGTTCCTGTTATTACTCTAGGTTCGATATCGAAGAGATGGGCTGTTACAGGTTGGAGAATTGGTTGGATTGTCACTTGTGATCCCACTGGAACTCTTCAACAATCAAAGGTCCTCTCTGTCTCTTTTATATCTATAGTTTTCATAAGATACTAAAAATTGCTCAGTCTGAGCTAGTTTGCAGATTCAGGTTAGTCATGCAAGGACATTAATTGGAAAACTGAATCAGTCTGTTGCATGTTATAATCTGTATCTTATATTTTGTCCTCTCAGATTGCTGAGTATATAAAGGCTTATCTCAATATCATATCAGACCCTGTAACATTCATTCAGGTAGAGATGGTTCATATCTTTCTTTCATTCCCTGTGTCTTTTTTCTTTTCGTATATTTACATGACAAAAAGTTCATACTTTTGTGCTAAACTTGTTCTTCAATACTATGTTGGTTTCGATTATGTGGGTGACACGCGCATACTTGTTTAATCTGATAGGGTGCACTGCTAGATATCCTTGAGAAAACGGAAGCTGATTTCTTCTCGAAAAGCATCAGTCTACTCAGAGAAACTTCAGAAATTCTTTGTGATAGGATTCAGGAGATTCCTTGCCTTAATTGCCCAACAAAACCAGAAGGAGCTGTGTTTATAATGGTGAGAATGACTGAAAATTTGGTACATTAATTCTAACATTTTGTTATTAACTCAATTAAAGTTTCATCAATCACAGGTGGAGTTGGATGTTTCAGTACTAAAAGGGATTGATGATGATATGGACTTCTGTATCAAGCTAGCTAAAGAGGAATCCGTGATTGTTCTTCCCGGTAACAAAATGCATCTTTAACTTTAATTAACAGCCCCTAATGCTATATGATGCCCAATATTATAAACATATATTACATAGTAGCAGTCCTGCTAAACAAAACATATGCAGAAACTTGTAAGTCATTCGAAGCGATTCCTTCCACCAACCAAATCTTAATGTTGCAAAAGTTTGAACCATTTTATCAGAGCAACTAGTTATATACATACATTTTAGTTGGTTAATTTATGTTTTGCAGGGGTTACCGTGGGACTCAAGAATTGGCTTCGCATAAGTTTTTCTGTCGACGCAATTCCTCTTGAAGATGGGATTGAGAGGATAAAGGTCTTCTGCCAAAGGCATGCCAAGTGACAATAACTTGTGTTTTGGGGTCATATAGGACCTTGGAGCTCAGCAACTGTAACCTTTCATGCTTATAGTTATATACTTGTATGCAAGGTTTGCCTACCATTAACCAGTAGAGTTTGGATCCTCTCCTGGTCTGGTTTTTTGTCGAACTCTTTTTTTAAGGAAAAACTAAGTAAAACAATCAGACACCAGAGAATCCAAATTCTAGGCGGCAACCAAACTATCTAGTGTCAAGTATAATAATACATACTTCTCTTGTAGAGACGTTCAAAATAATTATTTTAACTCTAAAATGTACTTCACAATATTTATTATGTAATGGTGGTTTTGTGTTCAAATTTCAAATGAGACACCATGCATCAATCATTAGCATATGCATATAAGACCTAAATCCTAATTATAAAACTTATTAGAAAATTTTCTTTCAAAAATCTCTTCCATGGAAAAAAAAGTTATTTACAAAAGAAAAATTCATATAAATTGTTCTATATAATTTTTAAAAATTATTACACCTTGGGTTTGGAGGAAGAATACACGATATGAATCTACAACTTAAGGCCCTTAACTAAGGTGAGTGTGAGAGGCAATACCATCTAATCAGATTGTTTTACGTTTTGGTAAAAACTTGAATATAGCGGAATGCATTATATATCCCGACACAGTTAAATTTTTTGCCACACATGGTAAAATCGCAATGGAGATGCTCATGCACCCACTTCTGACTTCCCCCAAAATCCTCTCCTACTTTATTTTTATTTTTTATTTTAAAATTTTCACTATTTTATTATATTCCAAAAGCATCCAAAAAAAATCCCCATCACTAAGCTCAGAACCTGACTACCAGAGTCAACAAATGGAGCCCCACCTACTAGAGAAAGCCCAGAAAGCCCAGAAACGGCAACAATACCCAAACGGTCTTCAATTTCTTACCGTTAGGTCACGGTCCCACTCTTTCCGCCGTCAATAATTCAAAAATCTTAAACAAAAGCCCATTCGCTCTCTCTAACGGCTCCTTCCAATTTCATCAACCGCACCAAAACTTGAAAACCACCTCTCAAAACCCACAAATATTTTCCTACAAAATCCAACCAAGAATACGCAAGACCAGATCTTTGTCTCAATCAAGTTCACGAAACTAACTCAAAATCAATGGATTCGAACCCTAACTCTCAAACCAAATCGGCTTCTCGACTCGCGAGAATCAGCTCAGAAGATAAGCCTCCACATCTGTCTCTAGACCTCGTAGCTTCCTCTCCAAAGAAAACCCCTTCCATGTCACCGCCTTCTCTTCCTTTGCACGAGCTTCTGCTTCTATCGACATCTCCAATGAGAAAATCAAGAACCCGTTTGGCGGATCGTTTCGAAATGGCAGGTGATGAGGGTCTGGAGCCAACTGGGTCTCGCAGGAAATGCAAAACAAGAGGGTCTCAAACGGGTTTGTCGGGTTGCGCTTCTCCAAGGAATAATCGAAGGTCAAGGAGAAAATCGGAGATGGAGACGAGAGAGGAGAGGGATCTTGGATTCGTGGAAGAAGTTGCGAAATTAAGAAAGAGGAGGCATAGCGTGCGGTCAAAGAAAGAGAAGCTTAGTTTGGTACCTTGTGTTTCTTCTTCAAGTTTATCTCCAAGTATGTATTGAGGATTCTTTGATTGCTGATTGGTTTGATTCTTTTTACTATTATCATTTGTTTTTTGGGGTTTTTTTTTATGGATTGATTTGTGATTGGTTTGATGGTGATTTGAATTCAGAAATGGATGATGATGGTGGTGGTCACGGGAATCTTGATCGATTCGGGCACATGGTTACTGATTTAATTATGTGGAGAGATGTTGCAAAATCAAGTCTTTGGTTTGGTTTTGGGTGTCTCTCTTTCTTCTCTTCTTGTTTCACCAGAGGAGTTAACTTTAGGTGTTTATTTCTTCATGTCTTTATTTTCATTTGATTTTCGATTTCTTTTTTGGTTCTGATTCAGATATCTAAATCTTCCTAATTTCATGTTTTAAGCATCTTTGCGGCTATTTCCCAGCTCGGGCTTCTGTTCTTGGGTGCTTCATTCTTCTCAAATTCAATCTTGCAAAGGTACGAATTATCCGATTAGTTCTGACATGTTATATTCGCCGGTGTATCCTTTTTCTTTGAGTTTTGGTATTGGTGAATTTACAGAAATCAAGAAGAAAGGAGGCGTGAGTTTAAGTTGAAAGAAGATGACGTTTTGCGACTTGGTAGAGTGATACTTCCAGCTACAAACCTTGTAATTTCGAAGACGAGAGAGCTTTTCTCGGGAGAGCCATTGATGACCCTCAAAGTAATAACAAAATATACATTGTTCAAAGTCTCCAAACCATGTTTAGTATCTGCTTCTCACATAAGCTATGCTTTGTAATGCTTCTGGTTACAGGTAGTTCCATTTTTGCTTCTAGGAGCTGAGTATGGCCATCTGATTACAATGCGGAGGTTCTTTGCAATCGGTATGATCACTACAATACTCATACCCATCTCTAAGTTACTGGTCATTTTATGAATTTTGTCTCTATTTAGTTCCTGATGCATTATTTTCGCAATTGTTGGTGTGAATTTGAGCAGGGTTTTTTATCAGCTTCACTGTCCCGAAACTGTATTCATCTCACTCTGATCAGATAAACAGAAAAGGTATATATAGTAACCAGTCATGTAGTTGAAATGCAGGTGGTTACCTTTGTGTTGAGTTTATTTTTTTTATTGAAGGTGGTGAATTTTGGTTGTTGCAGTTGAGAACATGAAAAATTGGGTGCTGGAAGCATGGGGAGGTTGTTCTCACAAGAAGATTGTTGCAGCATCAGCAGTAATGGCCTTCTGGAATCTGTCTACCGTAAAAACCCGAATTTTCACTGGTAATTTCCTGAATATTAATAGTATTTGTGAAATGCGTTCGTATAGCAATAAGGAAGTCATGAAAAAGTCATTAAGACAGTGATTAATCCAGAAATATAACATTTTTCAGTTAAGATCCAAAAACTTAGATTCATAGTCATATGACTCATATCATGATGTAAACTTAGCAATCAGGACTGTATAGTTTCAGTAATAGTTCATTAATCATTAGCAGTAATATAGATGTTATCAAGTATAAATTTATAGCTGATTATCAAATGTATATATCTGATAACATTGAAGTCAAAGTTATATTGATATGTAGAGAAAAACTTCAACACGCTCGGGTATATATGCTCGGGCCACTATCATCAAGTCATGTGGCTTGAGTATTTCCATGGGATATTGGATAACACACTCATGATACATGGGCATAATGGTCCGGACGTATGCACCCGGCGCACTGAAAAATCTCTCCATTATCTGAACTAGTTTTGAGCTATAACTTTTTCAAATATACTTGACTAATAATAGCCATATCTAATAAAATATACCTCTAGTGTAGAGGAAAAACTTCAATATGGTTGGGCATATATGCCCGGGCCACTACCATCAAGTCATGTGGCTTGAGCATTTCATGTGATTGAATACTCATGATACATGGCGTGATGTTAGTAGTCCGAACGTATGCGCCTGGTACATCGAAGAATCTATCCATTCTCTACATAGCTTCCGGTTACAAACTTTTATGCATTGAACTTTTCATGTATACTTAACTAGTCTCATGAGCTTATTAAGTTTGCAAGTTTCTTGAATGTTGTTAAATGTGATGAGATTATTGGTCTTTACAGCATTTATCTCCTTGGTAATACTCCGGTGCTGCCGGAAACATCTAATGACAAAACCGGAAGAAGTGGAAGCAGTAGAACAAGAGCAGCAGCAGGCATTGGTGGTAGCAAAACTTAAGTAGGAGAAATCCAGAAGCAGCTGGTTGTGGTTCTCTATGAATTTTTAACACCAATAAGAGTTGTTCAGTTCTTCTTACATTGAAGATAGACAGAGGCATATTTGTGTCTCTACTCTCTACAAAAAGCGAACACTTTGTTCATGGAACATAAAAAGTGACTCATCCAAATCTCTGTACAAATAAATAGGCTTGTATTTCTTCTCTATCTTTCTAATGCTTTTAGCTATGAAATTGATCTTGCTATGTTTTGACGACCATAGTACGGGCTGTGCTTCATGAGTTGATCTTCCTAACCTAATCGGAGACAGATTTTTAAAAATTTTTTATTTAAAAAAAAAAAAACTCGAGACAAGTTTTCTTTTAATTTATTGTTTCATTTTAAATCTAAGGTTTTGAAGATAGAGAAAAAAAATAAAAAATGAGTAGACTGTTGCATTAAAAAATTGGAATATATATATGTGGCATGGATATATAGACCCATAAATTGGGAGAAAACTCCCCGTCTGCCCGTATATGCTTTTAAAATGTATATGGTGGGGCTCGGATGCTTTGACCACAAATGTAGAGAGAAGGTGTACAAACCATTTATGCTACGAGGTGATGTGTATATATATTACTCATTATAGTTTTAGTGTGTGTTTGATATGGTTTTTGTAGGGGCTAAAAACGCCTTTTCAATGTTAGAACTTGTTTTGATGTTTTTTTATATTTTTTTTATTTTTTTATTTTTTGGGTAAAAGTGAAGAAGTGTTTTTTTAATATTAGAAAAGCTATTATGTCTTTTGGGAGAAGCCCAAATCTCAAAAAGATTTTTTTGAGCTTTTTTTAAAAGACGTAAATACTTTTAAATACCCTCCATGAATTTTAAATATTTCACTCTATACTTTTACATCACAAATACTTTGTTAATATCCATTAGTTTTTAACAACAAAAGCTTTTTTAGAGATATTTTCACAAACAATTTATTAACTTAAAAACTTTTTTTTTTTAATGAATACCAAATAATATAGAGCTTTTTATTAAAAGTTTTACTCAATAAAAGTTATATTTTAAAAGATCTACTCAATAAGCTCTACTTGAAAAGCTATTATAGTTTTTGTAGGGGTCAAAAACGTGTTTTAATATTAAAAGCTGTTTTAAGGTTTTTTTTTTTATTTTTGGACAAATTTTTAGAAAGAGCTTTTTTTAATCTTGAAAAAGCTATTTTGTGTTTATTGGGCTTCTCCCAAAGTCCCAATAAGCTTTATTTTTATTTTTATTTTTATTTTTTAGCTTTTTTAATAAAGATGTATCGTCAATATTATCCCTTTGAAACTTAAATATTCCATTATGTACCTCTATCATTACAAAATTTATACCCTATTTTGTAATTTATGATAACTAAAAGCTCTTTTGAAGATATTTTTTTTAATTGAATACCAAACAACTTACAACTTTTTTTAAAAACCCTACTAGGTAGAAGCTCTACAATAGAGTAATGTTATATTGCCCAAATTTGATGCCCAAATAATATGGCAACACTTTAGTCCATTCATTTAAATCATACAAATCTAATACTGTTATAGGTAAAAAATCGTCGTAAAAGGCACGTCACCACCATGAAGAGGCCACGTGAGCAGAAGTGAAGGGAAATCAACCTGAGTGGCAAAAACCCCTATGGCAACCCGATCACAGACCAAGAAAATCGGCTCGGGAAACCTAGCCTGCTCGGGCATACTCGGGGTTCAACTAAAAAGATAGTTGTAGAAACTCACTCCCCGAAACACATGGGTAGAATCAGCAATTAGCACCTCTACAAAAAACTACGGTGCAGCTACTCAGAATCCAGCAAGGAAACAAACAGGTTTCCCGTAAATAAAGGAGTAAGAATCCTATCCAAATTTGGACTCAGCCAAACCAGAAAGTATGCTACACCCAAATAGGAAAGCAAATCCTTTTAGGACTTAGAGAACACCCAGAACTTGGGTACCACGACACCAAACCCTAATGACTATGTATAAATACCCCTGTCAAACACAAATAAAGGGGGACGAAAAAGAGAGAGATCGGAGTGTGTATCTTTTCAATAAATATTCATAGTGGATTCGACTTTGTTGCAAAAGCAACAACCTGTGGATGTTTCTCCAAATTCTGGAGTTTTACCACGTATCTTTCTCTCATTGTTAATCATCTTGCTCTATTTTTAATTACTTTCATCCATAAACACGGGTCTTCATTAAGATCAAACCGGTGATTGAGTGACTACGAAAAATCACCGTCAACAAATACAATTTAAATTAATGAACTAGAGTGTTGCCACATCATTTGGGTACCAGATTTGTGCACCAAATTTGGGCAATGTAGCATTACTCTGATAGATAAATAATATACTTAAAACTCTATTTGAAAATTCATACTAAACACACCTTTAATTAATTAATTAATTAAATTGAAGCCATAACTAACATGATCTTAACTCTGAAGATTCTTAACGTCCTTGAAAAAACAAAAAAGATAAAGACCCAAGCATTGACTAGATTTGGGACCACCAATCCAATCAATCGTCGACACGTGCAAAGATGCACGTTAACTCCTTTCCCGAAAGATAAAGAGTAAACACCCTCTCGATTCCCAAAACGACACAAAAAAAAAAAAAAAAAAAAAAACACAAAACAAAAAAAGAGAGAAACCCAAATTATAAACAAACCAAAACCCTAACAAGTCTCAACAATCAGTCTATTTGGTAGTGTCTATCTATTTGTTGGCTTAATTTCGAATTAGGGTTTTATCGTTGTAGTGATGGCAACAGTGAAGAGAAAGCCGGTGTTCGTGAAGGTCGATCAGCTGAAACCAGGCACCAGCGGCCACACTCTCATCGTCAAGGTCGTCTCCTCCAATCCCGTCATCGTCAACAAGCCACGTGGCGCCAGGTCATTGTCCGCTCTCTCTCAGCCCTCTCGCCCTCCTCGCATCGCCGAGTGTTTGGTCGGCGACGACACTGGCTGCATCTACTTCACTGCTCGCAACGAACAAGGTATTATCTTCTCTCTCCTTTTTTTTTTCTTTCCTTTTTTTTGGGTCTTTAATGGTTTCATATTTGTGGCTATAAATTAATCGAGGACTAAGTAATTTTGTTTTATCGCTGAATTTTAATTTTATGAAATTGTTCTGATTTCTTTTATTTATATTGATGCTTGCTTTTAGACATTTGATAATATGTTCTATTGCTGCTTATTCGTGTATGTCATTTATAGTTAATCTGCTATGGCAATCGGTTTTACTTCGATATTCAAGATCATATGATATTCAAATCCGAATGAAGTGCCCCACCTGGCTGGATTTGGGGTTTCTGTTCTATAGCTCTTTTTATGCTAATTTACGAGGATCTTGGATTCTATTGTTTAGTTTGTGATTTGATTGTGTTTTCATGTCATGGTTTTGAGAATTTTAATTGTTAATGCAGTTGATATTATGACTCCGGGTGCCACTGTGATTCTGCGTAATGCTAAGATCGACATGTTCAAGGGTGCGATGAGGCTAGCAGTCGATAAATGGGGACGGATTGAGGTCACTGAACCTGCTGATTATGAAGTTAAAGAGAATAACAATCTCTCGTTAGTTGAGTATGAGCTTGTTAATGCCGAGTGAATAGTATCATTTGGAGATGAATATGTTTAAGGTATCCATTACTGAAGGTTTGATTCTTGTTCCCATTAAAAAAAAAAAAAAAACCATTAATTGGGATTCGGTTTTTATGAGTGAAGTACAAAGCTTTGATATTAATGTGTGATAAATGCAATTATTAAGTGTAAAACTGGGGACTGGGTTGGATTTGAAATGGATATGTCAATGATGACAGTTTATTATTGCTATTATTGTAGTTGTTCAGATTCATGTTTTTTCTTTTTTTGATCATTGCATGGTGGCCGGTGTAATATATCCTCTCTTATTTGTTGTTCCTAAAGATTATTATTACTTGATCACCACTATGATGTTTTTGGTGAATTTAGATTGTCATCAAGATATTCTTAAGTTGAATAGCAAGCTGCAATGTTTATTATAAATATATGGATTAGTTCATTGACAATGCTGTTCCACAATAAATTTGCTTCTGTAAGGAAGAGCATGCCGCTGAGCCGAGAAACTGGCAAAACAATGGCAGGTTGTGATGTTCTTGTGGTTGATGAGACCGTAAGGATATTACAATTCCAGCTTAACCTAACCTCGCCCAGGTAGTCGGTTAGGGCAGAATACATGTCAATTTAACTAATAGAGTGACAGTTTCATTCTTATTTTGTCCTTATCTAATCAACCATAAACCTCAAATAAGTAGGCTTGCAATAAAAATCCATGTCAACTGTGACTCCCGATTAAAGCATTTAAACATACTTTGTTTGTATGACATAAACCACCATGAAACCAATACAGGGCAACCAATTGAAGGTTCCTAAAATGGGAACAGGGATATCACGGTTCTATTATTAGTAGCAATGATTGGAATCAGGGAGAAATTGAAGGAAAGGTCAATATAGTCCTCCCAGCCGCAATTGCCAACTTCTAGAAGAAATTACAGCCCTAAACAAACAAAAGGATACAGTTAGAAATAATTCAGACAAGAACTTGAAGGTGCTAAGCATCAAGCTAAAGTCTGAGGCTCAGTGGAAATCATGATGATGTCACTGAAAACTCTAGGTCTAGTGTTGTTGAATGTTTTGGCCTACAAATGTTTTTAAGACAGACTGGAACATAAAGCAAACACATTCAACAATCAACATAAGCTCAAAGAATGACAGCAAAGCGATTTCATATAGACACAGAGAAGTGAAGTCTTCTTCATATATATAAATTACAATGTTTGATGGCAAAGCCAAGTAGCAAAGAGGCAATATGACAATATGAGGATCAATGCAACACTATAGCTTATGCGGGGTTAGGGGTAGAATCTCAACCACCAGACAACTAATATAAACATTCGAGGAGTTAAAAGGTTTGGTCTGAAGAGCTTTAGGACAGCATAACTACATTAGGCGAAACCTACAGGCGAACTGTATCAGAAGGTCACAGACTCACAGGACCAAGAAGCAAAAGATAAGCATAAATAAGTTAAATACAAAAGAAAAGACAGATCCACTCTATTCACAGGGTCAAGAAAGTAACTTACCTAGCATAAAATACAAATCAATACAATATAGTCTTGAAAACTTTTTACATACAAGTTCTCATACCCTAGCAAAAGCAAAACATATATATTCAAAAATGGAAAGAGGTAACCGAACAAAATAGTGAAAATTTTGAAATGCAATTTTCCAGTAGCCATCTCATTGACACTTCTAATACATCAGGCACAGTTGGGATTAAATTATTAAAATTTGCAACTTTTGAACTAAACAATATTCTCTGGAACCCATGGGATAAAAATCATACATCATTATTTTGAGTTGATTAGATTCAACAGACTAGTATGATCCTCAAGAATTCCTAAAAAGATCAAAATGTAAAATTAAGAAAATGAAAGAAAAACTTAATTTAACAATCTAGAATACATTTTTGCTTTTTTAATTGATGAACTACATGTTTAGCACCAAACACCAAACTAAGTGGGGATCATCCTTCAACTTAAAAATGATAGTCTACCAACTCATCTAAGTTTGGAAGTACAGAAAATCCAACTTGTCTCTCCGTCAGCCACTCAAAATTCTTAGAATAAAGAATTTCGTACATAAAACTTGCTTGAATCCTCTGAACAGTCATCACACATCATCATTGCAAGCTGATTAAATAAAAATTATTAGTATGCTGCCTTAATGATCACAATGATCCTATTTTTTAAAATCAGTTTAAACCAAGCAAAATATTTAGAATTAAGCATACAAAGCTAAATGATCTCACTGAATATCACATTAGTTGTGAGCAGGTATATGCATCACAATTCAAATTTGAAAAGATATAGTAAACAATCGTTATTTCAAAGAAGGAACCCATTCATGATTCACCATATGGCAAACAATATGAGGATAATTGGAGGCTTTTTTAGTTTTGTTTACAAGTAAATCGTCTTCTATCTAAGATACAATTAAATGAAACCACTTGACTGGTTAAACAATATTCAATCTGTCCATCCATAACTAGTTAACTTTTTTTTTGACAGAACATGTTAATTTTAGTCAAGAAGAAAAGAACCAAATACTAGATCAACAGATGTCTACCAAATGTGGCTTTCTATGATTTTAGTAACATGCATAAACATGTTTGTGGATACCACCAATTTTAGTAAAAGACCTCATGGATCTTTTACCTAAGCAGATTTGAAATCGGCATGAGGGCACTGGTGGCAAAATAGATTAGGCATCCTGGGTTGTTTTGCTTAGTCCCCTATATTCAGAGAGGCGGCTGAGTGATTATGGTTGCTTTTCTTATCTATACCGATATACACAGACATCATTTGCCAGACATAGACACCAAACGATTCTGTATGTCCTACCAAATATAGTGTAAATGTAAAAGGTAAATATCTTGCTACTTCCTAACAAAACATTGAACAGTTTCAAACATATAATGAGCTCTATTTGAAGGAATGAAGCTAATCATGTGCATGCAAACGAAACTTTCCTTGTAAAGGCATATGCATAACTCACTGCAACAAATTTATTAATGGATTCTCTCCAAAAACTTCCAGGATATCCCTTTCTATAAAAAGCCATAAATTTTCATCAAGTTCAATAGAAATAACGACAGTCCTTTCTAGTCTACAAAATGAGTGAAAACACTAAAAAGTCCAAGTCATTCCATCTTTGCTTCTCGATCTTCATCTAGTCTTGTTTTGGCCTACAACATGAAAAAGAGGTGTATAAACCTTTTTATCAAAACAATATGGGAGAAGAAAATGGCAGATTAACTTATTTTTATGATTAAAAACATTTGAATAAGATGTCGAAGTAGGGCATAATAAGGATATGCCTCAAACTCGGACGGCCTAGCAGCTCCATCCATGACAAAAGGAAAGGAAATGAGGAGGAAAAAATAGGGTACAGCTTTGCCAAGTAATGAACCTATAGCTCTTGTATTGCACTTAAATTTTCCATTAAACATGTAGTAATGGGCTTATCTAAGCCAACATTAAGCAAATACTAACTTACCAGAAAATTAAAAGGAAGAAAAGAACATCATTCAAGAGGGTCCTATAAACGTTGCTAGATACCTAATTCAAGAACGAAAACCACCAGTTAGACAGCCTACAAACAAACATCACTACTTTTTATTCATTATCAACTCAACAAAAACACAAATAGCAAACACCCATTCGTCAATATCATTCATCATTTCATTCTATCTACCCAAAAATCAATTTCTTTCCAATCATTTATCAACATATGCAACACAAATTACAACCAAATCAGCATTCCAAAAGCAGTCATTTTACGAGAAAAGAAAAAAAGAAGTTGATGTGACAGTACCTTCAGGAAGCCAACCACAACTGCAGCGAGAGACGGAGAGCATAGAAGTCATCAAAGCCGAAGCGGTTGCAGTGTGATACGGCAGCATCGATTCGACGCAAAAGCTCAGTTGAACAGGATTCCTTCAATGCCAACAAAACCATCACATTACAAAACAAACAACCAATCTATTTTTCAACTTCACATTAATGATACAAATATAAAAATTGTGTCTATGCAGGGTTAGTATTAGTAGTGACCTGAGAATTCCAACGGAGAGCGGTTTATTTCCTGAGACGCCAAAAGGAGAGTGAGCCGCTTTGGTTTTAGCTTGGGAGCCGATACGAGCCGCGGCGTTGCGAGCCGAGCTTGACCGGAAAACGGATCTGGCCGCAGCAAATGAAGCCATTTTTAGGTATTAGTATCGATAAATGGCGATTGAATCGAGATCGTGTTTTAGAGGTTTTGGTTTCTTTAGAGTGAACTGCTTTGCTGATGGAGGAGCATGTCTAAAACCCTGTGGCGGTGTTCGGATTTAAGTGTAAGATAACCTACACCAGGGGTAGGTTGTTATTCTCGTTTAAGAATGATAATAATTCAAGATTTCAAGGGTTTTTTTAGTTATTATCATTTAATTCTTTGAACAACTAAATGAATTTGAAATTAGATCATTATTTTTAGAGAATGATAAAAATTTAAAGGTTTGTATATTTCTTTCGAACAAATAAATAAATTCGAAAACAAGATGTTAGATGTCACACTTGTTGAAAGGTTGTGGGTTCAAGTGATGTTCACTTTCCATTTAATATTGTAATAATTTAAAAAAAATTAAAATCAAATGATTTTTTTTTAAAATTAATATCAAAATTTAGAGTTGTTTTTATTATTTTTTAAAATAAATAAAATTTCAAGTAATTATCATTAAGGATTTTTTTTTTTTTTTTTTGGGATATATTTATCAATAAGGTTAAAAATCATTAAGAATTAATTTTGTTATTTGTTGAAGCTAATTAATTTTGTTATTTGCTTGTGTTAATTTTCGGATACATTTTTTTAAAGCTTACATAAAAATTAAAAAAAAAAAAAAAAAAAAAAGATACATTTTTTTAAAGCTAATTTTCATTTTTACTCGAATTTTATTAAATAATCAAAATTCATCAAATAACAATAATAATTGACAAAAGATTTTCCAAATAAATGACACACTATTCTTATAAACTTACAAATAGACAAATCGGACCGGACGTTTGGTAGTCCTGTGCTACTCTTTCTTGGCTCTGTTGAAGTTTGAGAGCAATGGCTTCTCTGTTCAAGGTAATATCCAACTCTTCGCATGAATCGTTTTCTTGAAAGCACGTCATGAAGCAATTGCTTTTTTTTGTTTGGTTTGGGGTTTTAGGATCAGGTGAAGCTTTCGGCGTATCGGGACAGGAGGTTTCCAGGGTCGCAAGAAGAATTCGAACATGCGCTGTTGACATCAATCACTGTATATGTGGGAAACATGTCCTTTTATACGACCGAAGAGCAAATTTATGAGCTCTTTTCGCGTGCTGGTGAAATTAAAAAGTTAATCATGGGTTTGGACAAGAACACTAAAACCCCTTGCGGCTTTTGTTTTGTCTTGTAAGTCTCTCTTCTTATTCTCTAAATTTGACTTTCAATTTAGGTCAAAAGTTAATTTTATTTTTTTTCATTTTTTCAATTTAGGTTAAACTGGATACAGCTTATATGATTTTTGTTATTTTGTTATTATATTTAGATTATTATTGTATGTCAAGAAACTTGCAGCTGCAGTTTGCTTAGTTACCCAAAAATTGTTCTGGGTAGGGTTTTTGATGCCAGTGTAATCAAAATGTTTTAAAAACCGGTCGAGGCGGTGCCTTGAGGCGCGCCTCAGCCACCTCGGCCCCGTGCCTCAAATGACCCTGCCTTGGGTCAATGAGGTGACTGCCTCAAGGCCAAACCAACTTTGGGCGGTGCCATATCAATTTGGTTTTGGGTTTTGGGTGGTGAAATGGTGTGTTTTGAATCAAGATTTTTTATTTTTATTTATTATTATTTTTTTTTCAGAACTCAATGTTTTGAGGTTATCTAAGTTAGAATTAAAATGTTTTAAAACCCTAACAACTCACTTACACTCATCAAACAACAACGCCTCTGCTTCCAAAAAAAAGAAATAGAAACACACCTCTGCCTAGAAAAAACACCCAAACGACACCCCATCCAAATCTCACACATTCAGAATTATTTTAATTTTTTTGCATTATTTTATATTTGTATTATTTTATATTTGTAAATCAAGGCGGCCGCCTGGTCTCACTAGTACAAAACACCTTGATCTGTCTAACGCTTTTTAAAACATTGAGTGTAATTCATTTTGATCGAAGTTGATATCTTTGTAATTGCCTGTCAGATACTACTCTAGAGATGATGCTGAGGATGCTGTTAAATATATAAGTGGAACAATTCTTGACGACCGTCCTATTCGAGTGGATTTTGATTGGGGATTCCAAGATGGAAGGCAATGGGGACGTGGTCGAAGTGGTGGGCAGGTGAGTTATGGTTTCTTGGGGAAGTTATTGCTTGACGTCTACTCTTGTGGTCAGTTTAAATTGATTCTTTGTCTATTTTTGTATTTGTGCAGGTCCGAGATGAATATCGCACAGATTATGATCCTGATATCCTTTTGCTCATATTCTATATATATACATATATATTGGTTTGATACGTTTAACACGCTGTGATTCTGCCTTGCACAAGTAATTGATTGATGCTGTTGTATCCTCAGTTGGTTGAAATAAAATGTTCTTTTAGTTTCCTTAATGTCTAATACGCAGAGGAGGTTATGGGAAATTAGTTCAAAAAGAATTGGAAGCACAAAGACAGCTTGTAGATTATGGGACTGGCTCATTGAACTCTTTCGGACCACTTATGCCACCTCCTCAATGTAAGTTTTAAAAGCCATTAAATTCAGATCCTTACTTCATTGACTATTCAATATAGCTCATAAATTTGTTCTAGTTTGGTGGAGTTACTCCAACTTTTGTCGCTTATATTCTTTTATGATCTCTGTTGAAGCTGGGTAGCCTTGGATGTGCCTTGATTGTCAGTGATTCACATGCCTGAAACCTTTGAGGCATACAAGTGCTGGCCAATAGTTAAGACCAAAAGCTAGGATAATCTAATTGCTCTACGTGGACTAACATTAATGCTGATGTATAACATTGTTTGTTGATAGACATAATATGTGCTTAGAACACACAATGAAATGAGGTCAAGTGTTCATTTTTCTGCAAATTCCATTTGGGCATCCATCCTAGATGTGCCAGCCTTGTGACCTTACTACAAGGCAGCAGCACACTATGAACTCCCCAAGCATGGTATAAATTTATCAGTTCAGGCAAGGCAATCTCCATGGAAGTACACACACAGAGTCAAATATGTGATTCAATGTAATAAAACCATACATCTTTCTGTCTAATCACTGTTGTTATCTATAATTTTAAGTTAATAAAACTGATTCGAAATTAAAGTTTTATTATGAAAGAGACCTTTGGTGATAATAACTCATTAGGGTACAGATTTTATGTCCTAGTCCGGACAAAAAGTAAAGTAGTAAAAAGGTTCCTGTAGTACATGATATCGCTACCTTTGTGTAGTGCTGGAATAATTTCTTAGTATAGAAAATTAAGTAGAGGACAGATAAACTTTTATTGGCTAGCTTGTTGAAATGCAGTAGAAAAAACAATCTTGCAAACTAGTTTTGCAAGATAGAATTTGAGATTTTTGTATTGAAATGTTCTCTGTGTTCTCCTTCCGATGAACTTGTTTGAGATGTTCGTCTTTTGCAAATTAACTATGGGAAGCTTGTCTTATTTTGAGGACAAGTGTGCTTTTGCAAACATATATATGTTATTCTCCATTTTATTTTTCAATTATCATACTCCTATTGGTTTTGTTAAGAGTATTGGTGTTCAAGCTTACAGCTTGTTTTGCTGCTAAGCCCCAAAAGATTTATGATTTCTAGAAGTTCAACGTCTTGTGGGTAAAGGTTTTTTTCAAACGCCTCTGGCATTTTATTTTTGCAGACAGTAGACATGGTAGAAATCATGGTCATGGGGGATCTCAACGCCATGGCAGAGGTATTCCCTTTACTGCCTAGTGTCTCAATTTTTTTAAACTTTTGTTTGAATCATTCAACTAATTGACCCGTCTCTGAATCATGATTCGATTACTGCCTCTTTTGTGAAAACAGATTACCATCGAAAGCGAAACCGAAATGATGATCGTTATGCCCATGAGAATTCAAAGAGAACCTCAGATCACGAATCTAGGAGAAATTCTGATCCTGAATCGAGACCGGTAATATTAAATGCTTCACAGTCTCATTCTTCAATTTTATGATTGTATCCAAGCACATGTTGCTTCCACAGTATCATCAATTATGCTGTATTAAGGCCTCATTAACACACCCCGATTATGCCTCATAGACATTGGCCTGGGTGTGCATGTTGGGTGTAGGACGGAATCAGAATAAATCTAGGTTTAATCTTTTTGAAATAGAAAAGATGAAATAATATGCCTAATTTTCAGTGTTTTAATGATAATAAGGTGGCAGCTGTGTTTTAGATGGTTATAGTCTTATAGATAAAGCCATAGAATCCACGTTCTACTATACGAGAGTTTGAAGTTTTTCTTTTTGTTATTGATAGCTTGACATTTGTTTTAATGCAACAGGAGAAGAATCCACGATTCCGTGAGAGTGGTGACTCCGATGAGGAGGAAGATGACGATAGGAAGCAGAGGTCTTAACAGTTATTATTGTCGTAGTTATCTTTCGTGTTATTAGCTTTGGTGTTATTAACGGCAGTCCAGCACTTTGATGAGTGAAAAAGCAATACTGCCAAGTTATAGAAAGATCAACTGTGTTCTCACAACTTCTTAGCAACTAATCTTTCATTCTAAAGCTTCAATTTTACATTAGGGCAACTATCGTGCTATGCAGACAAATGTTGTATGAAAAGATGTTTCATATAAGACATTAAGACTTAATCTTATATGCAGAAGGATTCTTTAGATTGATGTGTTTTTACTTCAATTTTAAGGTGCTTTTTGATTATCTACAAGGAATTTTATTGCTCGACACCTAACCTTAGTGCCTCAGGTGGAATGTGAAAGAGCTTATTTATGTATAAATTTTGTAGGATTTCACCTTTTCTTATATAGAGGAGCTGATACTATTGAGACGAAAAATTCGGTTGTTACTACAAACTTTGGCGTAGCCTGTAGAACTATTTCATGCCTTGAAAAGCATTTGTATTTCTCATATCAAAGTGGTTGCAGCATCATCATCCCAATTTCGTTTAACATTCCAGCTTGTTCGCCCAAGTGCCAGTGCGCTTTTCTTTGGCAAAGAAAGAGTGTCCCAGTCCCAGTTAATCAGATGAGAAACTCTCGTCAAACAAACCAATTACCAATGCACTAAACCTGTTCCAGATCGAATGAGTGAAAGTGTGATTCAAAGCATTTCAAATTAAAGAAATCAAAGTTCTGTTTCGTTGAAAATAAATTGGATTATGTGAAAAATCACAGGATTTTCTGAGGTCTGTCAAAACTGTTACAGAAGAGAAGCTCAGGCTCCTGCTGCTTCATCTTAACTTTGTAGTACATTGACAAATGAGAACAAAATCAGTTGAATCTTCAAAACTTGACCTGGAAGACCGGCTTTTGAGCCAGCAATTAATTTGGAATGACATAGGATCCCACCAGAGATTCAGATGTGCAAGGCATGCAAACCAGAACCCTCTACAGTTGCATAACTTATTCAACTTCTTTGATGATTCTTCTTTTACGCACTGGTACAGTTACGATGCTTCCTGGAGCACTGTGAGCTTTCCTTCTTTCTGCTTTCCTTTTCTCTGCATCGATCATAGTGCGTCTGAGGGCAGCTGCCTTGTATATTGGTCTTGGCAAGTGCCTGTGTCTCACTATACGCTTGATCTCAGGAAGATGCTTGTATCGATTCTTGACAGCCTCATGGTACTCATGCTTTCTCCGTTCCCTTGGGTGAAGAACTCCCAGTTGTTCTGAAGCTTTAGCTTTCCAAAGCCTAAGGTTAGTATCATCACTTCCTGATATAACATAACTTGCATCACAGGTGAACTTGACGCAAAATACCCTAAATAGACAAACAATAAAAAAAAGTTGGTCAAAAACCACAAACTTATTGAAATCTATATATTTTCACTAACAATCAATAAAAGGTACAAAATCTGGCATACTCCAGTTGCTTTTAAGTGAGAAGCACACAGATACAGAATTTGCTCAAGGAAGTTAACCATAATAATTTGAAAAACCAAATATCCGATCAAGGAGGAGATGATGAAAAATTGATGAGAAATAGTAAACTAGTCAATACCTTTGCATTCTCTTTGTATGATAAATTTCCCTGCTTCGACCACCATTATACTGGAAAATTCTAATCTGTAAAAAAGAAGTTAAATATACATTAAAGTTGTCCTCATCAATAAAAAAATGGTAAGGATAAAATACAAGAAAAGGTAGGAAAACTCACGGTTCTATCATAAGATCCGGTAACGAATTCCCTACCGGTAGGCGAATAATCGATATCCATCCTGGAAAAAATAAAATCTCATAATTTTTATCATGAGGGTTAAAGTGAACTAATTAGTTATAACTTATAAGGTGAAAAACATTAGAAGATTTTCTGGAATCCTTCTTACACTGCAGATTCATGACCCATGTGTACACACTTGGCCTCCTCTAGCTTTCTAGCATCATAGCTATAACAATTGCAGTCCTCATTTGCCTGCATTGCCACAGAAAGCAACCTAGTATCTAAACAAGTAACATAATAAAATACGAAAATTGACTCATTCTAACACTGCATGACCAGAAATTATTCAATCACCTATCAATCTAATCAACAGATATGCAATTCATTAACCTCTTTTACATGCTTGTTAGTGTAGAATAGTCAAATCAAATGGAACTCTTTTGGAAACTAGGATTATGTGAGGAAAGCGGCCAGCTTACTATCAATTTAGTAACAGAACTACAGAAGTTACTATGTGACAGCCATCAGGGGTACAAAAAGGAAGCAAGCCCTTGTACAAAAAACAGGTGGTATGTATATTTAGAACAAATACAATAAGCATCAATAACAATGCTTACAGCTGTGAAGTTCATCGGCTCCATTGGGTTCCAAGAAATAGCATTTGTTCTTGTCTGTCAAAAGAAGATACAAGTCACATTACAAAGGGAAAATATATTAATAACTCAAGATACAGATAAGACAAAACATCATCATATATTATGAAATAAGTAACAGTGACAAGGGAAACTAATGATTACATCCATCTGCTGGCATTAAAGAGAAAATATTACCCTCATGATAACCTTCCTTGCTGGGGAGGACATGCGCAAATCATATAATACTATGCTACGATCACTACAAAAGAGAAAAAAAGAAACAAAACCCATACATAAACATAATCAGTCATATAAGTTAAACGGTATATATTCCAAATATAATATCTTAAATGAAACAAATAAACTTAATAAAGAACAAACAGATAATGGCATACAGGACCTACAGAGTTAGGATAACATCAAGCAAACTGATTAAGAACTCACTCTGCCATAAGCATACATATAGTATCCATATAACCTTTGCCATGCAATATACAATTTGCATTCATTTCAAGGATGAACACTTATGATCTCCTTAGATGATTTTTGACCTTAAAGGGAATATATATATATATATATATGCTCACTCAATATCACATGCTACTTAGATTGGAAAAGGACCTAGGTCCGTTAAAGTCGGATTGGCTTGTTCCATACAAAACATGGGCTCCGCATCTTTTAAAAATAAGTCTTAATGTCTCAAGTAGACTAAATAGGTAGTTAGAGATACTACTTCCGGTCTTTATGAAGTGAGCAACTTACCATCTTAAAAATTGGAGATAAAATGTTAAATGAATATTTGTTTTAGAGTAATTGTCACCAATGCCCCCCGGAGTGTATGTGAATTCGCATGTTGCCCCATAAATTATATTTTTAGGCATTAAACCCCTCGAACTATCGTTTATTGGCAAACCATGGCTAAAGATACCCCCTCTCAGGGAAAAAAAACCCAAATGTTTGCCAATAAACGATAGTTCAGGGGGTTTAATGTCTAAAAAAAACATTAGGGGGCAACATGCGAATTCGCATACACTCCAGGGGCATTGGTGACAATTACTCTTTGTTCTATATTCTGAATAGATTTTACCAAATGAACAACTTGCCATCTTAAGAATTGGAAACAAACTGTAAATTTGTTTTATATTCTTACTTCTCATATTACTTGTGCTAATTTTTTGGGTTGTCTAGCATTAGTGATCACTTAATTACTTGTGAAGATTTAAATATCTCAATTAACTTATGTTTTTCAAAACATATAGCAACTAAAAATTGGATGATTATAATCTATTTCATATATCCATATTATTAAGCAAACAGTGATTTATCTAGCATTCATACCTAGCTGATGTTGCTAAGACATTTGGTTCTCCAGGGTTAAATTTAACAGATATAACTGTATCTGTTCCCCACTGAAAGCTGTTGACTGGCTGAGACCTGAGTACACAAGGCAAATAGTCATTAAAGATAATGACTTTTTATGTACAGAAGATATTGGGAAACAAGTCAGGATAAAACCTATTGGGGTTCCAAATATCAACTTGACCACCAGCTGTAGCAAACAGATCTCCATCCCACTGGTGATCAACGGCCCTGGACAAGGGGGAAAAAGCATTCAGATATGAAAATAACAAAAGACTACAAAACATTTCCCATAATATAGTCAAACTGAAAGATAAGAACATAATCTTGGGAAATTATTATCCTTACCAGAATGCATTCTTCCAAACATAAGTGGCCAGCGGCTGTAATTTGAATGGCAATTTGTTCAGAGACTAGAATTGAAAATTGATTCATTGTACTATATTTGTTTATATCACGAAAGCATTACCTCAACTGAATTATCAGCTGAATCATCTGAGTTTGTAAGAGTAGCAACAGGAACATTCCAGAGCCTGACACTGAATAATAGCAATACGGTTTTAAAAGGAAGAAGATATGGGTAAATCTCCAAAAACAGATATGTTCACTACAAATCTTCAGAAACATATTTTCTAGTGAACAATAAAAGTTGTGCCTTACGTGCTATCGACTCCACATGATACCAGAACCTGTCCATCAGTTGATACTGTCAATCCTCGTACAGCGCCTTTGTGACCAGGATACTGGCAAACTGTTCTCCTGTTTATCCATTGAAGATATTTGAAGGTAAATGCCAATCAGATATGAATGAAGTACAGCTATAACATAGAACAGAAACAACCCAAGGAAGAAAGAGTTTATAAAATGTTATTGTACTCCACTTTTGCTTTCAATTATTATCTCAGACAGAAAAGTCCCAAAAACAAATCACAATTGATTCTATATAAGTTTAAATCTCATAAGTCAGATTGAAAGTACCTGGAAGCTATATCCCACAGACGAATATCTGCAGAATCGCAAGCACACATGCAAATGCACACCAAAGGTGAAACAAAAAATGTGAATAGTTAGAAAAAAAATGAATTTGACTTTAACCATAATACAAACTTCAAATAACTTGTTTGTGTTACAATCACTTTAAGCAATTTAGGGCAAAGTAAGCCACAAAAATTTCCACTTATCTGATTATACAACAGGTAATGATTCAACTAAAGGCAGAAGAGATTCCTTGAGCATCGGCACAGTCAATAGTATATCTCAGAAGTTTAAAACATTAGAAAAAAATTAACAAAGTACCTCCATCCATAGAACCAGAAAACAATCCTTTCAAATAATTGGGGTTCTTGGCCATACATGATACTGCATCTATATGACCATCCATTGCTCCGACAAACGGCCTAGCAAATATCTAAAACATAATAGAGAAATGAATTTTTGAAAAACCCAATCAATTAATTTAAGTTCTCAACTAAAAATCATAACAATTCAATCCCGAGTTTGAGTATACACCTTCTCCAATTTGGCTGCATTAAGAGCCCTCACGTACTCGACCGCCTTCTCTTGAGGTCGAAGATTCGGATCATAATTATGATACACCCTCTGATTGATCATTGAATTTCAATGAAATTTAGTGTTTTTCAATAGAGAAAGATATCGAAATATAAAATTTAGAGTTCGAGTGACGATTTTGAGTATTACCTGGAGATCCTGGCTTCGTTCTCGAGTGAATTCATCAGCGGAACGTGAAATTACTTTCACCTTCATGTTTTATGGTGTGTTACTAGGGTTTAATGCGAATGCTTCAACTATTGTAAGAACATATGCAAGTGTTTGTATGTGTTTTGAGAGAGAGAGCTGATACAGTGAATGTTAGAGTGTGTAAAACCCTAGAACATTTTGAGGAAGACGGAAGCTAAAACCCTACCAGAAAGGCATATAAGCCATGGGCCTTCTTTATGTTAAAAGCCCAACGTTTATGAAAACTTTGGAACGAAATGGGCAAGGCCCATAATTTTATGGTTTTATGATTTATCCACCACGTTTAATTTATATAATAATTAATAAAACAACTTATATTCGAGACGTATACCTATAGAAATTATCAAGTGCGGAGTCGTTTAACTTCTTAGTTTTCGAAATTGTTTAACCGTCCGTCACCACTAACTGACAATAGCTCAAACATGTAATTCATATATCCATGTATTTTGGAGCCATTTTTTCATCTGATTATTTTAGTTGCTTACATTTACATTCAATTTATGTGCCACTTTATTCACATTTTTTGTATCCTAATTATAAGAACCCAGGTTTCAATAGTTTCGACGCCCTAGACAATTTCAATTCGAAACCGAATTTGTCGAAACCCTAAAAACAGGTTATTATATGTTTTTTTTTTTTCATAGAACTGCTTAATATAGTTTATTCTACCTACGTATAAAATTTGTCGTAATTTTAAGATGGTAATAAAATATGCATTTTTATAAACGTTAGTAAGAGAAATTTAAATGAAAACCTACGAAACGCATATTTCATTGCAGAATGCATTCGATGTTTTTTTTTTTTTTTTTAATAGAACTACTCAAAATACTATACTTTACTTTACATACGTATACAATTTGTGGCCATTTTAAGACAATCGCAAAATATGCATTTTAATATAAGTAAGGGGAATATGAGATAATTGCATTTGAGCTCTCTTTTTGAACCCTTGAAGAAAATAGGTGAGACACTCTGGTATAGTTCCTGATATATTGTTCCCAGACAAGTCCATAAGACCATAACCTGAAACTTAGCTAGATTACAAAGCTGCTAGGGTATCATTCCACGAAATCGATTGGATCGGAGACTAAGAACAACCAAATCGAGTAGGTTGCCTTTGCAGTTTTTCAGAGATGAAGGCAATTCCCCAGACATACTGTTGTTATTCCATAAATGCAATGATTTGATAGAACAATCAGAGAACATTGAAACATCAAACATGTATGCATTCACAACTTGAGGAAAAGAAGAGTATATTATTAAACACGTAGCAATTGCTAATGGCAACATGAAAAATGAAAATTATCAGGCTTCAGTTTTCACAACAAAGAGAGAGTGATGATATATATATATGTTGCGGTTCAGCTTCTAAGCCTCCTTCGTAATTTGGCTATATTCAATACCATTGCGACGTAAAGCCTATCTATTGTATGGTTCAGGAACTGGAAATATGCATGTCTACAAGATCTGTTCAACAGTAACGTGCCAACAACTCCCCAAAATCCTACGATGAATCCGATTGCAATGCTTATATAAAACCCTGGAGTTATGATCTCATCCTCATTCTGATCATGTGTAATGATGGCCGGATCTTGAGCTGGTTCTTCTTCAGGACATTTATTTGGAAGCGGAGCCCCACAAAGCTCAGGATTTCCTAGATATGCAGAGGTATCAAAACTCTGTAGCTTAGTGTTTGGTGGGATTTTTCCTGACAAGTTATTATCCGACAGGTTCAGGACACCGAGAGAATTCATCTGAGAAAAGCTCTCAGGAATTTGACCAGTAAGCAGATTCTTGGACAAGTCAAGTGTATTCAACAGATTTAATTGACCAATCTTTGGAGGGATTGGTCCAGCCAAACCGTTTCTTGATAGATTCAAGGAGATTAAGCCTATGAGACTCGTTAGTGCTTCAGGAAAGACTCCGGATAATTTGTTGCTTGAAAGATCAATACTCTTTACAAGTCCCAAGGTGTTTCTGTACTCCGAATCTATTCCTTTCCAAACCAACAATGCATGGTGTTGATATTCCGATCCGGGAAAAGGATTGTTGTCACCAGGTGAACCCAAAGGAAATCCATATGAGATAAATGGGTTCGAGCTCTCTTTTCGAACCATTTTAGTTAAATTGGTGAGACATTCGGGTATGGTTCCTGAGATGTTATTATCTGATAAATCCAAAACTTGAAGCTTTTCCAGATTACAAAGCTGCCTTGGCACCGTTCCATGGAACTGATTGGATCGGAGACTAAGGATGGCCAAATCCAGCAGGCTATCACCTATCCAGGCTGGCAATGTCCCAGAAAAATCATTATTTCCAACATCAAGAACTGTGAGCTCTTTGCAGTTCTTGAGAGATGTAGGCAATTCCCCAGACATACTATTGTTGCGCAGATGCAACGATCTCATATAACATCCGGAGGTCATTGAGTTGGGAATTAGCCCTGAAAAGTTGTTATTGGCCAAATTTAAAATGGTCAATGTTTGCCATGGTGTCCAACAACTAGGGAGCTCTCCTGATAACCAGTTATCTGACAAGTCAAGGTAGCTAGAATACTCAGCCGTGGTTGCACATAAGAAAGAAATCGATCCTGAAAACATATTGTTAGAAAGAATCAAAGATGTCACATTTGGAGGAACTGGTGGTATTGGACCCTCAAAGCAATTAAAACTAAGATCAATTCCAGGATATCCAGCAAACTTGAGTGATAAATCTGGCAACACCCCACTCATGCAGTTATGTGAGAGATTTAATAAATACAAGTTGGGAGACAGATCCCAAAACCAATTTGGAATAGTGTCTGATATTCCAGCATTAGAGAGATCAAGCTCAGAAAGCATATTCAGAGTGTGGAGCCATTTCGGGAAACGAGGCCCCATAACGCAGGTGCTCAATCTAAGCATATCAAGTTGAAACGGAGGAATCCAACCAGAGCTAAAGTTCAAGGTCAGTTTGTTGAAAGATAAGTCTAAAAACTTTAATTTGAAGAGATTTGACATGTGTATCTCAGTGATCATATCTTCCAAAGAATTTGAAGAGGCATCCAAATGTTCAAGCTTTGGAAGTTGTCCAATTATTCTACTAAAGGTCCCATTTAACCTGTTATTGTAAATACTAAAAATTTTCAAAGAAAGAAATAGGCTAAAATCAGGTAATGAACCTCCAAGTTGGTTTTGAGCTACATCGAATTTCGTAAGATTTGAGAGTTGTGCAAAACGTTTTGGGAAAGAACCATTTAGTTTATTGCTAGAAAGATCCAATTCTCTCAAAGATGGAAACAGAGTAAAATCAGGTAATGAACCGCTAAGCATATTGTCTTGTAAAATCAAAGATTCTAATGTGTCTTTCGTGCAACCGGACAAATTGAAAAACAACTCTGAAAGCTTTCCAGTGAGATTGTTGAAAAGGATAGATAACCTTTTTAAACTACACAAGTTTCTAAAGCTTTCCGGAATTCCATCTATTTGATTTTCATCAAGGTAAAGATACTTCAAAGAAGTCATGTTCAGGAAAGCATAATCTGGAATGGGACCTTGAAGGTTGTTGGAAGAAAGGTCAAGATGAACAAGACTTCTACTGATGTTTGACAAGCAAAAGTATATTGAATTCGAAAGATTATTCTGAGAGAGATCAAGAAAAGCAAGAGATTTAGAAGAATTGGCTAAGGAAATCGATGAAGAACAGACTGATTGAAGATCGCAACCTTGTAACTCCAATTTCGTTAAAGAAGAGAGTTCACTTACCACATGCAACCAATCTTTAGCTTCTGTAAGATTAACATTATTCAGGCGAATGTGTCTCAAAGAAGAGAGATGCCAAAGCCACTCAAGTTTGTCAGCAAACAATCCATAGAAATTACCACTGAGATAAGATACTGCAATCCTGACAGGTTCCCAAGTTGATAAGGAACTCTACCGCTAAAACCAGAATAGGAGAGCTTGAGGTACCTTAACTTGTCCAGGAAGCCAACAAAATCAGGTATCTGCTTACCTCCAAAATCATTGAAAGTCATGTCCAAATAACTCAAGTACTTCAATTCAAGCGAAGAAGTAAGATAACCTCTCAGAGGCATCTCAGGATAATCTACGAAAGATGTGCCCCGGAGATTCAGACTGATGACATGGCCTGTTCGGTTGTTACAGTGGATGCCCTTCCATTTGCAACAATCTTCTTTGTCGTCTTCACTTCCCCATGATGAGAGACGGCCGTACTCATCTATGAGGCCATCTTTGAATATCAGGAGAGCACGTCTTTCCCTCTTCAGGCAATTCTTGACCTTGACATCTGCAACTGATTCTGAACTGATTACAGAGGCTGTTTTTATGCATAGTGAAACCAAAATGAACAAGAAAGTAAGTTGGAGAAACTTTTCATTCATGATTGTAATCATATGATTATCACAATCAAAATTTTGATGATGATCAAAAAGAAGAGAAAACTTTATCGATATATCACAAACATTATTTATACAGTACCGAAGAAATAATTAATCAGGCATTAATTAAACTCCTTAATCAATTATCTTTCAATATTCTAATTTCTAGTCAACTTATATAATTCACTATAATATTATTGTCTGAGAGACTTAAAATATACTACAATAATGTAATTCAGCTGGCAGCCAGTTCATATTTGCATTAAAATAATGGAGACTTTTTTCCTTACATTTCCATTAAAATAATTGATACAGAATAATCTCTCAAATACAACATCATTTGCACAGCAAAGAGAGGCATAGAGACATCATATGTTACCATTCAGACCGGAAAGACTTCACTTGCTCTATTTAAAAGCAATGACACGATACCGTGTTTTTGAAACTAAAATCGCATGATAGAAGTATATAAAATATACTGACCGAGAAGGAATTAATTATACATACATCTTAAATGTTGGCAACTTGGCATGTTACAATTGTGTGCATCTTAATCTCAACTTCTAATTAATTAATCATGCCATTATTAATATAGAGTTGAGTCCACTAACACTTAAAATAACATGATAGCATACACACCATCATTTGACTTACTGGAATTTGGATATTGAGCACAATAGAGAATTGAAGAGAGAATTATATCAGGTGATGGACATTAAGATAGAAAGTGAAACAATCATACAGTTTGTCAATGAAATTAAAAATTAATTCCTAGCACACATTTGAGGGTAAGGAGCAATTAATTGCTTCCTAGATCACATAAATATATTGTGACACATGCCTTGAACATGTGCAGCACATTTTCGGACACAGTACTGTAACTGCTACTGGCCACCTGAAAGAGGAAAAAAAAAACACATATCAGGTATGAATAAAGCTTCAGTTATCAGATACAGCTTAAAACAGGTTATCACAACAAAGAGAGACAAAAAGATCATCATACTTACATTACTGTTTATTGTTCAACTTCTATGCCACCTTTGAAATTTAGCCATATTCAATACCACCGCAACATCAAGTCGATCTTTTGTTTGGTTAAGAAACTGGAAATATGCATGTCTCCATGATCTGTTCAACAGTAAAGTGGTAACAACTCCCCAGAATCCTCCAGTCCTCCAGGACATGTATGGGGGGGGGGGGGGGGGGAGGTGACCACAAAGCTCTAGATTTCCCGCATATGCAGACGCATCAAAACTCTGTAGTTTAATGTTTGATGGAATTTTTCCTGACAAATCCAACTGAGAAAAACTTTCAGGAATTTCACCAGTAAGTAGGTTGTCAGACAAGTCAAGTGCATTCAACAAATTTAGCTGACCAATCATTGGAGGGATTGGTCCAGTTAAACTGTTTCTAGATAGATTCAAGGAGATTAATCCTATGAGACTTGTAATTGCAACTGGAACTTCCCCAGATAATTTGTTGTTTGAAAGATCAATACTCTTTAGTAGGTTCAGAGTGCTCTTATAATTTGATTCTATTCCTTTCCAGACAACCAATGCATAGTCTTGATAATCCATTGCTGTAAGACGCGGCTTTTCTCCAGGGGAAGCCGAAAGGTATAAATATGTGAAGAATGCACTCAAGCCTTCATTTTGAGCCATTGCAGTTAAATTGTTGAGACACTCTGGTATTGTTCCTGAAATATAGTTCCCAGAGAAGTCCAATACTTGAAGCTTTGCCAGATTACAAAGTTTCCTGGGCACCATTCCATGGAACTGGTTGGATCGGAGGCTAAGAACAGTCAAATCCAGAAGGCTATCTTCTATCAATGCCGACAATGTCCCAGAAAATTTATTATTTCCCAAATCGATAACTTTAAGACTTTCACAATTCTTGAGGGATGTAGGCAATTCCCCGGACATACTATTGTTGCGTAAATGCAAGGAGTGGAGAAAACATCCAGCGGTCATTGAGTTGGGAATTTTTCCTGAGAATTTGTTGTTGGCCAAATTTAAAATGATCACTGTTTGCCAGGGTGTCCGGCAACTAGGGAGCTCTCCTGATAACTGGTTATTTGACAGGTCAAGAAATCTAAAAAGGGTTTTATTGATAACTAACCCTTTGATGAGGCTCCTATTGAAATCTAACCCATTTTTGAAAATATTGCACAACTAACTCTTTTTTCATGCGTAAATACCATTTTACCCTCACTTACTAACTTTTCTCTTTTACTCATTATATACATCTTTTGCCTTCTTTTCCTCACTTCTTCATCTCCTCACACAGCATACGTGCACTCCATCTTCTCCTTCTCCATTTTTTTTTCTTTTGTTCTCTCTTGCAAATACAAATTAAGCAACTCCACCATTGAGCAACTCCACAAGGGTTCCTTCCATTGAAGCTTTTAGGTGAGTTCTTATAATTTTTTTTGAACTTTTATAACATTGTTATACCCATGTCCGAATTTCTTCTCATCTATGTCCGAATTTCATGAATTTGTGTAATATTTTGGTGAAAATAGTTTACATTTACATAATAAATCATGGGTCTTTGTTGAATTTGATATTGTTGTGGTCAATTTAAAGTTCACAAGCTAAATTATAAGTTTATTTCTTGGTAAAATATGTTATTTACATAGATTTGTTTATTAGGGTTCTTTATTTTTGTGAAAATAGTTTACATGAATGTAATAGAGCATGGGTCTTGGTTGAATTTGATGTTGTTGTGGTTGATTTTCCATTATAGTATTGAATCTAGTGAATTGAACAATTTTTTTGAAATGTGTCCAGCACAGAATTCCTAACAGCTGTTAGGAAATTCCTAACATATGTTAGGAAAATCCTAACACCAGTTAGGATTTCCTAACGTGCGTTAGGAATTCCCTAATTGAGTTAGGAAATTCCTAACTTCCGTTAGGAAATTCCTAACACTAGTTAGGATTTCTTAACGTACGTTAGGAATTTCCTAACGTGCGTTAGGAAATTCCTAACTATTTCCTAACAGTAGTTAGGAATTTCCTAACTCAGTTTGGCACCAATTCCTTTATCCGATCAAAATTGAAACCCGTAAGGTATAATAAACATGTTTTATATTGTAGTTGACAGTTGTTGATAGTTGCTACTTAATTTTGTGAAATGATTAACTATGTATTCTTATGTTCTATCATATATTTTTCTTATTAATTTTACATGTTTATTTGTAGGTGGATGGATGTCTCGGGACGTTGGTTATGGGAGCCGTTGTGGCTATTGTTGTTTTTCTTATGCTTCGTTAAAATTGTAATGTTTGACAGTGTTGTGTAAAACATTTGACACAATTTTATTGGTTGTTGTTATGGATTTTATTGCTATGAAGCTTGTTGACAGAATTTATATATTTTGTTTTATGGGATTAGAATTTATATATTTTGTTTTATGGGATTTAAGTATTTTTTTATAGTGTTGGTATGAAGGTTGTTGTTATGGACACTTATTGGTTTAAATAAAGTTTGACAGTGTTGTTATAAAGTTCAATTTAATTGCTATATTATTGTTTCACAGTGTTGTGTAATAAACAGCCCCTACATTGCATAATCAAAACAAGCCCTAAATTGAACAACAAAAACAGCCCCTACATTTTAACATTTTAAACATCCCATACATTTGAAAAACGAAAACAGCCACTTCAAAAGTGTTGTGTGGAAGAGGGATAGTTGCGCCTCCGTCAACTTTTCCTTAATGCACTTTACAGCAACCACTGACGAAGTGCTGTTTATCTTTGCCGGGAAATGTTCTACAGCCTTTACTAACAATTTCACTTTTTCTCCCATTTAATTATCCTGAAATATAACATAAAACCATAAAATATTTAAATTAGTACAAATGTTTTAACCGAATAAGCAATTAAAGGTGATATTAGTTGTTGTCGTTCAGAATTGAAAACGGTATTGGCAGCAGTTGAGAGTTCTAAACTGCTATTGAGAATTCCAAACAGGTGTTAGGAAATTCCAAACAGGTGTTAGGAAATTCCAAACAGGTGTTAGGAAATTCCAAACAGATGTTAGGAAATTACAAACAGGTGTTAGGAAATTCCTAATTGTAATTTCCTAACGGTGTTAGGAAATTCCAGACAGATGTTAGGAAATTCCTAACACCTGTTTGGAAATTCCTAACGGCTTCCTAACACCTGTTTGGAATTTCCTAACGCCGTTAGGAATTTCCTAACGCAGTTAGGAATTTCCTATCAACTGTTAGGAATTCCTAACGAGTGTTAGGAAATTCCAAACAGATGTTAGGAAATTCCTAATATCCGTTAAGAATTTCCTAACACCAGTTTCGAATTTCCTAACACCCGTTTGGGATTCCTAACGGGTGTTAGGAATTCCTAACATATGTTAAGAATTTCCTAACACCCGTTAGGAAACCAAAATGCTACTCAGAATACCAAACCTAAGAAGAGTACACAACCACTACAAAATCTAATCAAAACAAATAAACATCATTGAACCTAGCAATATAGGAACTCAACCACAGTGTTATAAACTTATATATAGTAAATATATCGGGTTAGTTTTTACAAGAAGAAATTCAAATCTTATATTCATTCATCCAACATATAAATACTCTAATCTCCCCAACTGCAAGTCCAACTTCAAATGCATCCAAAGTATAACAAGCCAATTTTTGTAACAACAATTGGGCAACAGCAAGCAAACTTAAAAAGGATTATATATTTACCAGAAGCAAGCATTCAAATGACTTGCAAATGGCAGCATTGCCAAGAGAAATACTTTTCTATGTAAATCTTTAAGTGAAATACACATCTTTCAAGCAAACTTAAAAAGGATTATATATTTACCAGAAGAAATTGGGCAACAAGCAAAAATCAACAGACAACACACACACATATACAAAAATCTGAAGGCGTGTGCCCACCACAAACTTGTTCAATATACTAGAGAAGAGCAAACAATAGAAGGTGGAAGAATCATTGCTCTATCAAAATCAAAGCTGCTTTTCTGGCAAAGTAGGCAAACCAGCCAAGCATGCCTTTGAATCTATAATGAAAATAAAAAAGGTTGTGGTCTTGTGGACCTACTCAATACAACAGCACAGCATGAATTCATTTTCCAAATATGCAGATATACCAATATTGTCATCACAAACATTAATTACAATTAAGTTAATAAATACATACCCAACAAATAATATCCATGATTCATGTTTTTTTCTTGATTCATTTACCAACCTAATCAAGAAAAGTTCATGCGGATTCCATCAGCTTACACACCTACAAACACTTTATACGATCTGGGTCAATTCTCATATGCAACAGCAGTGTAAAGTAACCTGTCCTTTTAAAAACTTTTTCTTACTTTTCAATCACAAATCCTGAGAACCCAACAACAAATTGTATCAAACCGAAACTCTAATACAATAATTTTATTTGACTATTTGTAAAATACCCAGAATTTTATATTGAGAGAAAGCGACGACTCGAGTATTATTACAAGTTATATAAGAAAAGGCTTATCCAGAAATCAAGGTGTTTAAAGCAAATCCAGTTGCGCTATTACTTATTTTAATCCTAATTTTGCAGTTGTGCTTTGCACATTTGTCCAGTTGTTTTTTCAATACAATTTCACGTGTTTTACATCTTCTTCAGCAACAATACAATATACGCCAGATTTTGATGTAAATCTCTATATCTTATCCAACCTGACAATAGCAAACGCAAACACGAAAGAAAAAAAAAAACAATCACAAAGCAACATGACATTAAAATAAAAATCTGAGATCAATTAGAAACAATAAAAACAATGAAAATCTGAGATCAATTAGAAACAATAAAAGCAAGAAAAGATTAAGAGGAGTACCTGAGAGAGAGGGATCGATGAAACCAAAGAATGAGAAGAGGCAATATGGTCGTGGCTGCTGCGCCGTCGATTGGTGGTTGTGGCTGCTGCGCTGTCGACTGGTGGTCGTCGCTGCTGCGCCGTCAACTGGTGGTCGTGCTGGTGGTTAGGGATTTTGTTTGAGAGAGGTTAGGGATTTTGTTTGTGTTTGAGAGAGGTTTGGGATTTTGTTCGTGTTTGACAGAGGTTGGGATTTAGGGCATTAAGGTAGGATTGTAATTTTAAAATTTAATAAGGGCAACAACGTCTTAAATGAGTTAGTTGTGCAATTTTTTCAAAAATGGGTTAGATTTCAATAGGAGCCTCATCAAAGGGTTAGTTATCAATAAAACCCATCTAAAAAAGTTATTTGCACATAAGAAAGAAATTGACCCTGAAAACATATTGTTGGAAAGACTCAAAGATGTCACCTTGGGAGGAACTGGTGGTATTGAACCCTCAAAATAATTAAAACTGAGATCAATGGCAGGATTTCCAGCAAACTTCAGTGATAAATCTGGCAACACTCCATGCAGGCTGTGATTTGACAGATTTAAAAAATACAAGTTGGGAGACAGGTCCCAAAACCAACTAGGAACATTGCATGATATTCCATTACTGGAAAGATCCAGGTAAGAAAATTTATTTGAGCTTGGAGCCAAATTTGAGACGAACCTCGTCGATTGTATCACGATTGATGCCTAAGATCGTTCTAACCTCTGGTTCGGATGGAAACCGCGACCCAACACCTATAATGAGATGTAAACCATGGTATGAAGGAGGACGCCACAATCAAGGATGGAATACTCGATTGATAAGTCAAGGAGGAACGCCACAGAGAAATCTGATAAGTTCCAATTAGTTCTCAAAGAACAATAGAGAAAATTCTCTCAATTTGCATTCAAAATCAAAGCTACCGAAAATTACATCAAATGGACCTTTAAATACTGAAACCCTAACACTTCAAAGGAAATAAATATTTGGCAATTAATGCCTTACAAACGGGAAAGAAAATAAACTAAAACAAGCAACTAATTGACTTGCTCCCTATTTGGAAGGCTGAAATTTGGAAGCAAATCAGCCCCTTAATATTTGGAAACAAATCAAACAATATTCTTTAGAAAACTAAGAAAAAGGAAAGAACTGAATTTGACTCTCCTCCACACGCCCAAGCTTCTACTTCACGCCCAAGTCTTCTCTTATTCGGCCCAATCAATTGCCTTGATGACGTTAGTTAAGCCTTGGTCTTCATGTGGACTCATCTTGGACTTTAATAATTCGGAATCAACCCAAGTGTATTGAATCAGGCCATTTAGTGCTTCCTTGAATCTCTTAGCCCTTGCCCTTGTTATTGGCCCAACCGGAACATGCAATGGATCCCTTGGTGCAACTTCCTTATTCTCATCAAAATTGGTAAACGAAACCCAAATGTGCAGGTGCTTAATGCAATTGTATCGAGTTGAAATGGCAGAACCCAAACGGAGCTAAAGTTCAAAGTTAACTTGTTAAAAGATAAGTCTAAAAAATTTAATTTGAAGAGATTTAGCATGTGGGTTTCAGTAATCGTGTCTTCCGAAAAATTTGATGAAACATCCAATTCCTCAAGCTTGGAAAGTTATCCTATACTTCTACTAAAGGTTCCATTTAACTTGTTATTGTGGAAAAAAAAAATACATAATCTAGATAAATGGATAGATAGATACTGTATAAAAAAATAAAATTAATAAAAAAAACATATTTTTCTCTTATATATATTCCTAGTAACATATTATTGGGTGCAACAACACGACCCTTGCTAGTGCTCAATGCTACAAAGTAATACTTAAAAAAATAAAGCACAATCAACCAATAGCAAGAAAACCACAACACAACAAGAAGTAATTTTACATGGCTCATCAAAATTGGCTACATAATTAAGGTCACCGATTTCATTAGATATGAGAATTACAAGATACAAGAGATTATTTCTATCCCACAAGTCTTTTCTTATATATAGGTCTCAATCTTTTTATCTCACACAGATTATTTTTGTTCTAGGGTTTTTCTCTCTTTGTTCTCTCTATTCTCTATCCATGTGATCACACATTTACGCTCTTACACACTTTTGCACCCTTAGGTTAAAAGATCTTTTGACAACTTATACCGCGGGAGACTTTTAACTAATTACAACAAAACTCATTAAAAACTCAAAATTATAAAACATCCCCAATCTTTGAGACATACATAAACAAGCATAAGTCACCCACCACTTCAAAACTTTTGTGTGGTAAGTAGTGTTTTGGGGTTTGAGAGTTTTCACTTCAAAACTTTGTAAATTTTATTTTCTTGTCTTGGGCTTTGGGTTTGAGAGTTTTCACTTCAAAACTTGTAAATTTTATTATCTTGGTCCAATGTGAATTTCTTGACTGTTGGAGTCGTCAACCACCGCCAAAATCCTAACAAATGCATAATGATATTGTGAGTTTAATTTCCTTTTCTAATTTTTTAAAAAAAAATTTTTTTACTAATTTATCTATTTATAATTGTTCATACTATTTATTTATACTATTAATGAACCTGGATTCCCAGTCCTTTTTCTAGCTGATTATATAATATAATTGATTTTGGAGAGAGAAAACCATTTATAGCCATCTAACTTATCATACTTTTGTTTTTAACCACTTTTGAATTTTTAATTGTTAATAACCACTTTTTAAAAAAAAATTCAGTTTAGTACCATGAATTACCAGAGTACCCCTAAAAATAGTGTTCTTTAAACCTCGAAACAAACTTGAAATCACGACTAAATTGAAATACACAAACTTGAAATCATGCCTAAATGGAAATATTCAAACTTGAAATCATGCCTAAAATAGAAATATTCAAACTTGAAATCTGGACTAAATTGAAATTAGGATAAGTTTTTTTTTTTTTTTTCCCTCTTTCTTCTTCCTCTTCTTCTTCCCCAAATTCAATTTAGGTTTAGGGTTTTTGTTTGTTTTGCAGATCTCGCCGGCGACCTGCACGAACCACGTCCGGCGGCTCGGTGTGCTTCGCGATCGCCGGCTGCACGTTGGAACCAGCGGCGGACGAACCAGCCGCCGACGACGCCTGGTCGCACGTGGTTCGTGTGACG